>CM055894.1:32639131-33241631 GCA_029582155.1 Panopea generosa | reverse complement strand
AATTGGGATATTTTAATGAAATGTTACCGGAATGTTAACTTTTTGACCGCCAATATCCAGTATGATGGCCAATCCAAAAAAAAAAAAGACAGCAAAAAATATGTTGAAGGCTTCTTCTCCAAAACAAGTGAAAATGTTTCCGTCAAATTTTAAATGTGGATTGCTGGGTTCATGGTCTAACTGGAGTGTGCAACTGTGCCTTAAGCAGCCATAATAACTACAACACAGGGACAGAAACTTGGTGCATGTGCTACCATAACATAACCTTTAATAATAATTACTCTTCTACAATACTAGTACACCTATACAATCTAGGTTTGGTAGCAATACTATGCAGGTGAATGTATAGCATGTGTGTTCAATAATAATAATAATTCAAACTGTGCTTCGTAAAAATGTGAATTGCGAAGTTGTTATAAAATAAACATCACTCTGACGTGACGCCACACAACGTCGTTTACTCTTTAGCGCCATGACGTCTTATGTATTTACACGGCGACATTTATTTCAAACGTCAAAAGTACTGATTTTATTAAAAATATACCACTAAGAGAAATGAAGAAAAGTTTCAGTGGAACTTATGTATGTACATAAAATACAGTATATTAAAACATATCAAATTATGCAGAACCATTGCTTTTGTTTAAAGGGTATCAAATAGCCTAATCCAATAAGTTTCACGATTTTTGCGTTCCTTGTCAGTCCAATTTGGATCATGATCAATGCTAAGAGGTTAATACACGACAGAGCTGGGCCGGGAGGTGATAATCGGTCCGAAAAATGAATAACGGCCCGGTTCTGTCGTGTATTAATGTCTTTAATAAACATGTTCGGTTGCACCACTAAAAGGGAGTCATTACGTTTTCTCTTACCACTACAAGGCAATGCTCATGATGTCCATTAACAACCTCTTTATTACACGTGCTTCTAAAGTATGTGTAGACACACTTTATTTATATTTTAACAGAGTATAAAATGAAAGAATAATGATAATAATACCAATAACTTTAACTTAAAACAAAAATAAACTGCCATTGACGCGTCTTGAACACACGACGTTCAGATTGATAAAATGTTTTATTACATGTGTTACTATATATAGTAATAAAATAAGCTTGTATTTTTGCATGATATTGTTTTAGCTTACCGGGCATATCAAACGTCACGTGTGACAACAGGGCCAAAAATCCATATGCAAGGGCCAAAAATCCATATGCGAAGGCCAAAAATCCATATCAATTTCAGTCTGTGCTCTAGTGTTTTAGTATAAATGCTTAGCTAATTATGAATGGAATATATGTCAAAACCCGTCTATTCGCGCACTCACACGCGTTTCTAACGACGACATCCGTTAGCAACAGTTAGATGCCAAGAACAGTCATCGCCTCTCAGGCTTACATGTTTTTGGATTTAGACCAACTGATAACGTAGACTCGAAGTAATAATTGTGCAAACGAAGTGCACGCGGACACTGTGCAATTTGTGGAAGACATCATGTGAATTATATAGAGTCTATATAAGTCCTTGAAGGCATGAAGAATAAAAAAAAAATGCAAAACAAAATACGACGTGAAAACATTTTTGTGCGATTTGCTCGGAGAAGTTATTTACTCCTTGGTGCAAATATATCTAATTTTAATCGTTGGATGAATCCCGCTTTGTAAACTGATTTCTAATGGACCCGCGTCGTCATAACGCGCATAAACAAAAGAGCGATAACTCACAGGGAAGTAACTGTATGCTATCTGTATATGGGGTATGCAGTGGGGTTTATAAACTGCGATATTAACTTATAGTTACTCTTGATATATCAATAAAATAAAATAAATAAATTAAAACATAAACAGATAGATCGATTATTAAATTAAACAATAAATAACTGAATAACTGAGTAAATGATTAAATAAGTATATAAACAGATAAATAATAAGTAAATAAATATATAAATCAATAAATTTGATTATTTTTTGATAATATATTTATATAGTAACACATGTAATAAAGTGGTTATACACTGGGCTTGTTGTGTCTCTTGGTGATATTGGCCCATCAAAGCGATATGAGGCCCATGGGAACTAATATCACTAAGAGACACAAAACAATCCCAGTTTATAATCTTTTAATATTACGTGCACGTTAACCAACTTAGCTATTGCGCCATTATGACGTTGACGTCGTATTTTAAGTTATTACATGTGTTACTATATATCGTAACAAAATAAGTTTGTTATTTGCATGATATAGTTTAAGCCTACCCCGAGCATATTAAATGTCACGTGTCACGACAGGGCCAAAAATCCAAATGCGAGGGCCAAAAATCCATATATGAGGACCAAAAATCTATATTAATTTCAGTCTGTGCTATAGTGTTGGAATGGAATATATATGCCAAACCCGTCTATTCGCGCACTCACACGCGCTCCCAACGACGACAACCATTAGCAACAGTTAAAATGGCGGGAGTGATCGCCTCTCTGTCTAACAGACAACTGATAGCACATAATAGAAGTAATGATTGTGCAAACGAAGTGCCCGCTGGAACTGTGCAATTTGTGGAAGACATCAAGATAATTATATAGAGTCTATATTTATAAGTCCCTGAAGACATGAAGAATAAAAAAAAAATGCAAAACAAAACACGACGTGAAAACGTGTTTGTGTAACTGGCTCGGAGAAGTTACACCAGAACTAAATATGCATTTAGCCTATTGTTTTCTCACAATTCACACCAAGTATATTTAGTTTTAATCTTTTAATAAATCCTGCTTTATTAATATATGGACGTCGCGACCGCGTCGTCATGACGTGCACAAACAAAAGATCGATAACTCAAAGGGAAGTAACTGAACGCTATCTGTTTTAGGGATACGTAGTGGGGTTTATAAACTGCGATATTAACTTATAGTTACTCTAGATATAAAAATTAAATAAAAAAAAAATAAATTGAAAATAAATAGATAGATCGATTAATAATTGAATAACTGAATAAATGAGTCAATACATCAATAAACGAGTCAATAAATACCGACATATTGAAAACAAGCTGACAATGATGACGTTTTACGTGGCCGTTGATTTCACGCGCACGCGTTCTCCGGGCTGATTATGATTATGATTATGAATGTTCGGCCCGAGCCAAAAAGTGATAATCAGTGTGTGAAGGCAATAACCCGCTTAAAACTTGCCGATTTTTGTTACTATTTATAGTAACATGTGTATTAAAGTGTAATATTGCATCGGCAAACGAATGCCCCTCACAATTGAAAGGTTCAGAGACTGGCGAACGAATAATTAGAGGTTATTACATGACAGAGCCGGGTCTTGAGGTGATACTCGGCCCGAAAAATGAATAATGACCCGATTATCACCTCCCGGCCCATCTCTGTCGTGTATTAATGTCTTTAAACAAATCAAGGGAAGCAACTGCATAGCGACCTACGTTTGAAACTGAAAAGCAAATAAAGATATTAAAATACGACGTCAACGTCATAATGGCGCAATAGCTCAGTAGGTTAACACGCAAGTCATATTACATTTTAGCAATCTGAACGTCGTGTGTTCAAGAAGCGTCATTAACGGTTTCTGTTTGTTATAAATTAAAATTGTTTTTATTAGATCTACTATTTTTCTTTCATTTTATACTCGGTAAAAATATAAATAATGTATGTGTAGACATAATTTAGAAGTACGTGTAATAAAGTGGTTGATAAATGGACATCATGAGCATTGCCTTGTAGTGGTAACCGTCCCGTTTAGTGAAACGTAATTACTCCCTTTTAGTGGCGCAACCGAATATGTGTATTAAAGACATTAATACACGACAGAGCCGGAAAGTAATTCATTTTCCAGGCCGATTATCACATCTAGGCCTAACTCTGTCATGTATTAACCTCTTAGTTATCATATAAAGTAAATCGAACAGGACACTGACTTAACCAATTTCCATGTACACCATTACTGATTATTTAATGAACACTCCACGGAGTTTAGAGTTGTTTCGTTGATTGATTTTGGGTAGGCTGCTCATTTTGTTGTCAGACAATACCAAAATGAACATACCTAACATGTACAGCACCTAATTTCATATTTCAAAATTAATGCCAGATTGATACAATAGCATCACATTTCTTAGCATTTAAGGTCTCACTTAAGAATTACATACCTTACATTTTATTGGTATGGCGTATGACTGGCATTTTTGTTTTACTCTCATATTTTCTTCTCATTGTTGATATTTATGCAGCTGGGTCTGGCTATTACACAGTATCTGCCTACTCTTGGACATTCTGGTAAATGGTAAAATGCGACATCTTTGAAATGACGCGAAACAATTTCGTGTAATAATTTCTCAGCATTTAGTTAACCGGTGCTCAAAACTTTTGTACCATCATTTGATTACTTTCGGTTGTTCTGACTTTTTTTCAAATAAAAATAAATGATGCTTGCTACAGAACATAGACTTTTCTCATTGAAATCGGTATTTGTTCACCATCTGTTATTGAATGTGTATAATATTTTTTTTCTCCACATTCAACAGTATAGTTTTCTCCAATATGACAATTTCTAATTTTCATATATTTATTGCAACACCTCTATTTTAATGGCCCATTTTTTGCTGACAGTTTTCAAAAATCTGTAAAGTAACGAGTCATCTCGCAACAAGTATTTCTTATCGCGATATTCTTCGATATATTTATATTTTGCAATGTACTTATCGGTCCAGCAAAATAAAATGTATCCATATTATGTCTCATTTTCATTCATTGATTGATTTTCTTGCTTTAAAGTAACTTTCATGCACACTTTACTTTAATTTGCTATTTAGATTGTTAAAATGAACAAAATAGCATTGCAATTTAATATATGCTTAATAGATACCTCAATTGGTAAAGTATCTATTCATAGTTGATAATGAATCTGATGCATGCACACAAGTATCTTATTAATTCATGTATTGAACAGGGGGCATGGTTATTGTCAGTGATATGCAAATTATTGCTGGGTACCTACAAACAATATTTTTTGTTTATTATAGATATAAAAAAAAACAAATATATAGTTTTGCAATAAAACAGAGCATTATATGTAGCAAAAACAATAATTTATCCATATATGGTCATGTATTTTGACACTTAAGTAATGTAATGTTGCATATACAATAAAATAAATATACAGTCAGATAGATAAACTATAAAAAAAAACAAAGTAATACTGTTTCTAGAATTATTTTTATTAAGGTACAATGGTTAATATTTTTGGGCAGTTTTTCGTGTTTGTGTGTCGTCCGAAACCGATTTATGCATGTGCGACCGCCATCTTACTTTGGTACATGAATTCGAAAACAGTTGCGCGATGAATTCAAAAGGCATATATTTATATTTAGAAATGGTAAAGATTTGTTCATGAAAGATTTCAGTCACATGTCATGAAAATTTCTACTCTTCAAGGTCTCACTTTAGAATTATCTCCCTTACATGACGGTAGCTTTCTTACGCCAAAGAAATTAGAGCTGTGTAAAGCGGTTGGGCATTTTTTTGGTTAAAATGTCATATTTCCTTGTGCATATAGGAATATTGGAAAATATATATGATTTCTGCAAAGTTAGGGTGACATTGGGAACTGTTTGATGATGCTATAACAGTTTAAAGATGCGTATTGATACACAGCAACAAATGAGCAGAATTGCCAAAAATTAAGGGGTGTCATCAAACCATCGAAATTGTGAAAAAGCAATCTCGTCAACCCCATGTTATTTTCTGTATAATTGGACCAACAGAGGACTATCTATGGGAATAAGGCACTTTTGGAACCATTGGTAATGTATCCAGTGTTCCAGAAGTGCATGTCTCTCTGTATGTAAAACAGTACCAAATTAATTGTTTTGTGAGACGTTCAATTCAAACCTCCAACGGCATGAGTACATAATTTTAATACATGTGAAGTGATTTTTTTATTTAATAACGGCCCCCACCTCTTTATACTTTCTTCCAGTGGTTAAATCTGCTATTGACATTCTTTGACTCCCATACAATGCACGTTATTATATATGTACTAACACTTTAGCATTATGCAGTTTTAATACTGTTAATGAGTTTATTGTCATAATTCACGTTTTTATAATAGTTAACACTGCTCCGGTGCAGGAAATAGATTGTTGTGAAACACTGTGTCCCTCATTATATTCGCATATATTGATTTGGATGTAGTCAGTGTTTATTTACATTATGACGATATCACGCGAGGTTAATACGTCACAGAAAACGTCAGTGGAATGTATGATGTTGATGACGTTGTTGTATAGCTTTGGGGAATCCCATTTATTTAATCGTTAAAAAGTCCATTTATTTACTCCTATCCCGGTTTAAGTCGGTTTGTATAAAGAACTGAGTTTGCATCATATATTCATGCAAGTTAAATATTTCCAGTTACATTTCCAAATGTACTTAATTAAGGGTTTTGCACTTCACACGGTGTCAGCGACAATTAACGTCCGTGGGGTATTCAAGCGAGAGCGGAGGAACGCTAGCGTCACTTTATCAGAGCATTCGAACAGGTCAGTCATGGTTAAGAAAGGTCTGGAAGTTAGGGTTTTTAGTTTGGGTGTGGGTGGGAAAATATGTAATTTTAAATACTTTTATTTTACTTTAATGTTTATTTGGTCAACATATGGTACTGTTCATACAAATTTACGAGATTTTCGAGCTGTATTTTCTTTTGGAATTTGAAGATGCAGTAAAGTATCAAGATGGAAGTTCCGAAATTCGGATGTTGTTTTATTTATTTTTGTCTATGTTTGTTTACTTATGTTCAATTCAATTCAATTTAAATTTATTCAGGTAAAATAACACTAATAAATCAAGAAAAATAAATAAGTAAAATAATTATAGTAATCATCTAAAAATTAAACATCTTCTAACCTGGGATAACTCATTAAAGCAACAAACGTACTTATTTCCAATGGGGTCCCTTCCCTTAAAATTGTGATTATGAAATGATTTATTTTGTGGTCAGGGCATTTTTATACGCTGAATTGTTTTATGTTTTTTGATTTGGTAGTCATTGATTGTGTTGTTTGATTTGTGAATGTATGTAATGCTTTATTTCAGTGATAAATATGGCAGGATGTTTTGTTAAGATGGTTGGGACCAGTGCTTATGTATATATGATATGATCTGTTTTGAATAGTTGATTTTGTTAACATTTGCTCGATTCTACGTTCAGCACATATACAATATATTTAGCTGTTAGGATTTGACCTTTAATATTAAATAAGCGAGATACCTGAAATGGAGCGGCGTTTTTCAAGCTCCGTTCCATATTGAGATTTGACCTTTAATATTAAATAGGTGTAACACACGAAATGGTGCGGCCTTTTTCAAGCTCCGTTCCATATTTAGATTTGGCGTTTATCAAAAGATGGGTGAGGAACCTGAGATGGTGCGGCCTTTTTATGAACGCGTTATATTTTAACATTGCTTTTATTAATATACGAATGTGACACCTGAGACGGAGCGGTATCCCTTGAAATATATTTAGTATGTTAATGTTGTAAATGAACAAGTGTTATATCTTAATGATGCGTCTTATTTTTCTGTGTTGAAGTCTAACTCTTATATTACAATTTAGGCATGTTTAACGTTCTAGGGTTCGCCTAAGACTGGTTCGGGTCAATCTACCTTGAGTCTTTATTTCTTTTTTGAAGACATTTTGTGGTAGTTGACTGTAACCGATGTACGTTATCATGGTGTTAATGTTAATATCAGAGCAGGTGCAGCACCTGTTGCCGGGACAGGCTAGCTTCTGACAAGAGTCGATGGTAGTTCGATTCCCCGTCTGGTTATAGAGACAACTCTGTAGATTCCATTCACAGTTAAATAAGATAAAGTCTTTCATAGTACAATTAAGAGATGTTTAATACTTGAGTTTATTGCTTGACAGCATCGGGTCATACTACCTTGGTGGGTCTATTTGTCTTTGTTGGGTGCAATCATGGTAGTTGGCTGTAACCGATGAGGGTTAGGCATAGTGTTAATGTTAATATTTAAGTAGGTACGGCGTCTTCAGGCGGGCCCAGTTAGATCAGATGGTAGCGCGTCAGTCTAGTTTCATACAGGGGTGGTGAGCTACTATCCCCGCCCGGTTCAATCTCCATGACTCGAACACGCAAATATAGTTCTCATGGAAAGATGCCCCCTCTTCTTTGTAAACTTACGTTTGTAGTAGTCCGCATATAATCAGAATATTATTCGACATTTTATTGTCGTATTTCTTTCTTGTTAATTAATGTTTTCACCCTTTAACTATACTCTTAGGAAACATTTTTGTATCTCACATGAATACAAACACGTTTACCAGTAGTTCTTGTTGATTTCATTAAGAAAAACTGCTAGGATAACTGAAACTGTCATTAATTCCATCGTTGCACAAATATTTATGTAAAAGCCGAACGCACAGCAACTATTTAAACTTGTTAATTGACATTAGGTTTATTTATTCGATATTGAAATATATGTACGTTCAATCATTTATTTAATACTAAACGTGTACGTTAGTAACACCAAAAGTTATTGTTTAAAAGTAAACCACATTATTTAGTTGCAGTATGGTCGGCTTATAGAGCAGAAATCTTGTTGTTGTTATTTGAGAATTTATGTATTAACTGTGCATTGTTCATTATTACTTGTGTTGTTTGATTAAATATGTTAATTGATATCCTTGTGTCGAACTTAGTCTTTGTTCCCCTTTTATTAAAAGTTTTCGAATTAATTAGCAGAGGTGTCCTCGAAAGGAGATGAGATGAAGTAATCGTACGATAAAATATGCTGACCTTGTTTGGATATGAATCGCACACAGATCGTCTTTGCCTTTTAGTAAATTACGAAATTGTTTATTTATAAAAAGAAAACTTCTATTGTGTTTTACTTGGTCAGTTCATGGACTCATCGATTCATTCAAGCTCATTTATCAGCTAAAATCAGAATGAGATCACTTTGTGAACATGTTCTCTGGAGTCTGTTTTTGTGTAATAACGCGATTACACCGGTCTGAGTATTTATGTATTTAATTTCTATATAAGGGATGCTTAGTCGGGATTCTGTGATTCGCACGTGAGTTCGCGTTGACTCCAGTGTTCAAGTCGGAAAGTGTAACGTGAAGTACACAGGGGTCAAATTGTATTGTACATGTCGGAATGCATTGGTTGTCATTGTGACCACGAGTGGAATACAGGTTCCAGATCTCAATTCCGCTTGGGTTGATTAAATGACAACGTTGTAGGTCTGATTGGACATTGCAAGTTTGAGTCTCCGTGTTTTATGTTGGAGAGCTAACTATGGACCGACTGCTTGTCTATACTGAAAGACATGTATTGTTGATGATGGTTATGATGAGAAGAAGATTTTATTATTTCCCAAGTATGGGTGGTGTCAGAACTCCCGTTTCTATTGTAGTGATAAATATCAGTCACGGTTATATATATATTTAAAATGGCCCACACGTGTACGAGCGCCGGCGTCCAAACCCTCGTCGCTCGGCACGTGTTCGTGGGCGCGTCGGGTACTTGTCGTGCGTGACGACCGTACAGCACGTGCCTGGGCGCGCCCCCTCGTCGCCGCGAGTTCGCTTCACATGTAACAACTATCCATCATTTTATCATCAACTCTTTTGTTTGATAATCTTCTGCTTAATCTTTACACATTTTTAATGTTTATATTTAACACCAGTTCTCCTAGCTGCAAAGGTCTTATTTCTATACAGCATGTTGCAAATGCTTATTTGGCTGTTGGGAGCAATAAAAGCGTGTCTGCTATTTCAAACAAATACATTAAGTTTGGTTTCTTTATTTCGGGGATTAATGTTTGACTGATTCAACTAATGAAACACTTGCTCCTGAAAATCAGACTTTAAACATTTAGCGAACATTCAATCATTACAACTATTTGGGGACCGTCAAAGGCATTTGGATCGATGTTCATTATGCACACCGAGTCTGATTTTCGGGATCAGGTTGGTCTATTGTTCATGCAAAATCTGGTTGATTGGTTGAATTTGTACCGCCATTGTTATTCAATCGAAGGTTAAACAGACGATCAATTAACCTAACCAATATAAATCAGCAGAGACAGAGAGAGATGAAAAATGCCAGTAAGGTGTAATGTTGCACATGAATAATCATGGAGACTATGATCAGGTATAGATTCCAACTGACAACCTCTGGAAATATTGGCAGTTACGCTACTTATTAAGCCAATCCACGAACATTTAAGATAAACTAGCATTCTCTTTTAAATACATCTGGAATAGTTATCCCGTATATGATCACGAATTTCGTCATCGCTAGTTAATTTTAGTAAAATAGTATTTATATATTAACAATCATGTTTTCGACGTTTTGAGTACCATACCATATAATATATTTAAGTCAAAGAGGGCTCTTAGGATATTTTGTTCAGCACACACATTTGAAATAGTTTAACCACATGTGGTTGTTTTAACAGCATACATAATCAGTATTTTTGTCTGTGGTTTTTATTTCAAGAATGTTCTGGTTGTAACCCATAGCAATAACGGCGGTCCTAATTGACAGCTCTGCACACTTTATTATCTTTTCTTCTGAAATGACTCTAGTTAATGAAATCAGTTGCGTTCGTATAGAAAACAAATGTTGTGTTATATGCTGAGTTGTTAATACAGTTTTATTTAATTAAATGTACAAAATCAGTACCATTTGAAGGAAATGAAAGCATTAATTGCATTTGAGAAATTTACATGCCTTCAACATATATATGACCCAATCAACATTCAAGATTAAAACCCAATTCAAAACACCTATTTTAAGATTACAGTACAGTTTTTCGTGTGATTTAATATATTTTTAACATGTTAAGCGATCAGATTGCTTACATACAAACAAATACACTCATATGCATTATATTATACTGTAATGTTCTTGTTAATAGTCATTGGTAAGGATATTTACAACGTCATATGAAAAATTCCAGATCTGGTTTTGTTTATTCCGCATGGTCAACACTCAATGGTTTCATTTGTCTACATCCATGTTGTGATTTATTTTGTGATTTGATTCAGTGCACTTTAAGCATGTGCAGTCCTGCTATTGTGTGTCATTGAGTATACATAAATGTCCATTTCCAGAAGCTCTTACCACAATATAATGAAAACGATTGTTGTTGATTTTGGAAACGAACAATTCAAACAAATATCAATACTAAATAATTTTAAATAATTTAAAGCGGGGTGGGAGTCTAATAGATAGAGTGTTGGCCGCTCACGCCAGAGGTTGCGGGTTCGATCCCCAGCTCGACCTGATGCCTTTTATAAAACAATACTCAGTACTGGTTCTACTCTGGAAGCGGACTCGAGAGCAGTTCATATAAGCTCTGCGTTTTCAACGCAAATGAGCTAAAAGAAATTAGTATAAACTAAAAAACTAAAAAACTATAAACTAAATAATTTTATATTTAAACTATATAGTTTGGGTAACAATGTGGGCAGCTCGTTATAATTCAAAATGTGTAGAAAAAAAGAAAAATATATTTTAGTGTAGGTTGCTGTCGATTGTTTACTGATGGACAATTCTATTATTAAATTTAGTAAATTATAATTTGTTTAGTTTTGAGTACCTTTTACAAGTTACGGAATACCAATATTGATTTATAAATTCGTCAATGTTTCTAGATTATCAATTAATTCTTATACCTCCTGGACATTCTCGTTGCTAGTTAGACATGTCAATTTTCTTTGTTTTGGTTTGTTCTGACCTCATGTCACAGGCATACCATGGTACGCAAATGATGCTTAAATGCACATCGTAGGCTTATTTGCTATACATAGATTTCAGACGCTGAATATACAATAGATTCAGGTGTGCAGCGGTATCACATTATTGGATCTATTTATTTGATGTATTTGATACGCATTCAATTTTCGTTCTGGCGACCTTGAATCCCATATTAACATCATTATGTTTTTAATCAAATTAGACATAGATAACAGAAATGTATTATTATATCCCACATGCTATGCAGAGTTTGGGAATATAACGACGTCAACATATATATGTTCCACTTTGAATTCTTAATCAATGTGTGCTGATGCTGATTTTTGAATCGGAAACTACATCCATATATAGTACTAACCAGTCCAGGTTTGTGAATTAATCTTTGAAATTGATCAGTGAAATAGTGATTGAAATAATTATGTATGGTCCTGGCCCAGTGTTGAGTTGGGGACCTTGTCCATATATCTAAATGTATATCGCAATTACCTGTACTCATATGTTTGAAATAAAAAATAATTCGCGGAGTTCGCGATAATAACCTGATCAGAACTTTACAATTAAATCTATATATTTGTAAATAACTATAAAGGGAGGCAATTCACTTGGTAACTTACTTGGTATGCCAATGTGTATCAATGTATAAGTATTACATGAAAATTATTTATATGTCATGTTTAAACTTTGTTTTTAATAAAAATATAAGTAAAAAATGTTTTGATATAATTTTCAGAACATTTCATTTTGATATTTATGGTGTGATGCAGGAAATGTAGATAAAGTACAAATAAAGGTATATTTGACAGCATTAATGCTGAACAGTTTGTGAGATTCATACTTGATTACTATCAGTGGTATATTCACTGGATTTAAAAGTGAATTATGCAGTTGGATTTAAAATTTAATTATGTTATATATTCATTATTGGATTAACTACAATTAAACCAACTGAATAATGTTAATGAGAAGCTAACTACTGAGGGGCCTAACTAGGAAGAAATACATTTTAAGATAAACTATCAACTAAAAATAATATCATATGACTGACAATGTGAAACTATCAAATAACATTATACTATTTGTGTTGAGCTATAATAATGTTGCAAACTACCCCTACAAACTTTAGATAAATAATTCGTTGTTATGGTAACACTTTTATTTTTTTTTTGTATTAAAACGATTGTGTATTGACCGATGTAGTTAAGAAAACATAATTTCTGTAAATAATTGAGTTTGTGTGGATAATCAGCCGTCCTTGCCGGTATTTAGTTGTCACTGCGTTTAGTACACACGAAAAACATATCGTGTTACCCCTTAACTTCCGTTTCTAACACAGAAACATCAACATATTTTAGCAGTTTTTTCATTAAATGCACGGATTCAATAATTTTTAAACCCATTGCTGAATACGTTAGATAGAGTATTAACGAGAAGTATTGTTCTGTTTATACATTGTTTTGTATTCTGTATTGAGTGTGAAAATGTTGTTTTGCTGTTTAGTTGGCAGAACGCAAAGCATATAGCAGAATAAACGGGCGTGCAGACTACATGTAACAGTATTTGAACATAGCTTCGTTGACCTCATTTGTGAGTATAACTGCGAGCAATGGATGTTACTGTAGCTGTAGAGAGAGACTATTTGTCATACATATAACTTGCCATTACTTGTGACTGTATAACCAATTGCTACTCGTAAACGATTCTGTCATATGCAGGATATACAATTGTAGTTACATTGTAACATATACTTCCAGCTAACATAAATCAACAGAAGAAAATTACGCGGTATTGCGGTTTATTAAATCCCTGGGCATATGAAGCCAGACGGAGTGCGCTTTCGTGTAACTTGAGCCATTCAAATGGTATTAGGTTTGAATGCCACATACTTCAGAAGTTAGTTAGTTTAAATATCATATAAAATATATTTGGTTTGAATATCACAAAAACAAAAAATAGTATTTGTTTTAAATACCACATTAATTTGGTTTGAATATCAAATAAGAAATAAAAAAAGGTATTTGGTTTGAATACCACATAAAAGTTGAAATGGTGTAAAATATATATATTTGGTTGGTTTAAATACCATATAAAAATATATTTGGTTTAGATGCCACATAAGAAATTGTATTTGGTTGAAATACACATAAAATTGTTTTTACCTTGAATAACACATACAAGATATATGGTTTAAATACCACAAAAAAAAGGTATTTGGTTTGAATACCATTTAAAATAGTATTTGGTTTAAATGCCACATAAAATATATTTAGCTTGAATAACACATACAAGATATTTAGATTAAATACCACACAAAAAAGGTATTTGGTTTGAATACCACATAAAATGTATTTGGTTTGAATACCATATAAAACGTATTTTGTTTAAATACCACATACAAAAACTATTAGTTTGATATCACATACTTATGATCGTTTTATGATCGTCAAAACGACCAAAGAAAGAGAAGTCGGATGCCGGATAGTTGACGTCACAGGGAGAGACGCAGAGACAGGTGGACTCGATCAATATAAATCCGGTAGTCCCTGGTAAAATAGATGACTTCATAAACAATATGCCGGCACGAATACATCAACGGAATCTGGTTGTTCCCAACGTAGCTACACAATCTCTCGCAAAACCTGCACAGGAAGTGCTGGTTTCATCACAGATTGTTCCTGACACATACTCAGAGAAACCATCTTCTCTCTCTGTTATGCAGACATCAGCGGTCAATACCGGACAATCACAAGTAATGCCACAGCAGCAATTCTTATTGGATATTCTGATGATGTGGTTCAGACAATGGGGAGATGGACCATGTTACGGGGTACCGGACCATCCGCTACGTATTGCATGATGACTCCTTGTTCATGTACATCACTATTTTAATACCAAATTAACTTTAAAATTATGTGTGTTTGATTGTACCTATATCGGTTTGATACTGTTTGATCTGAAATTAAGCTGGTTTCAAGAGATTAAATGATGTCCATTCCTTGTTATTATATTTCAAATAGGAAAATTTGTTACAATGCCTGATTAGTCATATTCAACGTGATAGTAGTTCGTTCACGTACATAACTGTTTTCATACCGAATAAACTTCGCACTTTGAAATATTTAACTTCCATGATATCTCAAACTGTGTTTGTTTGATTGTTTACATTTTGGGATGACACATTTAGTGCGTTTATATAAGTATATATTGTTTCTATATATCACATCTCAGTTTGAGATCCACCTTTGCTTGACGGACGCGATGTTAGACTGGTCGTTTATTCATACATACAACAGTTTTCATACCAAATAAACTTCGCGCTTTGGAATTGTTGATGTTAATCCTATCTTAATATATATAACATGTGTTTGGTTGTTTACATATTGGGCTGGCACTGTTTTCCCTCGAATGATAGCGTTAGGCTGGTTTCTAAATATCAACTGGAATCAATTTTCAAAAGGACAACTGGTATCAATATATACCTGTTTGTCCTTATATTCAATCGTGGTTTCAGGACCGCTTTTTTAGTTTAAGTGTTCGTATGTATATTGAATTATAGATGCATATATTGTAAATTTGGATGCATAATGCAGAAGCCAATATTAGACTTTGCGACGTTAAAATATGATTGTACTTCACATTACATCATATAACGGAGTAACATTGTGCTCGAAAGTACAGAGAAAATTAATTGTTTCATGTATTCCATTTTCCACAACAATACGAAACCTCAATCAGATAAATATTGCGAATAAGTTATTCTGATCATACTGAATACGTAGGCGTATTGTTCATAAAATATTTTCAAGAACGAAGCCTTTTATAACCTAGATCAAATCATAACCGAACCCACGCGTGTATCGCACACTTCAAGTACCCTTATAGATCATATCCTATGCAATAATAAAGACACCCTATGGGTGTTAGTGGTCATGTTATGACGTTTCATTCAAGGAAAGTACCGAAAGTTTATTTTAATTCACATAAAATCGTTGAAATAAGGTCAATGAAAAACATATACTAAACAAGATTTATTCATAATTTCACGAGTGCTGACTGGAGCACATGTTTTAAATCGACATGTGTAAACGATGCTTGGTTATGTTTTCATTATATTTGTATGCATGTATTCAACAATATAGCTCCTTTTAAAGAGGTCAGACTAAAGCAGCTTACAGAACTGTGGATGACCTCAGAAATTCTCGAAGTAGTTAAAGCAAGAGCTAATGCCTTATACAATTATAAAAAAAAAATATAAGTCGACTGATAAGCAATTTTGTAGCTTTCGAAACAAGGTTCAATGTTTGATAAATCTACAAAATCTAACTATTTCTCGGATAAAGTTGAAAAACATAAGTATGACGTAAAAGGCCTATGGTAGCAGTTGAAAAATGCTTGGTTACAAATATAAGACAAACAAAGGTTCGAATATTGTTTTAAATATTGACAATGAGGTTTATCATGATCCTTTAACAATTGTGAATCGTGTTAATGATTTTTTTCTACAGTCGTGGCAAATCTTGTTTATTAGCTACGGAACCCTATACATATTTTTACTACATCTTCACAAATTTCTATAACTCGAAGAAGTCTCCTAACACTCTTTCTAAAATTAATCGTGTCACTGAGGATAATTAAATAAGTTAAATGCTGCTTAAAGCACTGGACTAGAAGGTTTTCCACCTAAATTTGTCAGAGACAGTGCAATTTTTCTAAAAACGCCTGTTACTTTTATTATCAATATGTTTATTGACTCAGGCATTGTTTATGACGAAATGAAAACTGCAAGAGTCAGTACGATTTACAAAATGTCTAGTCCTTTGGAAATTGGTAATTATAGGTCAGTAAGCATACTTAATGTTTTAACAAAAGTTTTTTAGCGTTCTGTATATAACCAATTTGCTGATTTTTTAGATAAAAATTATCTTTTGTATGAGTTTCAATCCGGTTTTAGGAATGAATAGTCTACTGATACATATCTTATTCACCTTTTTGATTTTATTAAACATAACAATGTAATTAGTTTTTATACCGGAATGGTTTTACTCGATCTACAGAAGGCGTTTGATACCATTGACCACGTTTTTCTATGTAATAAGCTCTCTGAAATGGGAGTCGCGTCGATCAACTGGTTCAAATCTTACCTCATCGAAAGATCACAGTTAGTGAAGATAAACAAAGTTTCATCAAAATAGACCAAAGTTACATGCAACGTACTACAGGGAAGCATCCTGGGCCCTCTTTTATTTTTATGTTATTTAAATGATACATTTGTATACCTACGTGCATCGACTCTGATTGTAAATTATTATTATATGCAGACGACAGTATAATATTGTTCGCTGAAAAAGACCTTAATGTGATTACAGATAGGCTTAGTCGTATCATGGATAATTGTTCTACATGGGTAGTTGATAGTCAACTGTCCCTTCATCAAGGCATAACTGAATGTATGCTGTTTGGCTCTTCTAGAAGACATCAAAAAGTTAAGTAATTCACGGTTACATGCAACGGTCATGAAATTCGAGGAAAAGGTCAAATATTTAGGATTAACTATTGACAAGTTACTAAACGGTGAGGCGATAGTTGACTCCATTGTTAAAAAAGTTAATTCGCTGATTGCATTTTTATATCGAAACTGTCGTTATTTTAATCTTTTAACTCAGAAAACGTTAATAAATGCCTTAGTACAATGTCAATTTGATTATTCCTGCTCGTCTTGGTATACCGGTCTTACTAAAAAGTTAAAACACAAACTACAAGTCACTCAAATTAAAGTAGTTCGATTCTTATTTCACTTATCACCAATGTATAGTATAACCTGCGCTATGTTAGAAACAGCAAATGTATTGAGGGTTGAGGTTAAAGTAAGACAACTAAGATTTAAAAATGTTTTTAATATGTTCATGGCACCACGCCAAAATATCTTATGATAACCACAATAGGGTGTCTTCTATTCATAACCGAACAAGGTTTAGTGAAAGGAATTTTATAGTTCCGCATGCTAATAGTTTCGATTTTGGCACCTTTGTTTGCGATGCAATTGCTGACTGGAATAATCTACCTAACTATTTAAAGAAATTGACCAATAAACAAACTTTTAAACGTGACGTTAAAAAACATTTATGTAACTCCTCGCAGGCTAGAGAACATTTGAATATTTAATTATTAAGTATATGTTGAAAATATTTCTTGTATTGTATTGTGAGCCACTTATATGTATTATTCAGTATTCAGGGTAAGAGATAATTAATTGTGTTTTGTATTGTTTCATTTTAACAAGTTAACATCAAATGTCTACATTCTTACGATTTCATGTATATCATATTTTTTTTTTTATTTTTTTTTTAAATGACAATTTTATGGAAGGGACCCTGTTAGAAATAAGTGCGTTTGTTGCTTTAATGGGTCATCCCAGGTTATAAGATCTTTAATTTTTGAATGATTACTTTATTTATTTATTTTACTTATTTATTTTTCTTGATTTATTACTGTTATTTTATTATCATGATATATATGTTATAAAATGATCTAATATACCTGAATAAATTTGAATTGAATTGAATTAAAGCCCGAC
The DNA here is from genome assembly GCA_029582155.1 of Panopea generosa. NCBI lineage: Eukaryota > Metazoa > Mollusca > Bivalvia > Adapedonta > Hiatellidae > Panopea > Panopea generosa. The sequence goes on along the minus strand of CM055894.1, from coordinate 33,223,260 downwards.
ACTAAGTGGTAAAAGACATTTGATAACTGGGCACAGGTTTCCAGAGCTTTACGTCTTTGTTTTTTCCTGGGCGAGTCGACCACGTTTTAAAAATATACAATATATTGAAATGCATGCCTATTATGTTTGATACATATGTTTGTACATGTATATAAAGCTTGTTGTGTGTTTAATTTTTTGTATGAAAATTAGATAGGACGTATTGTTATCTTTATGCTACACATGCGCATTGTTGTTGTTCGACATTGCTTTTTAAAATTTGGGTATCCAACTACATCATCTTTGGTGGGCTACCTTTTGCTGTGGATATGTTAGATTTAATTACAGAAATGTATTATTAACATTTTCTAACTAGTCATGTTATGTAAAAATGTTAGTTATATAGTCATGCATATACATGTAACTTTCTAAGCACATTATAATATAATTTATTTGATTATATATTAAATTATAGTCATTTTATTATAAAATAAAAATAACATGTTCGCTTAACATGGTATTTGTGTATCTTTTGATTCCCATTTGCAAAAACATATTGATGTGATTGGATACTTAAGAGAGCACAAATATGTTTATTAACATATGTAAATTTATTATTAAGTGTTTCTTATATTAGTTTCGCCACAACAGCATATACTTATAAGTATATAATCATATAAAATACATATATTTTACGAGTAAACTTTGTTGTTTAAAGATCGATACTGTCGCCTATTTGAAATACAGGATTATAAACATATTCACACAAATTGAATTTACTCCTATAACAGGTTATACAAGCGTATGCATGCTCAATATTTGCTAGACAACAATCTTCAAACAAAAACGTTGTTGTTTTAGCATTTAATGTTTTCACACATGTTTTGCGTGTTTGGAATCATCACTAATATATGCATCGTTTAATATTGAATAAAACACTTTTTTAAGAATTTTTGGGACAAATTCGTTAGAAAGAGTGGGGATATAAAGAAAATTAAATGTTGATTGATCTACTTTTGTGTCACAGAAATAGTTATCATTCATGTTTGATAATTAATGTTTGCTACACATTACATGTATATTAATGTGTAATCGGTACTTATAAGAATATATTTGTACTGGTTAGTGCTATTTCATGTCTACTATAATTATGTAAATATTAAATAATCCATTGTTTGGTTTTGTTTATTGTCGTGTAATTTTGTGACATGTTATATTCATTATACAGATACAGTATGCTTAAAATCAAGTTTTATTACGGTGCTTAGTATTAAGAGAGAAGTCGCATCAATAGCAGTCAAGGCAATATACAACTCATACGAAACTAATTTATGTTTAATGGAGGCAAAAACAATTAAAAACTAGCATGAGACTATTTTACTATGATTATATAACTGCTTTATCATACGAAATTTTTTGTTTTAATTAAGTTATTATTTGAATTAAACCAGTAGCGTAGTATTACATTTAATTTTTAGTTATACTATTTTAATATATAACATCTTGATTTTTATCAAATTAGAATTATTTAATAGTTTATTCCTGTTGTAATAATTCCAAATGTATCCTTTCAATTACTAGGCAAAGAACAAGATGTAGTTCTTACCATACCCACATGTTATAACGTCAATGATGGGTTGACGTTTGAGGCGGAATACAAAGGATCAGGAACTGTTGCTTATGTTATGTGGACTGTTACAGGAGGTGCCACCAGTTTGGTTATAAATGCTATCAACTGTAGTTCCCCGTTTCACATACCTTCTGGTTTTCCAGATGGCAGAATTTCATACGACTGTTCATTTGCACCTAGATACCTTCTAACTGTTGAATCATTAGAAAGTGGAGATCTTAATAAAACCTGGGGAGTTGACTTTTCCATATCACCTGGATCTACATATAGTGGAACACAACAACAAACTGTTACTCAATGTGAAACTTGTAAGTATATATATATACATCGATCTGCTATCTTCATCTTTCAGTACAGCTGGTTTGTCATGTTTGCTTACCGATGTTATTATTTTTTCCTAACAAAAAGTAATGTTACAGATCTTCATCTGAGACTGACCGATGAAAATATTATATAGCAAGTAGTGAGTATATGATCTACATATGTGGCTATCCGATGGTAATACTGTAATGCAGACTGTAAATCGAGGGCTTGTTGCAAGACTATTCAAACTTGGATATTTTCAGAATATGTTTTTTTTTTTGTTACACTTTTTTTAATAAACAATCTTATAAAAATATCATAGTTATTTAAATATAATTTATGTATTGAAAATATTTTTAACATCATTCAAATATTTAAACTCGAGTTAGATTAACCTTCCATTTTTTCTAAATATTAAAAGTAGTTTGCTTTAATGCAAAGCTGGTCAAACTCACATAATAATAGTTTTGCAAACGAATTACATTTGACAATTATATATTTAAAGAACACGACTATTCTTATTTGAATTAATAAAATCAGTATTTCATTTTGTGATGTCATTGTCATTATTTTTACATTTGTAGTTTCGGTATTGTTTCAGACCATGATTGATTAGGAATAAAAATAATAATTCATTAATCGGTTATAAAGTTATATAATCATATAAATGCAGTTTAGTATAATACTATACTCTATTATGTGATTTTTACAGCTTTTGCCTTAATTTTTCAATTGAAACTTATAGTTTACCAAACTGAATCCTAACACTTTCATGAAAGATTCTTTGTGAAAGATAAACTTATCACCATAAGGTAACGCCATTCTTCCTCAATCATAAATATGCCAAATGGAGGTGATATATATATGATATAGGTTTCACACCGGCTGTCTGTCTGGCTGATTGTCTGTCTGTCTGTCAGAGTAGATATATTGGGTTTAAGGGCTACTATTTCAATCCTATCTTTATTGATGGATATGACCTTAGGTTTGTTGACTAGGAAACAAATATCATACTGAGTATATATAAAATGGAATTTCTCTGCTAGAGGCCGTGCCCGATTAGCTCAGTCGGCTACGCGTCTGACTATCAATCCAGGGGTCATGAGTTCGAAATCCCCCGCCCGGCAACAGTCTCCGTGATGATTGATATACGAAATTGTGTGTTATAATCAGTCTCTCACCACTGATTCAAGTGGGAAAGATATCAGTTACTTGCGGGTATGGTGTGTGTTCGAGTAATGGTTAATCCCAGGAAACAGTTGTTACATTGTAGGTTAACTGATCGTCTGTTAGCCCTCGATGACATAAAAATGACACTAAACATTCAATCAATCAATCCTCTGCTAGAGAAGCATTTAAGGCTATGGTTAAAGATTGGAGTCTGGTTAGAATATGGATGACTGTCTCCTAAACCTTCGTGTAAGCGTTAAACTCAGTTTGAATTCTGGAGAAGAAAAAATGATACAAAATTGATATGCATTCTTTAATCAGCAGACAATGTCCTTGTTCTTCATTGTTGATTCTACCACAAACTTATAAAGTACAATTCTTACTATGGAATTGTCATCTGTCTGCATGTCAACCTATTTGTTTGTGCTTTCACAATACATTTATGCTTGAAATTAAAGAGAAAATTAATTGTTACTTGTAATCCGTTTACACAACAATACGAAACATCAATCTGATAAATATTGTTTATCTATAAGTTATTTTGATCATACTGAATATGCAGGTGTATTGTTCCTAAACTATTTTTAAGAATGATGCCCGACATTTAGTGGTAAAAAACATTTGATAACTGGGCACAGGTTTCCAGATATTTACGTCTTTGGTTTGTGCTTGTCGAATCGACCACGTTTTGAAATATACAATATATTGAAATACATGCCTTTTATGTTTTATACATCTGCTTGTGTATATGGCTTGTTGTTTGTTTGATTTTTTGTATAGAAAAAAGATTAAACGTAATCATGCAGATACGCATTGATGTTGTTGCTTTTTTTAAAATTTGGGTATCCAACTACATCTTTGGGTGGGCTATAGAGTGGCGGATAGTTATAGTTATAGTCATTTTATTGTAACATTTATTTGCAAAACAAGCTGCATATTGATGTGGTTGGATACTTAAGAGAGCTGCATTAAGCAAGCAAAAAGTACAAGTCTTACTATGAAATTGTCATCTGTCTCCATTTGTTTGTGCTTTCACAATTTAGTGTCTAACTTGTATATAAACATTTTACATTACAATGCACAACATTTACAATGCATCATTTAATGATATGTTTTCCCACACTACCATTGCACTTGGTTTATTCTAAATAATGGTACGGCACCTAAATATATAACACTACATTATGCCTCAACGGCATGATAAAAATCTAATTACGAAGTGACGTCTCCCTGTAATTTATCATTGTTTAATTGCCGAAACTTTAAATAAGGGTAATATGCGCACCAAACTACATGTATTCAGTTGTGTATTCTCAAACAAATACGATATACGAGCTTACCGCTCGTTTAAGAAGTACGTATTTCGATCGTTGTGATTGATATTGTACAGTCTATAAGGGGTTTATAGGTATAGGTTTGGAAAACATTTGTTCTGAAAACCAGTGAAGAATATTTTTCAACAAAAAACAAGATTTAAAATGTGTAGTGATTGTGTTTTATAATATTTGTCTTATAAGTTTGTGAAACATTTGTTAGCATATTCTAGATTGTAAATACAAGAGTGTTATCAATGCTGTTATCACATATCAAGATTTTATATAACTACTGTGACATATGATAAGAAGACCCTTTACCAGCACGGAAAACAACGAAGCGAATGAAATAAAATGACAATAGATCATGCAATACAACCATGCACCAGTTTGAATGTTATTCAATTATCAAAAGACTCTGAGTGACCTCCATTACAGCAATGAATCAGAAGTAATAATAATAACACAACTTAGTAAAAATGCCCATTTACTCGTTTTGTTCTCCTCATAGTATCGACGGCTTAAAATTGTAATGTTTGAACAACTCCTTAGAGTGTTATATGAAATGTACGAAATTATTGCAAACTATGTACATGTATTGGTTATAATTATTAAACTACGTCAATTCAAAGGTCAACCGTGACCGAGTGGTCAAGGATATTGTCATATAATGACGATATACATGTAACCACATATGTTGATTGTATGAGACAATAAAGCGGGGTTATATTTATGCATAATGCACCGTCTTGTGATGTGAAGACGGAGGAACCAAGCTAAATGTAAATATACGCAACCGACTGACAAACGATATATTTCTTCTATTTTAAGATCCTGTAGTAGGTGTAAACATTCTATAATAAAAAACATATATACATTTGCTAGCAAAACAAAAGGTCTACGTGGCAAATACTGGTTTCAATATTATAACACTGATACAGATATTAAAATGAATATTTTTGATTTTCAGTTAACGAATATAACACTGGATTTCCATGGTGGACAATAGGACTAATAGTACTTGTCATTGGTGAGGTGGCTGCGATAATATATGGCGTTTACCGCCAACCACAGTGTTTGAAAGGTATAAATGTGTGTTACTTTTAGCCTTACATTGCATACGTTTTAGGATATTGATATATATGACTTATTTGAATGCGTAAATAAGTTCAATACACGGCATCAGTTTTCATTCATTTTGGTACACGATGTAATAGTTTGAGTAGACACAACAATGCGATTAAAAGGTTAATAATCAGTATCTCAATTCTGACGAAACCTAAAAATGTATGTCCCAGTGGAAATAATCGCTATACTCGTATAGAACTGATTGTTTTTGTTTTAGTTCAGTAAAATTTGTAGAAAAGTGTCATCTGATCTAAAGTTTCCAAGGCTTCAATGTTTACTTCACGTTCATGTTTATACAAAGATATCTCATGATAACTTCAAATGGCCAATTTCATTCTCAGTATTTTTGTAGAGCTCCAATTGAACAAAATGTCCAGTTGATATTAATATGAGTTGTCATGTTTTACATGCATGTGACACAGGATTCAGCCAAAGAGATTTTGTCTTTAGTAAATAAAATGGCAATGAACGTTTTTTTTTTTAATATATGATGCATTAAACGAATATAGATTGATATAAACAGTGATAGTAAACATGCAATTTAATTCAGTTGCATTATCATCTTGTATGTCAGTTGTTGACCTAATATTGAGTTCACACGTGGCAATATTATAAACTGTGTGAAGAAAATTATATATGAAATATAATTATGTTCTGCTGTTTATTAATGACATAAGTAACTGTTAACGGATGTTCTTTATTTGGAATTTATTTTATTATTAGATATTTTACGTCCGTGTTGGCATTAATGCAAAGTTGAGATAATTGAAATTTATTTTCTATATCATCGACTGGGTATGAAAATTGCAAATTAAACACGCTATTTATAGTATTTGATTGTTTCCGAATGTTTGATAAAAATGAAATGTCAATTTAAACCAAACTAATATTAGTTATATGAAGTTATTTGAATTTCATTTAAGTTATATTGAAAACGAGAATTTCTACATTAATAAAATAGAAAATACATTTTTGTATTAAACATTACTAGCTGCTGTTTACCTATTGAGCGTCTGACCGAAATTATAAAGTATTAAAGTAACAGTCTGCTGGTGATATTGATGCAATACCACAAAAAGCACGAAAATGCGATTTCGTCGGGCATTGTTCCCTACGTGCCATTTGATCTGAGACGACCTGCCAATTACATACGCAGATAATCTTACCGATATTGGTTCCAGCGACGCAATTGTCCTTAGAAATTTTCTTAAAGGGGAACGCAACCCTGTGTATAAAACAGGATATTATGAATAGCTATGAGTTCAGCTTTCTATTAATAGTATTATTATGCATAAATTCGAGTCCATAAAGATATATCAGCTCGTTTTGTAACGGTCATTTTCGCACATCGACTTTGTGGTGGAAGTCGCCATATTGGATACCTGCGTGACGTCATAACTGCACTTCCGGTTTAAAACATAATTGATTTATACGCTACAGCAGATATAGAAACGTGCAATTATAGTCACCGGCAAAAGTACTCGCAAGAATAATAAAATGGATTTAAGTAACGGAGAAGGACTTGTGGCCTACAACTTTGAACCAGAATTTTCAGAAGCAGAGTTAAATGAATTAGAAGACGAGAGAAATAGTGAGACGGCACAGTTGTTCACACATGTTATAGATTTTTGCACCTGCGAAAACTGTGTAATGATGCTTTCGTCTGACGAAAATACGTGCTGCAGATGCAATGACCATACTATTGGAAATTTAGAATATTTAGAATGTATCACAGAAATAATACAGAGATGTCACAGCAATGTCTTATGAAGTTTTCACCCAAAAAGATGATAACTGTTAAACAGTCACACCGATCATGAACCAGAGATCAAACCCGAAAGCCATCAATCACGAGTCTGACATCTTATCATGTAGCCTGACATTGATGATTGAATTTTTCAAAATAGTAAAATTACCCTTAGCTTGATAAAAAAGTAATTATTGCCGTCAGTGTTGATGTAGATCCAGGCGAGCCTGCACATACATGCTGTACTATCAGGGTATATACTGTTTGCTACTCAGTCAATACATTATCAAAAAAAAAAAAAACAACACTAATTGTACCAGGAATGGAATTTAGGGGGAAATGTTTTGTTACATATATTTACCTGTCTAAGAGAGAATAAGAAATAATATTATATCTCTTTTCTTATCGTGTTTAGCTGGTGCGGCCATTGTTGCGTACTGAGAAATGGCTGATAAAATTTTGATTTTATATCCTTTTTGGTAAATTTAGATGAAGCATGAATGAGTTGGTTTTTTTTGTGTTGTTTAACATAACTGGCACTGTCTTTTGGTTATTCAAATGGTGTTACTACCCAATTTGATATATGATGATTATCTATTCTACCAGTTCTCTGAACATATATGAATGTGTCTCCTTATAGGGAGTGTCATATGGAATATAATGTCTACAGGCATATTGGACAAAGTGTATGTTACTGTCCAGCTACTGGCACCCTGCTGAGCTTTCATAATTCACCAACACCACATTCACACCATGTGGTAATGAGAAATACCCTGCCGCAGTGTGCATATTGTACCGTAACAAGCGTAATCACCCCAGGTTTAATGACCCCAGGGTTTATGACAGGATGTTATATCACATTGTATTATGCCTTATTACTAATTTAAACATTTTCAGTTAATTAGGGTTTCGATATCAATGCAAACTTACAAGTAAAAAAATTATGTTATATGATTTTATGAATATTTTTCATAAATTGTATACCAGAACACTATTTTAACAGTAAAAAACACTTTTCATGTTTTAATGAATAAATAAAGGAACAAAGGTTTTACTTTATCTGTTTTCATTACGAAGTAGAGGTAGTTCAAATGTCTATTCAAGAATAATGACCTAGTTGACTGTGAAAAAGCCATATTTTAATAAACTAAATTGTCTATTGAATATAAAATTAATAAAATGAGTTTACGAACAATTAATGGTTGACTGAATATTTAGCATCATTTTTTGCCATCGAGGGTTTACTGTAAAGATGTTCAGTTAACCTAACCACTGTTTCCTGCAAAAGTTAACCAGTACTCGAGCACATCCAACAACCGCAAGTAACTGATAATTTTTCCACTCGAATCAGTAGTGAGAGACAAATGATATTGAGTCACAATAATGTACGCCAGTCATCACAGTGACTGTTTCCGGGTGGGGATTCGAACTCGAGACACCTGGATTGATAGTTAGACACGTAACTGACTGAGCTAATCGGGCCTGTCACAATTAATTGGCCTTAATTTGTATTTTAATATTAACTTTAAGATACCATGTCGTTTTCACACCTTATGTTTTGGCATTAAGCTCTTGTTTTTATTTTTAATTGGATTATCACACCTGTTTAAACAGCCTGCAATTATAAGATTGTGAAAGTTTGCTATATCAATTTCGCAATATTTTGGAAGAGTATATAAAATTACAAATTAAATTTCAGAAATCAGCTGAGCTATATGTTATTAGCACATTTTTAAAAGCTTCCCACTGGATAATATACACTTAGTCTATATGTATGTCGCATATGGTCATCTTTGTACTGAAATCATCAGAAATTGTATGCTTGGGTAGTAGTACGCCAAGGCATTGGTACGCTTCATTCTGCAATCTTAAGTTCTACCCCAAAGTATAAAGGCGTTTTGCACGTGATGTCACCAGAAGCTTGACACTGAGGCAATGTGAAATCACATATTTGGAAAACTAAAAACAACGCTGCCCACAAAACATATCGCATTACTCCACCCACTTATTCCGCTGGAGAAAACAATGTTTAATGGGTTAAGTCCTTCAATTCAGAATCGTTTTCGCGTTTAATTGCCTACCTTCGATGTTCACTAATGCACTGTATATCTGTATATAAACTGATTACGTATATTAGTGTATATACATAAGAGTTTCAGTAGAGAGCAGTCACTAACGACACAATACAATTTGCGCGATAACTAGAACGGAAGTGCAGTTATGACGTCACCGAATACCTCCATCACAAAAGAGCTACAAAATGGCGGCGCCCATAGCATTTAGGAAACGCTTGAAATCATGATATTTAATGTCATTTTTCTCATTTGATAAATTTCGTACAATTAAAATTTGTTGATTTTTGTGTTATTTACATGTCTATTTAACGATAAATAGCCATTTATATTCTGACGTGCGGTACCCTTTAAGATAAACTGACGATATCTAAGTAAACAATACATTTTAATGACATGATTTATTGCGTATATTATAAAACACCGTCACGTGGCCAGTGCGCGGAGCGATAGTCGTTGTCGAGTTAAGTCAATTTACACAATGATTTACATTTTAAACCATGCACTAACTATCACCTAACCCATACAGACTAATTCGAATATAAAATCACGGTGGCAAACACACGTGACCCAATCGTATGGAGCGGTGTAAAAACGAAGGAAAAGTGTCCATTTAGGTACCTTTTACCTGATAACCTTCTAAATATTGCATTTAAATTCACGAAATAAAGACAAACGCTGCTTTTGTATAGAGGTGAACTATCGTTGCTATCAAGTTACCATGTAATACTCGTGTTTTATGGAAATAGTTCGATTGTTCCATTGATCCATAGCATCTTAGATATAAAGGAGTTTTCAAATACACATGTCTGTCATGGAAACAAATAGCACACCAATCTCAATATTTGACGTATCTGCAAGTAGCTGGCAATCTTTCTCACTTAAAGTTTTGGGGTCGATGGGTTCTCGAACCTTAGCAGTGACAGATAAGTGATCTTGAGACGATGACTTAAACCACAAGGCCACGGAGGACACTCTGAACACAAAACATCTTAGTAAAATACAGAATGGCTAGGAATATTACCGACTACATATTCTTGTTCCTTTCCATTTGAAATAAGTAAAATACCATATGAAGAAAATGTATGTGTCCTTTTCGTTTCAGTAAATATTTTTGAAAGCAATCAATAAATAACTTCCATTCCAATATATTTTGTCGTCGTATCAATTACCTTTTATTTATTTTGCATCAGATTGTGTAAAGAAATGTAAATGCAACAAGGATGGTGAGTATACTCTATTTTTTACACATAGATTATACGTACATGCACTATGTTTATTTACGAGTTTAAGAGTTCAAGTAACACTATAATAGTTTATTGCATATAAAATGCTCAAGGTAACATCATAAAATAATCGTTAAATAACTTCAATTCCAAACTATTTAGTGGAAGTTACCATAACCATAAATATTTTGCTCAGATTTTGCCAAGGAATTTGACGAGAAAATTCTCAACGAGGAAATTTGTAATGGTGGTGAGTATACTCTATTTTATACACACAAACTATACGTAATATGTTTGTTAACGAGTTCATGTAATAACGTAACACTATATTAGTTTATTAAAAAACTAATGTTGAAGGTAGCATCGTAAAATGTTGTACACATGTTAACCTCGTGAGCTATTAGTGCAATTTACTATGGGGTTATTTTAAGTATTTTCTGAAACCATAGATGAAAACAAATATCCAAAATTATAATATTGTCATAATTTAAAAACTGTTGATGGTAATTTAATAAAAAAGTATACACATGTCATTCTTATGGTTATGTTTTGCATTTTGCTATAATGGAGTCCACTTCAATATTGTTCTATTATCATGGAACCAATAGCCAACATTCGTTTCAGGTGCATTACTTCAAAATTGTTTAAGAAAACGTTATAAAAAATTATCAACTTAGTGTTGCAATAGTATCTTTACTTAGGAGTTTTCATCTTCAGTATATAATCTGTTACTACAGAAATAATTAACACAATGATGAATACTTTACTTTCCGATGCACATCGATAAACCCTATTGATACAAGTTTGCCTTTTTCTGAGAGTAATTTTCATTTTCAAGTTTCTGAACCTAATGTTTTAATAGGGTTAAACGGCGTTTTCAGCAGATTTTAGGTTGTATATGGCATATCCAGTTTTAAAAGTGGATGAAGACTTCAGAATGAATCTGAGTAGGAGCACCGTCCTCCTGTTTGTAACATTTTCTCACTAAAAGTTTTCGGAGTGAGCATTTTTCGAACCTAAGCGGTGAGGGGTAGGTGCTCTTGAGACGGCGCCTTATACCACTCGACCACGGAGGACACATTGAACTCAGAACATCTGAGTAAGATACGGAATGGCTAGGGATAGTGCCGACTACATATTCTTGTTCCTTTCGATTTGTCATTTATGTAAATAAAAATACCATATGAAGATATACCTGTATGCCCTTTTCGTTTCAATACATACTGTTGGAAGGAATCAATAGATATTTGCAATTATAATATATTTAGTCGTAGAACAAATAACCATTGCTTTATTTTGCACAGATTCTGTCATTAAATACAATGAGGAAAATAATAATGAGTGTTTACTCTATTTTCTACACACAGAATATACGTCATATGTTTATAAACGAAATCATTTATTCACGTAACGCTATATTAACGAAATATTTCAGGCGAACACACTTTGTTATACTCTATCAATTTCCATCTAAAAACATTTAAGTATGTATATATAGACGGTAGCGTTTGCAGGCAGACACATCGGCACAATTGTTCGGTCGTAATTTCGTTCGTTAATCAATGATATGTTTTATGTGTAATCTGACTTTGAAATATAATTAATTCGATAAATAGATACAGTTATACATAGAACATGTTTCTGTATGTGTGTTGTTAGCGGCACGATCGTCACCTCTATCGGCGTTTATCGTATGACTGACTGTCCGCACATGTCTATATGTTTAACTGTCTCCCTTGAATCTCTTCCTGATGCTAAACACAATGCTCACCGTTTTTTATCTGCGTCCTTGTGTGAACATATGCCAGTGGGTATCTGTCTCTATTTAACATGATGCTGCTCTTATAACCGTTGATATTGTTTTATTGTTTTATATTTATTACTCAGATTGGTTGAATGAAGAAAGTATCCCTCGTACAAATACATTGTTTCTTCCTAAGCCAGGTAAGTTATCAAAAATTATTGTTTATGATTGTTAAACCCATCTGCCGGCATGCATGCTTGACTGTGTATTGGCATATAAGATTCAGATATAATTAAACAAATTATCAGCCATTTGAATAATGGTCAATGTCTTTTTCCCTACATTGAAGAGTATGTCTCAAAGTTAAGGTGCATATGTATTTTAATTACAAAATTGTATATAGCATTTATATGGATTAAGTGTTGGTGTTTTACGTAAAACAGAAAAAAAAATAAAAATGCCAAGCAGCCCTTCTTTTATATATTCATTGATTATAATAAGACTTCCTCGGGAATGGCAATTGACCACAAAAACACAACAGTTGGTTGAGACGATTCAAGGTCATTACATTGGAATAGTTGATGTAACCATTCATCATGACGAAGTAAAAATAAGTGTATTGTACAGGTATTAACACATTTCAACTTCCATACAACAGCAAGATTTAGTGCTAATTATTAAATATTGGTTGCTTTACAGTGCGGTTAACAAATATGTATGCACTCCAAATGATTATATACACATGAGGTTAGCTTAATCAATCGCTCAGAGTATATTTTATGGAAGACAAAAATTATTACATGTAAATATCGGTTAATTTACAGTGCGATAAACAATTATTTCTGTGCTCCAAATTTATATACACAATAAGTTTGCTAAATCAATCGCTTAGAGAATATTTCCTGGAAATCAGAAACTATTGCAGAAAGTCATATTTAAAAATATATCTACCAACAGGAAGTTTTGTACCGTAAATAAAGAATGTGTCAAAACTAGTGATTGGAAAATAACACTTCATAAGTGATGCTTTAGGCTATTTGACCCTGGTTTCATTGTCCACGGTTTCGTTTGTCAAAACTCTCTTATATTGTGACAATGCAATACCTTTAGGGTTCTTGAACAATTACTTAACATAAAACAGACAAGCTCCGGACAAAAACTGAACACACATAAGATAAACCACCATTACTGCAACAATGCTTTCCTTGCCTAATCAAGTAAATGCACTCGTGTAAGTGCTATTACATAAAATAAAACATTGGAGTGCAGGTAAAGCAACACTTATATATTCATTGAATGCATATACAACTTCAGGAATAGGTACAAAGCGCAAAGTGGTATCATTTTGTAAATATGATTCCGAGTAGTTCCGTGCCCGAAACTCGTACACAGAGAACAAATGTTGTTTCATTTGATTGAGTTTTTACTGATCACTGGTATGTACTATGCATGTAAAGTGTTCAGAGTCATTATTAAATCTGCTTCCATTTATCATAATTTCAGTCAGTCATCACTTTTCTTTGCTTAAGTGTGACTTGTTTAGAATTGTACTATTTTTAATTTACATTCTGTGTAAACACTTGAAAATGTGCTTTTAGAACGTATTAACGTTGCGAGATGCATGGTTAATCATCTGAAGTTAGCTATAGCATAAAAAACATGCCACCATTCTACCCCTATCGACATCATGTCGCCGTTAATCTTGGTATTTGAAACTATTGCAATAGTTCAACCCTCGGAACAAATGCATGACTGTGTCTTAGATAATAAATAAAATACATTGTCAAGTAAACAATGAAGATCATTCTTCAATTTTATGAAGTTCATTATTCTAGTGTCACTTTCACCGTTTCTATATGCCGCAACTGTGCTTTGGAGGAGGATAAAATATTTAACACTGATTATTTAGATGCTAGCAAATAAGTCTTTTTCTGATATTTTTTTCAGAAACATGTGTTCTTTTCTGCTTCTGTAATGCGTGTTTTACAGTCTGAATGTTCTTGTCGATTAAATCGCGTCCCGCGATCAATTCATCTACAACAACTATACTAAATCCGAAATTCCCGAGCGAGTTAACCGAAATGAATACGCAGATAAAATATCAAGGACAAGGCTATCAACACGATCGTCGTGTCGATTATTTTCCTTATCCGCATAACGGAATCATTTTAATTGACACAGCACATAAGTGAGGAATAATAACGAATTGAGTGAATTAATATTAGAAAGGACATGAAATGAGTAAACAACAGGAAATAGACAAGACATGACAAAACGTGCAACAAAAAAATCAAAAGACAAGATAGTATAACACAACATGCAGCAGAAAGGACATCACAAGACAACCTCTCTGGCAATACCGGAAGGTTACCATATTAAGACATCAGAATAGCACGAATTGTCCAAGGCATGACAGGGATGTTAGTCATACATCGCTTACTTACGCTTTATTAAGAGCAAAATTGTAAACTGCAGTTAAATTAATATTGGAAAGAAATTACGAAAATACAACAACATGGCCTCTAAAACATATGCAAACTTTTATTCAGAGCATACTATTTAGTTACAAGCATCTTGTGAACAGTAAATGTTTTAAAATATATTTATTTCATTGGAAACAATTAGGCTTTGTGGGCAGCAATATTTAGTACCTTCATTCCGGAATATGTCAAAAAATTCTGATTGTTGAATTTGAGCTCCAAATAATTGTATACACATAAAGTTAGCTAAACCAATCGCTTTGAGAATACTTCCTGGAAATCAGAAACTATATCAGAAAGTCATTTTTTAAATATATCTTCCAACAGGAAATTTTGTACCGTTAATATAGAACGTTTCAAAACTAGTGATTGGAAAATAACACTTCACAAGTGATGCATTAGGCTATTTGACACTGGTTTTATTGTCCACAGTATCGTTTGTCAAAACTCTCTTATATGGTAACGATGCAGTACCTTTAGTGTGCTGGGACAATTACATAACATAAAACAGACAAGCTTCTTCCACGAACTGAACACATATCAGATAAACCACCATTACTGCAACAATGCTTGCTTGGTAACATCAGAGCACATAATTTAGGCTCAGCTATATTTCCATGCCTATTTCAGTAAATGCACTCGTGTAAGTGCTTTTTCATAATTTAAAACATTGGAGAGCAGGTTAAGCAGCGCGAATATGTTCATGAAAGTAATATACAACATCAAGTTTAGGTACAAAGCGCAAAGAGGTACCGTTCGGTAAACATGATTCCGATTAGTTCCATGACCGAAACTGATACACACAGAACAAATGCAGTTTCATGTGATTGAGTTAATCACCCTATCTATAGCATAAAAACATGCCACAATTATACACCTAATCGACATAGTGTCACCATTATTCAGGGTATTCGAAACATCACAGTAGTTCAACCATCGATATAAATATCTTACTGTGTCTAAAAGAATATTTTCAATTTGTATTTTTAAATCGATCAAAGACATTCTTTCGTGAACAATGCAGATTATTCTTCCATTACATGAAGTTCATAATAATTGTGTCATATTCACTGTTTGTTTGCCGCAACTGTGCTTTTGATTCATTCGGTACTAAGACCTCTATCATTCTTTGCACCTGCTTTGTTATGGCATCAGCAAAATCCTGATTAAATGAGACTCATATCTGAGTTGTACATCGATAGAAACATGTATGCAGTGAAAGTAGTCCAGCTTTGTTTAGTCTGCTTAATTATCCATTGTCAAATATCAAATAATTTTTTTGGAAACATTTGAACAAAGGTTAACGTTGGACAAAGGAAATTCAGTACCGATATATAATTGATATTCAATTTGTATATATATTTTTTTATTTTATATTGATGCGGATTCCAGTTGATCATATGTTGTAATTATTGCCTTCCCGTTATCTAACAAAAATTGACCTGCGTAATATTCACATATTTTATACATTTGTTCTTAGTGTACAATTTAATATAATTCAATTTAGATGCTAAAAAATAACTACATATTTATTGGTTTACATCGAAACACTGGTACATGTACAAACAATACGATAAAGTGTTGGTATAGCGCTTTAATATAAATAAAAGTCCTATGTAGATATTCCAGAAATATCCGATATTTTTTACTGTTTTAGAGACTTTTCACTCAAACTATTTTTAAAGTGTTTTCATCATATATAAGTACTGTAGGTTAGGAAATGTGTGTATATACCAATTGTTTTCAAGTGCATACCTTTTAATCATTTAGGTTTGCTACAATCCAATGTTTCGAACTACATACATTTCACATCTTTAATACCTTACGACTGAGTGTAATATTATATTTTTCAGATGCTCAAAAGAATAACTACATATTCCGTGGTGTCATATGGACACACTAGTCCAAATATAACTATAAACAGAGTAGTACAGAACTTTAATATATAAAGTTGTATTAATTTTTTTTGTTCCGTAAACTGGCGATTTGTTGCTGTTTTTGGAATTATTCACCCCAATATGTAAAAAAGATGGGTCACAGCGATTTTAACACGTCACCAGTCGACTGAAAACGGAACTATTTGCATTACATACATTACTATTAATACTACATACATAACTGTTTATGCTACATACATAACTATGGGGATACTGTTGCAAAACAGACTGTATTGGAGAAAACATCAATGATATCACATGCACCAACGCATACATACATTGTTGATAATAAAGTCCTTGATACTATAATAGTAGTGCATTGCATCATATGAGACTGAATGAGTGTTTGGTTCCAGGATCAACAATATTTTGGTCGTAGTTTTGATCGTTAATCAATGATATGTGTTGTATTTGCAACTATATCACCTTAGTTAAAGGCATTATTAATTAGTCATTGTGGCGTTAAAATCAATTTAAATATATTTGTCCGTTTCGCGTAAAAAACAAATTGAATTATGTGCTGGTGCGAGTATATATCGGTTCGTATCTTTGTCTATGTAACATGATGGTGCTCTTATAACCGTTTATAGTGTCGTATATCTATTATTCAGAGCTTCCAAATGAACCTAATACCCGTTTAATGCGTTTAGAAGCCAATGAAGCGAAGGAAGATATTCGGCGAGAGATTGACAAAAGTAAGTTATTTAGAGTTATTTTGTCAGATTGTCACGCCCATCTGAGGCTATGCTTTCTTGGCGGTGTGTCTGCATATCTCATACAGGCATAGTTAAACGAATCATCAGATAGCTGAATAATGGCCATTGTCTGTTTCCCTACATTCATATTACATAATATTGATGGCTACATGATCGCAATGCCAAATGAATTGTGGGGAAATGAATGTTTTCAACTGGGAAAACACTTAAGTATATACATGTTTGTAATATACCAGCCATATACACTCGTATACTGACAGTGTAAAATTAAAGGTGTAAGATATCACCCGAGACTGATATGTGTTTCTGAATATGTGTTGATAAACTGACGATATCTAAGTAAACAATTCCTTTTATTGACTTCATTCATTGTATATATTATAAAACACCGTCACGTGGTCAGTTGGTTTAGCGATATTGGTTTCGTGTCAGGCCAATTTACACAATGGTTTACATGTTTAAATATTCCCTAACTACCACCTTACTCATACAGACTAATTGAGATATATATAAACGATGGCAAACCCATGTCACCTAATCATATGGAGTGGTGTAAAATCGACTTTGAGTTAATATATGGCATATCCAGTATTATTAGTGGATAAAGACTTCAGAGTTAATATGGGTAGGAACACGGTCCTTCCGTAAGTAACCGGAACACTTTTTCACTTAATGTTTTGGGAGCGAGCGGTTCTCGAAGTTTAACGGTGAGAGATAAGTGATCTTGAGACGGCGCTTTTTACCACTCCGCCATGTAGGATACTCTGAACTCAGAACATCTGAGTAGATTACAGAATGGCTAGGGATATACCCGAATTCATATTCTTGTTCCTTTCGATTTGAAATTCATGCAAGTAGAATACCACTGAAGATAGACATGTGAGTCATTTTCACTTCAGTGAATATTGTTGAAAGAAATCAATAACTTTTTTTCAGCCAAGATACATAATAACGATGGTTCCAGTACAGAATATTAGAAACAAATTATTTACTTAAAGAAATGAACATTTCCAACTGAAAATTGTAGTTTTTGTGATAAATCTGTAGAAACCATTAAACATACTTTCTATGATTGTGAAATATCAGAGACGTTTTGGACAAACCTATCAATTTTCATCAAAAAATATATGTACTAATGTAATAACTAATTGGTCGGTTTTAGATATAATTATAGGGAATAATAATTATGATTTAATACTAGATAAAAATTTTATACTGGGATAATACAACATATACTATCAAAAACTTAAAAGGTAGAACCATCTTGTGCCAATTTTATAAATAACTTAAAAACAGTTTACAAAATTGAAAAATATGTAACCTTTAAACTAAACTGAAAGATTTGCACTTGAACACAATTTTGAAACATTACAAAAGCATAATTTCTGATACTCTCTAGTTGTACCAACATTCTACTATATTGACACAAATTATTATGTGGACTATTGCTACAATGAATTGTCTGAGTATATAATATTATATACATTTCGAGATATATATACGTATCATAAATATGTATTTTAATATGAGTGTCTGTGATGCACTTCATTTTTTCTTTTGTTTCCATGTAAAAAAAAATGTTTTTTTTTGTGCTTATAACAATATAATGTAAACATGTTATTTATTTCTGCCTACACCTTCTCAATTTTTGCTTCACTTAACAATGAAACAAACAAATTTTAAACCCTCATGAGGGTATGAAAATGTGTTTTAATATTCCGAACAACCATGTGTGTTTGTTTCTCTTTTTTTTTACATATATAACATTTAGAAATATTGCATATAAAAAATCAAGATTGCATGGTGACAGAAATAGTTGAAATTTTTTTTCTAAAATTCTGATATATAACATCTTTTATATTTTTTGGAAATATTGCTTACAAAGGAAAACATACCAGCAGTATAAAGAGATAACAAAAATCCCTATTTAGTTCTGAATTGTTAAATAAAAAGAAAAAATGTAATTATTACATAACATTATTACTGTAAAAATTATATCTATGCCATATAATGTAATTTTGTAAGGTGTACAGAGGGATGGCCCAACCACAACACTCACACATCTATAACGGGGTAATTAAAAGGACCACCTTTTTGTGGTTGAAATTAAAAAATATATATATATAAAAAAATATATTTTCAATTTGAATATATTTAGTCGTAGTATAAATAACCATTAATGTATTTTGCTCAGATTTTGCTCAAATTCTGTCATAAAATAGGAAAAAAATAATGCTGGTTTACTCTTTTTTTTGAACACATAGACTATACGTAATATGTGTATTAACGAGTTCATTTATTCACGTATCGTTGTATTTGCTTATCAAAAGTATATTTCAAGGTGTACACGCATTGTTATATTGTATAAATTTCCATAAAAAAACTTCAAGCAAGTATATATAGACGGTAGTATTTGCAGGCAGACACATCGGATCCACAATTGTTTGGTCGTAATTTGGATCGTTAATCAATTATATGTGTTGTTTGTTTAATCATTAATTATTGATAAAGTTATCGTGGCGTTGAAATAAAATAATTTTATGAATAGTTACAGTTATAAATAGTTGTTAGCAACTCGATCGTGGCGTCTATCGGCGTTCCATGTCTGGCTACCTATCTGCACATGTCTATATGTCTAACCGTCTGTCTTTACATCTCTTCCTTATGCCCCACATAATGCGCACCATGCATTTTCGATTTCATTGTCGGCGCGTATCTGTCTGTATTCCTCATGATGTCGTCTTCTAAACGTTTATATTGTTCTATATTTGTTATTCAATTCCGTTGAATGACGTACATATTTCTTGTACAAGTGAAGCGCATAGTAAAAGTTATTAAAGTTATTGTGTCTGATTGTCACGTCCATCTGCGGGCATGGAAAATTGACTGTGTATTTGCGTCAGATTCAGATATAGATAAACAAATTTACAGACATCGGCATAATGGTCAATGTCTATGTTTCTACATTTAAGAGTATATCTCAAAGTTACGGTGCATATGTATTTTAATTGTAAATTTGTATAGAGCATTAATATTGATTTAGCATATTTAAGAAAAGTATCGACGGATGTTCATCTTTGCAAGTGTCATTAGATGTTTGAATGTCTATTGTATTTTTAGAACTGACCTTTTGATTGACATTGTCTGAGTCAATGTCCTATTGATTCGTTTACTAAAGAAAGTGCCTGTATTACATAATGAATATCTAATTAACTGAATGATAAATATCATTTTCAATATTAAAGTTTAGTATTGGTGCTATACGTAAAACGGAAAAAAAGT
The DNA here is from genome assembly GCA_029582155.1 of Panopea generosa. Taxonomy (NCBI): domain Eukaryota; kingdom Metazoa; phylum Mollusca; class Bivalvia; order Adapedonta; family Hiatellidae; genus Panopea; species Panopea generosa. Next base: position 33,202,533 of record CM055894.1, on the reverse strand, counting down.
TGCTTTAAGGAGTTTTTCTTGTATATATTATAAAACAGTTATTTGCTTTCACTTGAAACATTGATTATCATAAGACTTCCTCGGGAATTGGTTTTGACCCCAAAAGCACAACAGTTGTGTGATACGATTCAAGGTCATTAAATTGGAATAGTTGATGTAACCATTTACCATGATGAAGTCAAAATGTGTGTATTGTACATGTATTAACAACTTCCAAATGATTATATACTCATCAAGTTAACTCAATCGATCGCTCAGGTAACGTTTCCTGGAAATCAGAAACTATTGCCGAAAGTCATTTTCGAAAATATATCTTCCAACAGGAAGTTTTGTACCGTTATTGTAGAACGTGTCAAAACTAGTGATTGGAAAATAACACTTCACAAGTGATGCCTTAGTCAATTTGACACTGGTTTCATTTTCCACAGTATCGTTTGTCAAAACTCTCTTATATGGTAACCATGCAATACCTTTAGGGTTTTTGGAGAATTACTTAACTTAATACAGAAAAGTTTCTGGCACGAACTGAACACACATCAGATAAACCACTAATATTGTAACAATGCTTGCTTGGTAACATCAGAATACTTAATTTAGGCTCAGCTATATTTCCTTGCCTATTTCAGTAAATGGAGTCGTGTGCTATTACATAATTTCAAACCTTGGAGTGCGGTAAAGCAACACAAATGTATCTATTAAATTCTTATACAACATCAGGAATATATACAAAACGAAGAGAATTACTATTCCGAAAACACAATTCCAAGTAGTTTAGTGACCAAAACTCATACACACAGTGTAGCAAAGTGACCAAGGGCAGAATACAAGTATACTCAAATAAAATATACAATTTTAATTTTACATGAATGAAATTACGAATATACAATAATACAATATAAACAATTTAAAGATCAACACAAAAATACAGCTGGTTTAAAAAGGTCCTATGATTGAATAAACACTTTTTTACACAGTTCTATCTCCTACGCGTTCCGTAATCTATATCGCGATTCAAACTGCTTACATGATATGAATGTTTACTGTTTTTAAAATGCACTAATATGGTATTTAAGATACTACTACCGCGTACGGATTATCGTAGATTAGGCATCAATCGTCCCTTGTAGCGTTGGCTTTATAAACTGGGTAATGGCTGAGTTATATCTGAATAATGGCCTATGTCTGTTTCCCTACATTCATATGACATATATATTTATGTCTACATGATCGCAACGCCGAATGAATTGTGGGTACAATAATATTATCACCTGCGACCTCACTTAAGTATATACATGTTTGTAATATTACAGCCATATACAATCGTATACTGATAGTGTGCAGTTGAAGGCGTAATATATCACCCGAGTCTGAATATGTGTTTCTGAATATGTGTTGATAAACTGACGATATCTAAGTAAACAATACATTTTATTGACATGATTTATTGAATATATTATAAGACACCGTCACGTGGTCAGTGGGTGGAGCGATAGTCGTTCTCGCGTCTGGTCTATTTACACAATAGTTTACATGTTTAAATATTAACTATCACCTTACTCATACACACTAATTGGAATATAAATAAACGATGGCAAACCTATGTGATCTTATCGTATGGTTATATATGACATATCCAGTTTTATAAGTGGATGAAGACTTCAGAATGAATATGAGTAAGAACACCGTCATTTGTCAAGTAACTGGCACATTTTCTCAATTAAAGATTTTGGAGTCAGATTTTTTCGAACCTTAGCGGTGAGAGGTAAGTGCTCTTGAGACGGCGATGTATACCACCGCTCGACCACGGAGAACACTCTGAACTCAGAACATCTGAGTTATATACAGAATGGCTAGGGATATTGCCAACTACATATTCTTGTTCCTTTCCTTTTGAAATCCATGTAAGTAAAATACCATATAAAGATAGACGTATGTGCCCTTTTCGTTTCAATGAATATTGTTGAAAGCAATCAATAAATATTTTAAATTCCAATATATTTATTCTTGGTATAAATAACCATTAATTTATTTTGCACAGGTTCTGTCATAAAATACAACGAGGAAAATAGTATTAAGGGCTAGCTCTATTTTCTACACATAGACTATACTTATTATGTTTATTAACGAGTTCATGTATTCACGTAATACTATATTATTTTATTGAAATATATAAATATATTGTAAGGCGTATACACTTATTGTTAGTTTGTACAAATTATCATCTAGAAACTTTAGGTATGTATATATAGACGGTAGCGTTTGCAGGCTGACAAATTGGATCTACAATCGTACGGTCTTAATTTCGATCAATAATCAATTATATGTGTTGTTTGTGTAATCTGTATCAGCTATGTTATATACATATATTATTGTTGTAGTTATCGTGGCGTTGAAATAGAATTTACTTGATAAATAGTTACAATTGTACAAAGTTCTTGTTTCTGTATGTCCTGTTTAGTTATTCCAGAAATATCCGATATTTTTAACTGTTTTAGAGACTTTTCACAAAAACTATTTTTAAAGTGTTTTCATCATATATAAGTACTGTAGGTTAGGTTATGTGTGTATATACCAATTGTTTTCAAGTACAAACCTTTTATTTATTTAGGTTTGCTGCAATCCAATGTTTCGAACTACGTAAATTTCACATGTTTAATACCTTACGACTGAGTGTAATATTGTATTAAGATGCTCAAAAGAATAACTACATATTCCTTGGTTTATTATTGACACACTAGTCCAAATATAACAATAAACAAAGTAGTACAGAACTTAAATAGATATAATTATATTTATTTTATTTGTTCTGGAAATTGGCTATTTGTTGCTGTTTCTGGAACTGTTCACCCCAATATGTAAACAAGACGGGTCACAGCGATTTTAACACGTCACCAGTCGACTGAAAACGGAACAATTTATACTACATACATAACTGTTTATACTACATACATAACTATGGGGATACTGTTGCACAGCAGAATTTATTTGGGAAAACATCAATGATATCACATGCACCAACGCATACATACATTGTACATAATACAGTCCTTTATACTATAATAATAGTGCATACATGAAGTCATAAGGTATTATATGAGACTGAATGGGTGTTTGGTTCTAGGATCAACAATGTTTCGGTCGTAATTTTGATCATTAATCAATGATATGTGTTGTTAGTTGGATCTATATCATCTTAGTTAAAGGCATTATTAATTAGTCATTGTGGAGTTAAAATAAATTTAAATATCTGAAATTATGTCCTTGTGCGAGTATATGTCGTATCTGTCTCTATTTTACATGATGTTGCTCTTATAACCGTTTATAGTGTCGTATATTTATTACTCAGAGCCTCCAGATAAACCCAATACCCTTTTAACGCGTTTAGAAGTGAATGAAGCAAAGGAAGATTTTCGACACGAGATTGACAACAGTAAGTTATTAAGAATTATTTTGTCAGATTGTCACGTCCATCTGTCGCTATGCTTTCTTGGCAATGTGTCTCCATATCTAATACAGGCATAGTTAAGCGAATCATCAGATATATGAATAATAGCCAATGTCTCTTTCCCTACATTCATATCACATATATATTGATGGCTACATGATTGCAACGCTGAATGGATTGTAGGATAATTAATGTTATCACCTGCGACCAGACTAAAGTATATACATGTTTGTAATATTACAGCCATATACATTCGTATACTTACAGTGTATAATAGAAGCCGTAAGATATCACCCGAGACTGAATATGTGTTTCTGAATATGTGTTGATAAACTGACGATATCTAAGTAAAAATACATTTAATTGACAACGGTTTACATGTTTAAATATCTGCTAACTATCACCTTACTCATACACACTAATTGGAATATATATTAACGATGGCAAACCCATGTGACCTGGGGTATGGAGTGGTGTAAAATCGGATTTTAGTTAAAATATGGCATATCCAGTTTTAATAATGGATAAAGAGTTTAGAGTTAATATGGGTAGGAACACGGTTATTCCACAAGTAAACGGCACACTTTCTCACTTAAAGTTTTATTTACAGTGCGGTAAACAAATATTGTGCTCTAAATGATTGTATACACATGAAGTTACGAAATCGTTCGCTTAGAGAATATATTCTGTAAGTCAGATACTATTGCACTTTTTTAAAATGCATCTTCCAACAGAAAGTTTTGTATTGTTAATAAAAAACCGGTTAAAACAAATGATTGGGAATTAACATTGCAATATTTGTTTTATAATACAAGGCGTACACACACATTGTTATAGTGTATAAATTTCCATCTAAAAACTTAAATTTCGATCATTAATCAATGATAATGTGTTATTTGTCTAATCGGTATCACCTTAGATATATACAAATAGTATTGATGTGATTATCGTGGCGTTGAAATAAAATTAAGATATATTTCCTTGCCTATTCCAGTAAATGCATTTATGTGTAAACTTGTAAATGTGCTTTTAGAACCATAGATGCATGGGTAATGATGTAAAGCTATCCATAGCATAAAAAGTGTCACCATTCTACCCCTAGTTGACATAATGTCACCATGAATCTGTTGATTGGAAATTATCACAGTTGTTTACACCATCGGAATAAATGCATGACTGTGTCTTAACAAATTATATTTTTAATTTTGATTTTTTAATGAATAAAGTAAACAATACAGATCATTCTTCAATGATATGAAGTTCATTATTCTTGTGTCACTTTCACCATTTTTTCATGCTGCAACTCTGCTTTGGAGGATGACTTCTTCCACGAATTTGACTGCAATTATGTTCAACCCATATACAATTATTTCTGCAATGTTTTCAGTTTTGAGATGGTAAATTATTTTCATAGATTAGCCAACAGTTTAGAAATATATTAAAAGCTCAGATATTTCACTTTACCACCTAATTATATTTTTGGTGCACCACTTCGTTTGCCTTCAGATATTATACAACTAAACATGATAGATTCGTTCGGTTCCACGACATTTACCATTATTTGCACTTGCTTTGTTATAGCATCAGCAAGATCCAAATTATATGGGACTCCTATCTGAGCTGTACATCGATAGATACATGTTTGCATTGAAAGCAGTTCAGCTTTCTTCTGTTTGTTAAATTATCAAATTTGTAAATTATCAAATTTTATTGGAAACATTCGAATAATTAGACAAAGGAAACTCAGTACCGATATGCATGTGATATTCAATTAATACATTTTATATTTTATATTTAAGTCCACTTACTTACATAGGGAAATTGTTACACTTCCGTTATTTAACAATATTTCGAACTACGTAACATTCACATATTGCAAACATTTAGACTAAGTGTACTATTTAAATGTAATCCAATTATGAAGCTAACAAATAACTACATATTTATTGGTTTAACATCGACACTATTTTACAAACATAACAATAAAGAGTTGGTGTAGAGCTTTAATACAAATAATGGTCATTTTTATATATTCCAGAAATGTCCAATATTTTGCTGTTGTTTTTTTTTTACTTTTCACTAAACACATCTTTAAAGTGTTTCGACAATGTATTATTACTGTTTGTCACAAATGGTCTTTAAGTATATACCAATTGTTCCCAAAAGAACGGTTCTTTAATTAATTTACGTTTGCTACACTCCCTAAATTTTTTAAAAAAATCTAATTTTTCGAACTACATAATATTCATATTTTTAATACCTTACATATACGATTAATATTTGTGATATTTTATTTTTAAGATGCTCATAAGAGTAGCATAGTTCTTAGTTTACTATTGACACACTAGTCCGAATATAACTATACACAAAGTAATATAGTAATTTAATATGTATATAAGTATAATTTTTTAAGTTTGTTCTGAAAATTGTCGATTTGTTGCTGTTTTGGGAATTTTCACCCCAATATGTAAAAAAGACGTTTCACAATGACTTTAACACGTCACCGGTCGTCTGAAAACGGAACTGTTTAAGTGACATACATACCTATGGGGATACTGTTGTAAAGCAGAATGCATTGAATAATTCCATGACATCGCATGCCCCAACGTATGCATATATTGTACATAGCACTGCCCTTGATACTATAATAAAAATGTATTAATGAAGTCGTAAGGTATCACACGATACTGAATGAATTGTTTGGTTCCAGGATATTACTTTCTTCTCAAAGCTCACACACAAACATTACGGAATTTTACAGATGCTCGTTGCATGCGCATACATGCCTTCCAGTGACCAAGTTATCCTTTTATAACAATAGGCAATACTCTAACTTTAGGTGAATGTCTATATTACTAACGTTAGTTAATGTTATCTACAATCAAGTATCACTCATACATGTGCATATTTTTGGGCATGATCGGTTCTCTGCTATCCGTGTTAGTTACATTTTGTTGAATAAGGTTTCAAGTAACAGTTATGCAGTACAACAATACTGTCACAAAGTTAAAGTTTACCAGTTGACGATTGTGATATTTGAACAGCTACGCTGCTGTTGGTGTGGCGACTGATGGAAGAGGCAATGATAACTTATATAGTTTTACGGCAATATACCTAATATTTAGATGCAAATGAAGACCGTATAGCAACACTAGTAATGATCTTAATAGAAGACTAAGTACATTTACGGTCATAATTGTGATGTATTGAAAAAACGGTTTTGACGTTCCTTTCATCAACTTAAACTAAAGGATGTAACCTGTATACTTGTGTTGGACAATATATGAAACAGTACCTTTTGGTGTTAACCGAGTGCATATAAAACATATAAATAACAAAAGCATAAAGTGATGTCTTTGTTGAATGTTCATGATATTTTTAGTTACATGTTACCGGCGGATACCAAAAGCATCCATAGACATTTGTTAATTGTTTTGACCATCACTATTGGTTTATCTTAAATTACAAATGACATGGGTATAAAATAATAGCATCTATTATTCATTAAGGCTAATGGGTCGAAGGTCAACTACTGAAATATTTAAGATTATGCTAAAAATACGACATACTATTAAATTGTTTTAGCCTTATGCAAGGCAACCCATAAGGGTTTTATGTAACATGTGTCTAATGTTATTTATTATACATAATTCAGCACAACCTCTTCTGTTGTTTGGATGCAAATATCAGGTTAACATCTAGTTTGACGGACTTAAAAGGACAAAGGTCACAGAATAGTATCATGCGCAAAATGTTAAGATGGAACTGATATATATATAAACACAATAGTTATATTTAAGATGTTTGTTTTATTTTTCACCAATAAAACTGATTCATTTTAAATATATCTTTGAATGTGTATGAAACGATGTATATCATTAATTAAAGTCATTAGGTCAAAGGTCAAGTAGTAAATATCGAGGTGGGAATTGTTCGTATTCTTTTATTAGTTTTTAGCTTTGTTATGGGATATTATTCAAAATTGGGTGAAATGTTTGTTTCATGTCTTCATACACACTACGGTTTACTGTATATTTTGTTATTGGTGGGTATATTATTATATACATAGTTGGAATAAACTTGATCTTACATGCCTTTCTTCGGTATTTTGTACAAAATGCAGCTGCACGTAATTTGATAGAGGCTATGCTTCTACACATGTAGCGATATTAAGACAATAAATGTGACATAACTTATGGCCAATGGTATTACAGCAGTGTGTCACAATAACAGTTCAGTTTCACCACTAACTTGCTAGCACATTGAATGCTATGGTCCTCGATACCTTTGTATAATCAGGTTGGTAGCAATACGATATATGGAATAAAACACTTCAAGTCATGATGTTTGGCAAATCTAATGAGAGCTTTCAGATTTAACATTAAGTCTGATTTGTATTGATATTGTAAAATATGATTTTAATCAATATTTCATCAGAATAAAAAAAATGGCGAAATCAAGTTCCTAATTAGACTAACCCTATTGCCCCCCCCCCCCCCCGACCCCCCTCCCCATTATCACATGACTTTTCATTTCTACAACCCTAACAAATAAAATATCAAATCAAGTTGAAGATGGGTATGTTAAATCAAATCAGTTAAACTATCTGTCTCTGAGAAACGGTGATAAACACAATTTGCTTATAGCAACAGATTATACAGCACTGAAGAAAAAAAATATTTATGTCACAAACGGACTTGCAAACTATAAAATTATTGGTATTGAAAATGCATCTACAGTAGTACCAGAAAGTCTATTTTTGTTAAAATAATTATTTTCATGTGAGACGTTGTATTTTCCACATCAAAGGTTTTAAAAAATAACACAAAAATATATTAAATAAGGCACAATTATCGAATTGGCTAAACGGCAAAAGTCACTTGTAGAACTAGTTACCTCTGTTCAGACTCCTGCATTGTATAATATGGTCAATATCATTGTTACCGCTCTAACTAATAAAGCACTCAATTACATGATGCAGAATACAATCATATGAAATTTAAAGCTGGGCCACTTTTTAATATAAAACAATTAAATTGAATAAATCAAATTTCAGCACTCAACATCTACTGCTCCAGTAAAATTATAAAATCTTCAGCAACTTTGATATATAGATATTTCACAATCACGACCAACACTTACATTTGAAAAGCAGTTATTTCATTAGGCAATCATATTGTTATCATTATTATATATAAAGCATTTCCAGACAAATATATATTAGGTTTCATGTCCTTCCTCAGCGCAGCAGTACATATATATGCAACTCTTTGGACAAAAATCTATAATTGTTTAAATATAGTTTTAAGTTGAAAACTGTAACAGTTGTACTGCAAGACTACTAAGGAAATAAATACAATGGTTAGATTCCTATGTTAAATAATAACTCTTGGAGAATCAGTGATTAGTTTGCATAATATGACTGGTTTAATTCTGTGCCAAAGTTCAGTTTGAACGGAAATGCAGCTGATATGATCTGATATAGAATCATTTTAAATGTATATAAGGATAGATAAACTAACTATTGAAGTCCTATTTGAGGAATTGTTGAAATTATTAAAGCAACTACTAGTGCATATTTAGGAAGTTTAGCTGTTATAATTTTTTTTAAAAAAAATCAAATGTCATCATTTATTGTCGGGTTTCAATACTTTGATATATTCTGAGAGAGACTAAAAAGGGTTCCTATAGCCAATGTCTAAAATTTATGCTGGCGATCTACTACCGCACGTATTATACACAGTGGTGATATGTGTTTACATAGAGTTTGAAAAGTAATTTTATAGTTTATCAATCAATATAGAACTCTATATATTAAGCAGTGTATAATGTGTGTTATTGGTCAAGAACATCATGCACATATAAGCAGAGCATAGTGAACTTCGAAGAAATATTGATTTAACACATTTCTTACAATATGAACTGTTTTATGTTCTGTTTTTCTTGCTCTGATCTAAAAATCTGGTACGGCTTATTACCTTCCTAACACGTGATCTCGGTCATATTCTAGAGTTATGAGTGATTAACATTTGATATTTTTAACATATAGATATATTGTATAAATTTCCATATAAAAACTTAAAGAATGTTAATATAGACGGTAGCGTTTGCAGGAACACACATCGGATCCACACAGGTCGTAATTTTGATCGTTATCATATGAGTTGTGTTGTTTGTTTATTCATTATCACCTTAGTTATATACATATATTATTGGTGGTGTTGAAACAAAATTAATTTGATAAATATTAACACTTTTACATAAAACGTGTTTCTTTATGTGAATGTGTTTTGTTAGCGGCTCTATCGTGGCGTCTATCGGCGTTTCATGTCTGGCTGTCTATCGGCACATGTATACATGTCTATCCACCTGTCTATCTTGTATCACTTCCTGATGTCCCACACAATGCTCACCATGCATTATCCTTATGTGGGCATATGTCGGTGTGTATCTGTCTTTATACTACCTGATGTTGATTTTATAACCGTATATATTGTTTTATATTTATTACTCAGATTCGTTGTATGAAGAATATATGTATGATTCAACTGAGGAGAATAACGCATTCGAGATTGGAATGAAATCAGTAAGTTATTTAAAATCATATTATAAAACAGCTATTTGCTCTCACCGGAGTTATTGATTATAATAAGGTTTCCTCCGGAATGGCTATTGGACCCCAAAAATACAACAGTTTGGTGAGACGATTCAAGGTCATCACATTTTAATAACATATGTAACCATTTACCATGACGAAGTAAATCTATGTGTACTGTACTGGTATAACACATTTAAACGGCCATATTGCTATAAAACAGTAAGATTTAGTGCTTATTATTAACTAAACATCGGTTGCTTTACAGTGCGATAAGCAAATATTTGTGCGCTCCAAATGATTATGTACACATAGTGTTAGCTAATCAATTGCTTTGATAGTATTTCCTGGAATTCAGAAACTATTGCCGAAAGTGTTGTTTTTTTAAAATACGAACTCCATTTGTTTCTGTATGTATGTGTGTGGTCAGTGGCTCGATTATGGCGTCTATCGACGTCTCATGGCTGGCAGTCTATCTCTACATGTCTCTTATTCTACCTATCTGTCTTGTATCTCTTCCTGATGCCCCATATAATACTCTTCATGCGTATCTGTGTCCTTGTGTGTACATATGTCGGTGTGTATCTGCCTCTATTTTGCATAATAGTGCTCTTATAACCGATTATATTGTTTATATGCCCATCTTAACACTTTAAGTGTGTATATATAGATGGTAGCGTTTGCATGCAGACACATCGGATCCACAATTGTTAGATCGTAATTTCGATCATTAATCAACGATATGTGTTGATTGTTTAATCTGTAAAATCTTAGTTATATACATATATTATTGATGTAGTTATCGTGGTGTAAAAATAAAATTAATTTGATTAATAGTTACAGTTATACATAGTACTTGTTTCTGTATGTATACGTGTGTTGTCAGTGGCTCGATCTCGGCGTTTAAAGGCGTTTCATGTCTTGCTGCCATCCGCACATGTGTATATGTCTATCCGCATGTCTGTCTTGTATCTCTTCCTGATAACCCACATTATGTTTACCATGCAATATCTGTGTCCTTGTGTGTACATATGTCGGTGTGTATCTGTCTCTATTTGCATCATGTTGCTCTTATAACTGTTTATATCGTTTTGTATTTATTACTTAGAATCAATAAATGAAGAACACAGTTCTATAATAAATGAAACGAAAGACGATATTCGACAATGGAAAAAAATCAGTTATTTAAAATTATTGTGTCTGATGCACGCTTGACTGTGTATATGCATACAGTATATGTTTTAGATATAGTTAAACAAGTTATAAGACATTTGAATAATGGTCAATGTCTACTTCCCTATAGACGACATTTGGATAATGGTCAATCTCTATTTCCCTATAGACGACATTTAAATAATTGTCAATGTCTATTTCCTATGAATGGTGGACAATAAAACAGCTTTTACTTTCACTGGGGTCATTAATTATAATAAGACTTTCTCGGGAATGACTTCTGACCCCAAACACACAAGAGTTGGGCAAGACGACTCAAGGTCATTGGAATAGCTGGATGTTACTGTTCGCCATGATGAAGTAAAAATAAATGTATTGTACAGGTATTAACAAATTCCAGCTGGAACACAACAGCAAGATTCAGTGCTAATTATTAAATATCGGTTGCTTTACAGTACGATAAACAAGTCTGTCTGCGCTCCAAATGATTACATACACAAGCAGTTAGCTAATTCAATTGCAAGTAAAATATCCTGGAAATGAGAATTTATTGCAAAATGCCATTTTCAAAAAATAAATTTCCAACAGGAAATTTTGTACCGTTAATAACGAACGCGTCAAAATAAGTCATTGACTTTCCTTCCATGAACTTAAACTAAAGGATGTAGCATGTATACTTGTGCAAGATAAATATGAAACACTTCCTTGTGGTGTTAACCGTGTGCATATAAAACATATAAATAATAAAAGCATAAACTGATGTCTTTGTTGAATGCTCATGAGATATGAACTTACATGTTACAAGGGAAGTGTTCTCGCTTTGCTCGTCTTACATGTATATTTGTTCACATGAACTTGTGATAAATAAATGTTAATTAAACGTTTTAAAGATAAATAGTTCAAGTGTAATATCGTTTCGCTTTTTTTTTTTTTTTTTTGCTTAATATCATATTTTGCATACGATATGAATACACAGCATTGACCTAAATGTTGCAAGATAAAATAATTAATCATATTTACTTTCTTGTCTTTGTTATATGCGTTATTTCCATATATCACAATGTATGTATGTAAACAAGGTTTGAGGTTATTGTTAGATAGTTTAAGTGTAAAATAAGATATTAGGAGTGATGGCATCTAGTCAGCCATGATTAATATATACCATTTTGTTAATATTTGTTCTAATTAATGTTTTATTTACGAATATGATTTGTTCTATCTCTTTCGCTATATTAATTATTTCCTAGTTCAAATAAATTTGAAATAGATGTAATGAATACATTCACAATGGCTAAGAAAAAGTCATATGATCTTATTTCTTATGGAATGTGGGTTTGCAAAAATGTGTGTACATTAAAATAATTTGATTAAAAGATATTTGATCGTTTAATTGTGAAAATTGTCATTTCATTTATTTCCAGGATTATATTTTTCGTAATTGTAATATTTTGTTTTCAACAGAATACGAATTTAATTATTATCAACACTTCATTGTCGTTTCAGATGAGGTTAAAACCAACAGTGAAAATAATTCATTGAAGACAAAGCCGCTGTTTCAGATTCTTTGATGAGGCAGAAGAAAAAGAAAAGTGCACTCATTGAATATGACTAATTCGGTATCCATGTTTTATATCTAATGTATATTCTGTATCATATTCAGTATTGAAGAGTTAAAAATAGTAATTGTAATACAGTTAGAAGCTTTTCAACTAATATGATACGATCATGCTCACAAACACATGCGGAGGAGTAGGGTGGCCAATAGAGTGTAGGCCGACCACACCAGACGTCGCGGGGTCGATTTGCCAAACTCGACTCGCAAATAAAGTGTTAAAGTAGGTTAAAAAAATTAATTACATTTGATCGTTTTAATGTGAAAAAAGTAATTTCATTTATTACCACGATTATATTTTTCGTTATTGTAATATTTTTAGCTTATTACGAATTTAATAATTACCATCGATTGGGGGATGAGGGGTTCACACAAATCAATTGAATTGTATTACTTTATATGGTATTTACTGAAGTAGCAGGAACATAGGTTGCTTTTTATGATTATGTTATATCTCAGTATTTCAGACAAAATCATAACATAATACATTCTATGAAATCCTAACGGTATATAAACACGTGTTGGTGGTAATATTTTATTTATTTTTGACAAAGAATGAATAGGCTGTGTCCCTGTTCTGCAAGTTATATGCAACTTGTTATTCTGTAAACCCGCTTAAAAAGAATTTGTCAGGATTTTCAAATATTTTGAATTGAATTTAAGCATTTATTTCCAACATATTAGCAAGAATCAAGCAGTATTTAAATGCTGTCGTTTCTAGTTTACCACTCCAATTTAATTATCGATTTCATCACGTGTTTGTGTATTTAACGTACCAAATAGCACGCATTTCATGTATTAATGATGATGCGTTTTAGCCATATCAATAATTATTTTATTTTTAAGACATTTATAATTATTTTTCCTGATATATTCCCTTTAAGACATATCAGTGAAAGTATTCATTTGCTGATAAAACATGTGATTAAATACATGGTTCCATATATAATATGTCGACATTATTTAGATTTGAATTGCACTGAAAATAAATAGATACTTGCATATGATACTTAATGGGCCTATATAATGCTAGTCTAGGGTAAGCAATGTATTCTCCTATCAGTAAAAATGTATGTTAAAAAAAGACATTTTATCCGAGACGCTGTAGCGTATTAGATTAAAATGTGGTGAATAGAAAAAATAGAAAACAGTAGTAAAAAGCTTAATAGATGAGCCAATAAGACAATTCGTTGCTGATCAAGTGCGACCTTTCTGAGCCGAACCTATTAATTGGACAGGAAATATTCGAGAAGTCTATGAATCATTTTGACTAAAATACCATTGCACCAATGTCAATTACAATATACCATTGTACAACTTTCAATTACAATATACCATCGTGCAACTTTCAACTACAATAATTCATTGTAAAGCTTTCATTCACATTATCATAATTTCGGTACTTAAAGGAAATAATCAAAGTAGTTAGAATAAAGTATTATTTCGATACCTGCCAATTTTATTCAGCCGCCCCCACATTATGTCAAATAATGCCTTATCTTAGAATACACATGTGTATGTTATCGGTCAAGACGTCTGTCACATTACTACGACGTTGTCTTGATGTCGAAGGTTTGATGCTAAATCAGTGTTGACTACCTACAACTGCACGCGTTATATCGATGTTATGCAATATTTCTTCATGAGCTCCTTAAAATGGTATAACACACTAAATATATCAATACAGTGGTACAACATACATCAGATATTGCTCTGAAGTGATACAATTTTTTACCAAAAATTCCAAATGATTTTTTTCAACAAGGTAATTTTCGAACCAAACTATCTACTGTTATTTTGTGATTCTAGCATAAACGTTTGAAGTGATTTATAAACAACTTTAAATGCTCTTCAACACGTTAAATATCTTAAACACTATGCCGAAATCATGAAAATTGCGATTCACTGACAATCTTAGCATTTTTTAACCGGTGTTATATACTTATGTTACTCAATTTTGTCTTCTATTATTGCTATGTTATGAAACTTTTGAATTCACAGATTTATTTGGTGAGACAATTAGAATAAGTATGCCAAATTTCAGTATTGTTTGTAATAAAGTGATCTAGAAAATCGTCGATGTACTGAGTATTCTCACAATAGTAAACTTAATTTTACCGGCGAATTTACTGAAAACACTGTATTTTTCTTATAATTTTCACAATTTGCTTTATATTTTTGTAAAGTATATGGGCACCTTATTAATTTTTATTGTGATTTTTCCACACTTTCATGTTTTTATCATATCATAAATATATATATATACTAATATTAAAGGGACACACCAGTTTCAACAAATTATACACTGTAGCTCGAGCTAAAACAACAATCAAACAGAAAAAAAAAATGACACAGCAGATGATAGTATAAGAAAATTATGTTGTCTAACGACTTCAGGAGATTTCATTCTCTTAAGTTTATAATGGTTGGATTGATGTAGAACCTTACTAAATATTAAATATGTATTTTGGTGTATCCCTTTTTACAGACAAGATATAATGGCAACAATTACATGAATTTTATTATATTGGGGTTGTTTTTGTGTGTTTATATTTATTAGAGGTTTCTATAATGGAATGGTTTATAAACACAATTTTGTGTTTGTTAATTGATTGTGTTTACTGAAAGCCAGGAGAAGACAGTTAAAAAATATCAAAGATACCTTAGTTCATTAATATTTTTCTAGTAAAATTTAACTATATTTGAGAATCAGAAAACACAAAATAATCAGCTATTTCTTAAATTTTTTAAAACATGTTTTCAGTTTTTGGATTGGTTGAATATAAGTATAATATACTTCTCATTTGCATATATTTCACAAAAAAATCAAGCAGATTCACATACAAACTAAACTATTATGTCAATTATATATATAAATATACATACAGAATAAGTAACAAACTTATATGTGAATTCAAAAGAAACAGGTGTGTAGTGTAAGGATCTTTTTGTTGTTGATTTTTAAAAATCAAATATTGAAACATATTAATATGAAACAACTGTTTTGAAAGAAACATGATTAAGAGTGCACATGTGTAAACACTATTTCCAAGCAGACAGTTATAGTTTAACAGAGTCCCTTATAATTATAATGATTCCATTTGTGATAAAAAATAGGCTATACTAATGATGTAAACAGTAATTAAGATCTTATATTATTGCAAAATTTCACAAATAAGATAAACTCTCGTTTGAATACACGTGTGTTCTATGACCAGATGTAAAATAGTTATATAAACACTTTCCTTTTATCTTAATGAGATATAAAACAATCGTTGGATCATTATAAAACAATATATAAGTAGAGAAAGAAAAAACAAACAATAGAAAAACTCGAGGCAGCAGGAGATTTTCACTCAAGTACTGTCTCCACAAAATAAGCAAAGAGGCCATCCAGGAGGGCAACTTTTATCATACATAAGTCTGTGAAAATTGTAAAATTAATAGTCTTAATGTTTAAGATATAAGGGGAATGTACAGGTTCCATTACAAATCAAATGTTTCCACCTCAATGTTAAGCAGTGTTTAGCAGTATATAGCAGCCTATTCAAAACAGTTTCGAATTTCATACTGCCAAAGATTATGTCTGAAAATGACCAGTCTGTATTTATTTTATTGCACTTTTCATTCAGAATATGCTAAAAACTTTGAAAATGTGTTGCGTTACTATGCAGTCAATATATATATATATGTTTAATAGTTTAGGTTTCTCTTTGACGAAAGGAACATACATCGGATTATTTATTCTTCATTTCTTAAGCAATAAGTTTGTTCCAAAAATTCAGTAAATAATTCTAAATTAAAACCATTGTAAATCTGTATCTTTAGTGACATTGGAAGGGAGAGAGTAATACTTACTATATCTCAGATTAATTCGAATATTTAAATCATTCTCCCATTTTATTTTAGAAGTTGTTATATAATCATTATTCATGAAATGTTGGTAAATTGTTATACAGTCCTTTTTATATGACATTGTATATGGTATTAAAGGGTTAATGCAAATACCTGATCAATGTTGAAAAGATAACTTATCTAAGTAGTATCTGACTGATGCTACGAGTCCTTCAAATTCGATAAAGTTAGTGTTAACACTATATTTTTTCAATGAATTCTCTGTAGGTGAAGAAATTGCCATTTGTATTCATGAGGTCATTTATAAAATATATAACTTTTTTAAACCATTGATTCAGTAAAATACTAGATCCTCCGACCTTAATATGAGGAGTGTGCCATAATGGAGTGGACTGAAAGTTATTCCAATTACTAGGCATGATATTTGTTGAAAATTGTTTATAAATATTAAATATATCGTTCGAGAAAGGGTTAACGATTCTATTAACATTTCGAGAAATGAAATGTGCTCCAAATGAAGAAAAACATATGATATAGGGGTACATTGTTTTAAAAATAGTTAAATATGGTTTGTTTGACTGAAAAAAAAAATTCTTATCTATGTCAATTTCAAGGAGCCAAAAAAAATATCAATGTCAAACATTTTAAACCACCTTTTGCATATGACTGGTATATAAATGCACGTTTTTTTTTTCTGGTTTACCGTCCTATAAAAGTTTAAAGAATAAAGATTTTAGTTCTCTGATCATTGCACGAGTTGGACTGGGCAATGCCATAATTAGATGGTTTAATTTTGATAATGCTAAACATTTTATAACTAATATTTTGCCTATAGGAGTTGAAATTCTCCTTGACCTATTGGCAAAATTTTTTTTAATGTCTTGATTATTTTCTTAATAATGAATATTTATCATTTCATTTAAATTTACAGAGAATTTTAAACCTAATATTGTGAATTTTTTTACCAAAGAAAGATGTCATTGTTCACATAATTTTTCTTGATAGTTTTTTCTTAATCCTAGTCACACTGTCTTAGTTTTTTTAATATTCATTTTAAGGCCGGAGATTTCTGCATAAAATTTTAAAACTTTAAGGGTATTTAACAATGATTTTTCTCTATCATCTAAAACAACTGAGGTGTCATCTGCATATTGTGAAATCAAAAAATTATTTTCACCAATATCTATAACTTTAATAACTGGGTTATTTCTGATCAGAACAGCAAGGAGTTCTGCACATAAAAGGAATATATAAGGAGATAGAGGGTCCCCTTGTCTACAACCTATGTTTAAGTAGAACCACTAAGATAGGTGTCCATTTATAACAATACATGATTCTATATTTGCATAAAATAATTTTATCCATTTTGTTATTGAAGGGCCTAAGTTAAAGAAATTGACAACTTAACAGATAAAAGACCAGCTTACAGAGTCAAAAGCTTTTTTCAAAATCAGTCAGAAGTAATAATCCTGGTTTATGTTGTTTTTCTAAGTAAAACATTATATCATATAGTAACCTGGTGTTTTCACCTGTCTGGTCTTCATTTATTATAGATGGCAAAACATATATAATTCGTTGTGCAATAGATGCGGATGCTAGTTTATCTGCTAAATTTAAACGTGTTATTTGTCGCCAGTTTTTCAAAAGCTGTGTATCTTTTTTTTTCCTTTAGGTATGCAAGTGATTACACCTTGTTTTTGTGTGACTGAAAGTTCATCTTTGTCAAATCCATCATTTATCGCACGTACATGGCCGATGTCTTTCAAAAAAAACTTTTAAAACTCTACTGTTAAACCATCAAATCCTGGACTTTAAAAAATTGACATATTCTTCAGACAGCCCAATATTTCTTCATATGCTATAGGATTTCAAGCCATTATTAAGCATAGGGACATTAATTTCAGAAAATATATTATTTTAATCTACGTCTATCGTTTCATTTTGGGAGTATCTTTTTTTTTTTATAGAATTGTACTGTTTCCTTAATATTTTTTTCTTGATCATTTATTCTCTGGTCATTATTTATTTTTAAACTCAACATTGATTTACGTTTTTTAATTACAAAAGTATCTAGACATTTCTCCCCCTCTTGAATCTATTTGCTCTTGATCTAATTTTCACACCTTCTAATGTTTTTTTTCTTTTATATCATTTAATTCTTGTCTCCTAATTTCAATAGTATTTTGATTGCATACGAGTTCTTTTTTAAGTTTATATATTTCTTCATAAAGTGATTGTTCTTTTTTGTCTTGTCTTTTTTTATTAAATGATGAGTATGATATATTTTTCCTCTAATCTCCAGTACCAAAATAAAAATTGGTTATTTATTTCTAATTCTAAATCTTTATTTTCGATTGTGTTAATGTTTAAATGTTTCATTTTTTATGAATATTGTAGTTTTATTGTTTGTTTTATTTCATTGACATATTTTTGGTCTTTTAACAATGAATTATTCATTTTCTAGTATGATCTACCTTTTTTTAGATTTGCTAAATTCAAATGTCAAAATTAATGTATTATTTAATAAATCTGAATAAATACTATTTAAAAGGTACGGTGCGCACATCTTCTCAATTAATTTGCGTAATTTCCATTTAATATGTGGTTTGATTACAGTATTATTATGAGTTTGTTTTAATTGAATGTTGTATAAAAACGATTTGGATTATCTAGCCTACGACTTTGTTGTTGTAAAGGCCAGGTGTGGTATATACAAATTTTGGCTCAAAACTTTCGAAAAAATTGAACTGAATAAATAGCAGTCATATTTATTTACATAACGTAATTGTGATTTTTCTTTAATATGTTTATGTATTGTTCATTATTGTAGATATGTAACTTGTTCATCTATTACATTGTATTATTTATATGCTCTCGTGATAATTTGGAAGAAATTATTATCAAATAACCTTTATAAAATGTTATGATTTGAACATATTGATCACGCTGTGACGTCACATGCGTCACGCGCAGTCTTATCATTGAATATCCCGGCAATTTTAGTAAAACATATTCATTATTTTTATAAATTTAAGTATGAGCGCAAGCAAGACCCATTACTTGCGTTGGAAATGTTGTTTTCTTTATATAAATATTTCATGTATGAAAAGGGCAAGTCGGGTCTTGCGCTATTTCTTATTTTTTGAAAATACGAAGAAAAAAAAACACAAAAAAATATTAGCCGACATGTACTGAATAAATATGAACACATGCATTGTTCACATCCATAAACACACCTTTAGTCACATATCTAGATACGTATATGTTATATCAGGAAAATGGTTATTTTCAGTAGAAAATAAAAATGTTTTACCTTGGTAAATGTGTACAGTTTTATTTATCATATTACTAAATTATCGGTTAAACACGCACGTACAAACTGTCTTGTTTATTTTTATCGTAACACTGTAGAAAAAGTAGAAACCAGTCTGGTTTCTCCCAACTGGAAGTCCGAATAACAGTCTAATTCTGATCACTCAGAAACCTACCTCCAAAAAAGCAACAACTCACTCCGATAGAGCTAACATCATTGAAGTAATAAAGCTATTTGGAAGGTCCTGATTTTACATCAGGTGAGTCAAAGCGATTATTGCAACACTGGCGTTGTCAGCAATAGAACTTTATTCGCATATTTTTAGGAAATTCGTCTTTTTGTTGTGGCGGGCAGAAATTGCTTCACGGATCGAGAAATCTCCATGATATAGCGTTTGGTCCGCCATAGAGCAACACTACGATTTCTCGTATTCCTTTCGGCACTGTTTTTGGTTATTTGAAAATAAATTTTGTCTCTCGGTGATAATTTTAATTGGTGGCGGGAAAAGTCATCTCATTTCCGGTAGCGCACAAAGGCGGCTTTGTTCTCAAAATTATAAAATTCCCAGATATCTTAAAGAAATCTAAACAAAGAAATTAATAATCACTCGATCCATTATACCGACTAAAGCGTTGATTTTGTGATAATATCTTTGCTCTAGTAAAACCGACATTACGTGGAATGGTGGCACAGCTACTCCGTTCGAAGTCAACAAAGACTACTGACATGATTGTAAAATCAACACTCAGTTTAAGTGTGTCCTAGTGTGTAACACAGGATACTTAAAAATGCACAGGATTTGGCTGCAAGGTTAGTCAGGTGTCCATCAGTAGTTTATTTATTTTATTTATATAGGTCAAATTGATTTTATATATAAAAGTCGCATTCCTTAGTAAATTAAAGGGACACTTTGAAAATTTGTGAAATTTTAAAAGGACACTCTAATAAAAAAAATGAAATTTTAAAGGGTCACTCTATATTTACTTATATAAAAGGATACTTAAAAAATAAAATTTTAAAGGGACACTTTATATTTATTTATTTAAAAGGACACTTGAAAAAAATGAAATTAAAAGAATCAGTTTATATTTATTTATTTATTTATTTATTTATTTATTTATTTATTTATTTATTTATTTATTTATTTATTTATTTATTTATAGGGATACTTGAAAAATGAAATGAGGTCAGAGGGTCATTCATGGATGGACATCTACCCCTTGAGCATACCTGGGATGGGACAAATATCACAGCAGCAAGTCGTGTAATAATAATAATTCAATGTATCGGTTTGACACACAACCTTACAAGCCCCTGGATATGCCGACAACAGAACCCAGTATGTCAGACCTTCAATTCCAAAGCCTTGCGCTTGGGAATCTTAACCAGCCCCGATTAAAGGAAAGAAGACTATGTGAGTCTAAATTCTGTAGGGGGTGGAAGGTGTGTTTATATCAATAGACCAACCACACCCGGTGATGTCTCCCAACAGATACAGGGAAGACCAACCAAGGTGGTTGAAGTCGGATGGCATGCATCATCCCTCAGATCGTGGGTATCCATCTACACCTGGAATGTCACAACTGACTGAATATGGATACCAACCAGAGATGTCACAACTGTCTGAGTATGGATACCCTCCAACACCATTGACATCTCAACATAAAATACAGTACCACTCCAACTATGGACCTATTCGTTTAATGGATGTGGGGTTTGAGCAGCGACCTCTACATCCCTAATGGAGATCAGCTGGGGGACAGGCGACGACAATGACCCCACCAAATCCCTATGATGGACCTAGTTGCCCAATTGCTAGGAGACAGCAGAACAAATGGTCACCATGGGAGACCAGAAATAAATCCAGCTGCAGCTCATTTTTACGATAGGCCCATTGCATATACATGTCATCCCGGCAATGCATATCAACTAGCGTCAAGGGTTTACGATATTTTTGGACGGCTGGACAAAAACATTAAAGACTTCCCTGAATCAGCTCATATATATTTCTCTCATGCCGCACATGTTCAGAGAGAAACATTGGTTGACTGGGCAGTTAGAGTTATGACCCTAGCTATGAGAGCTTATCCAGACATGACAGATGAGATGATGTACTAACAGTCTGTCCTCAAGTTTTGCGAAGGATGTCTGGATAAAGCAGCAGGTCAATATGCCCTAAATTTCAGACCCAGAACCACAGAAGAAGCCGTCAACAAAGTAAGATGCTTTCGACACATGGACCGCATAATGTATGCTCGGTTGGAAGCAGAACTAAAGTTGGAGTATCCCGAAGCCGACTTTAAGTATGATGGTGATTGTTGGACATCGTACTTCTGTAAGAGCAACCTCGAGACAGACATGGCCAACAAAAAGCAATAGGCAAGCCGAAGATATTAACAAGGTCTGCATGGTAGACTCAGAGACGGACACAGTAGCAGGTCTGGAGAGCTTGGAAGCCACTTCATTTCGTCCTCAGCATAAGTCCCCTATTAAAGAGAGGAACACCGCAGTTAAGTGCTATCTTTGCGGAGAACTGGGGCATTACAAACCCAAGCGTACCAAGGGACAGCCGTCCAAGCAGAAGAAAGTGTCGTTTATGTCGGAGGACACAAGAGCTTTTAAACGACGAGGGGTGGCACTTTTAAGCTCGCCTTGGACTCAGTATTGTGAAATGGGTTTCGACCATTGTGTCAAATCAAAAAGAGTCCCAGGATTAGTAGACAAGAAACACGTAACGGACGATATCTTGAAGGACATAAAGGCATTATTTGAACCAAAAAGGTCATCAATGGTTGACAAGGAGCATCTGTGTGACGATAGTTTGCAAGACTTAAAAGCAATATTTGTTCTAGACAATCTGGAGAAGATCCACCATGACAATACAAAGTCATATCAAAAGACAGATTCTGATAATACGAATTCCGGTCAAGAGTTGATATTGATCGAGACGGGTCAAACATTTGTTCAGGTAAGCAGAACATGTATAGGTCATTCCCAAAACAACGGCTTCTATTTTCGGCAGATGTTGAGACGAATCCAGGTCCATCTGATGAAACTCGACAAATACTTGAGGCTATTGCAGACACAAAAGTCAGTACAACAAATGAAATAAGACAAGTAAAAGATGAAGTACTGCAGGTAAAAAATGAAATGATGACTATTAAATCGGAAGTTTCCAAAATGAAATCTACAGTGAAACACGTTGAAGAAAAACAGTATTCTTTTAAAAAAACGTCTTAACAATATGGAGTCAAAATTTGAAGAATTATCGTCAATTCAAGAAACTCTTCAGTCAGATATAGATACTTTAAAAATGGAATTATCTTGAAGTACTGTATCGCAAAAATGCTTGACGAATAGTTGGCTTTGAAGAAGAAAATTTTGAAACCGAAACTGTCAGAAAATATATCGTTATGGAAAAATTTGTCAACGTCGCATGTCCTGATAAAGAATATGGTAGTGACATAATTTTAAGTGCAATTCAAATTGGTTCTATTGATAAACAGCTACGTATGATGCTTGTAAAGTTTTCTACTGGCAACAAAAATCGAATTGTTTAGCGGACGAGATGAACTACGGAAGGCGGGCATTCGGATATCAAATGATTTGACATTTAAACAAAGAAAACAACTGAAAGATTTGAGCAGTAGAGGTCTAGGTGGTTATTTCAAAAATGGCAAGTTGCAGACCTACCAAAAATCTAAAAGGGATGACGTCATCAGCACCCGTATATTCAAAAAGGGTGTTCGAACTCTAGCTTTAATAAATGAAACTGTACATGGAAATAATGACATGGAAATAATTCAGTCAGTAAATTCATCAGCACTCGAAAATGCTCAGGATAATCACACGTTGATTAATACCAGTGGAGAAGTATTCTAGCAGTCAGGTCAATCATACCATATCTATAACTTGTTGGAACATTGAAGGGATGAGGAACAAATTGTCTGATAATGACTTTATGTCTTACACACTGAATTTTGATATTATAATATTGTTAGAAACATGGGAACATGAATTCGAGGATATCGATAAAAAGCTTCCAAATCACATTTATTTTATTTGTCCTGCCAAATTGTTTATACACGGTGATAGAAACATGGGTGGAGTTGTGGTTATTATACGCAGTGTATATGAACAGTATGTAAAACAATTATCTGAAAGGTTTGAATTTGGAGTATTAGTAAATATTAACAAAAGTATACTTAATTCGAATTGTGATCTTATACTTATAGGTGTGTATATACCACCAGAAAACTATCCTTTTTATAGGGGTATATTATCAGGTTTTCAAAGTATAGAACATGAAATGATTGAAATTAGGACTAAATTTCCAGGATGTAACGTTCTTCTTGCTGGTGAGTTTAATGCGCGCACATCAACGCTAGATGATTTTACCGACATAGATTTACATATAACAGAATTAAGTGAATACGAAGATAAATTAAATAGGGACATCGGTATAAAGAGAGAATCATATGATGACATAACTAATAAATTTGGTAGAGAACTTCTAGAATTTTGTAAAACTTATAGCTTATATATTATAAATGGAAGGTTTGGTAGCGATAAAGGAACTGGTCAGTTTACATATATAAGCCAGGCTGGTTGTAGTGTCATAGATTATTATCTTATCTCTAAAAGCCTTATTGATTCCATAGGAAATTTCGAAGTGGATGACAGAACTGAGTGTAAACATCTCCCAATCAATTTGTACTTACATTCATGTAATTTAGTAAAGTTCGATCAGGATGACGATCAGAGTAGTAGTTTCACTGAATATAAATATGAATTTAGTGATGAACATGTGGAGGAATTCAGAAAGATTTTACGCGAAAATGTACTGGAGGGGAAATTAGATAGCGTAGATGATATGATTGATGACAGAGAAACGAATATCAATTGCGTTATAAATGACTCTGTTAAAATTATGGATGAAGCATGTGATCAATTTAAATACAAGAAACAAGTAAAAAAAGGCCTTCAACCAATCGAAAGTGGTTCGATAGTGAATGTCGCATCCTTAAAAATGATAAAAAAACGATGTTTACGTCATTTTGCACGACAAGAGCCATTGATGATCTAAATGCATACATTACTGCAAAGAAGGTTTTCAAAACTGTGTGCGGTAAAAAGACATATTGTTATAATAAAAGTGTTCTTAATTCAATAGTAGAATCAACTAAGAGCTCAAAACATTTTTGGAGTAAAATTAAATCATGTAACCCAAAGAATCCTATTGCCAAATCTAAAATATACAATGACACTTGGTTTAATTATTTTAAAGCGCTATTTAACCAGTTTGATGATATAAATGATGACAATGATGGAAATAATGATATTAACTTTGAAGAAATAGTCGTTGACTCAAATTCCATAGATAGATTTATATTTAACTCGGAAATTACAGCTGACGAGGTCATGGATGCAGTGAGACGTTTGAGGAAGAACACAGCTTCATCGGGTATACTAATTGCTGAACATTTTATTTACAGTATAGACATTATGTTGCCATATTTTATTAAACTTTTCAGTAGATTGTTTTTAAGAGGAGAAGTTCCAGATAAATGTGCAGACTCCATCTCAGTACCTATTCATAAAAAAAATCATTTAACTATCCAGATAATTACAGAGGTGTATCATTTCTAGACACTTTTAGTAAGATATATATTAGCATACTTACTATACGGATAACATTCTATTTAACAATAGTTGATAAAATATCTGATTCACAAGGTGGTTTTCGCTTAGAATACTCTACTATTGATAATGCTTTCATACTGCAGGTAATCGTTTCTAAATATTTATGTAAAGAAAGGTAGAAAATTATATGTGGCATTTGTAGACTCCATGAAAGCTTTTGACAGTGTCCATAGAAATAAACTTTTTACTGTACTTAGAAACTGTGGTATAAAAGGAAAATTATTCCAGTCAATACAAGGAATTTATAAAAAATGTAAAAGTATGTGTAAAGGCTAATGGTACATATACAGAGTATTTTCAGTGCCAAATCGGGTTGCGTCAAGGATGTGTCCTCAGCCCATTATTGTTTTCAATATTTATTAACGAACTGAGCGAAGAAATTAATAATAGTGGAATACATGGAGTTCAGTTGACACCTGATATTGTTGAAATACTATTGTTTTTGTTTGCTGATGACATTGCATTAGTCTCAGATACTGTTAATGGTTTACAAAAGCAGTTAGATTTACTTATGTTTTAATTATGTTGGTTTGTATTTTACCAATCAGTTATCTATGTGCCAGATGGCGAATGCATTAGCAATTAAGGCTAAACGAGTGCTAGTAACAATGCTTAATTCATTGAGTGAGCTAGGCCCGTTACCTCATAGTGTATTTTTTAAACTATTTGATACAAAGATTAGTCCAATATTGTTGTATGGTTCAGAGCTGTGGGGTTTCGATAAAATGGAATGTATAGATAAGAGTCCATTTATATGCTTGTAAAAAAATTATGAATGCATCTATAAAATCTTGTAATGCTGCAGTTATAGGTGACTGTGGCCGGTACCTTATGCACATACCTGCCAGCAAGCGCTGTATAAATTATTGGTGTAAGAAATTTAAAAATGCCTAGCACGAGATATGTTAGAAAATGGTATAATATGTAAGTCCTTTTAGACAGTCAAGAATACAAAAACTGGGTGTCTAAACTTAAACACAACTTGTATTCAAATAGATTTAGTTATGCGTGGGAACAACAACATGTTGAACATATAAAATTGTTTATAAACATATATAATATTAGACTAACAGATCAATTTAAACAAAGCTGGAGTGGATTGTTAGATGATAATGCAAAATTAAATTTATATAAACATTTTAAACACGAACTTATTATGGAACCTTATTTAAATGTATTAGATGTAAAGAGATTTAGAATATCAATGGTAGCATTTAAAACCTCATCTTTACTTAGACATATGGGTATTCAAAAAAAAAAGGAGTCTATATGTCATTGTAAAACATTAATTGAAGACGAATATCACTTTTTACTGATATTTCCACAATATCATGATTTGAGATCATTTTATATTCGAAAGAAATATTTCACACTTCCCAGTAAAAACAAGATCTATATTATTATGTCATGTAAATGTGAAATTGTTATAAAATGTGTAGCTATGTTTCTTTATTATGCTTTTATCAAAAGAAGCTAATTGGTCAAAGATTACTATAATTATATGGTCATGATATTATTATGTTGATGTCATAGTATTTGAATGTATTTAAATGTATTTGAATGTAATTTATAGTTACTAAAATTCCAAATCACGTGTAAATGATATGCTTTTATATTGTAAATATGTAATGCGTGTGGGCCGGAGGCATGATTCACTAATACATAATTGAATTGAAAAGATAACCAACTCACGTCTGATGCAGACAGAGAACCCTGCAAAAATAATGCTTCAAACTGCGGTTGTGAAAATGTATGGGTCCGTTATTGGACCGACAACACCTCTTAAAATGGGCAAATCCTGGTGCAAAGAAACTGTGTATGTAGCCCCGATAGAAGATGGTATGCTCTTGGGCCTAGACTTTTTGAAGGTTTATGGCACGACTATCAATCTAGAAACTACGGAGTTGAACATGGGATCCGAAGTTATTCCAATGGGACTACAAAGAGTTAAAGAAGGAACACAGATGTCAGAAGTGACAGTCCCATTACACAGTGTTTCAAGTAGTGGTCAACATTACAATCTTTGTAGGACGAATATATCGCCCTCAAAGAGAACAATCCAGGACCAACAGTCCAGTCAATTGAAGACAGGCCATAATAGAGTGGAGGCCAATAGTAGTAGACGGTCCAGTCGTCATACGACAGACTCGATACATAGTCAGACAAGAGGCAAGCAACAGTCCAGTCGCATATGACGGATAGGCCGTCTTCCAGTACGAGTCGACAGTCCAGTCTCCATACGACGGACTCAAGACACAAACAGACAAGTGGAAGGCGACAGTCCAGTCTACATACGACGGACCCCAAACGCAGACGTTCCAGTGGTGACCAACATTCCAGTCATGGGCAGATGGAATATAATCAACATGGAACAATGGATCGTCATAGGTCTAGTCATAGTATAACAAGCCAAAGACAACGGTCAATACCAAAGACTAGGACCACATACTGTGCACCCAGTTTCAGATCCAGGGAATGGAGTAAGAGAAGGATCACCGCAGATCGCCACCAAAACACTCAACAATCCGAATCTGATGAGTATAAGGGCACATTAGCTGACAGTCTGACATTTTGGTCAAGGCAAACAGAGCCTCCACAGAGACGCAGTCCCAAACAACTGCTGTACAAGCCAGCCAAAAGAAGCTAATCACTTGTAGACAGGAGACTGTAGCAACTTAGCGTCAACTGACAGTGTCTGTGACCTCATCGGGGCATAGGATGCTGACCAAAGAATTGGGTAGTCTAAAAAGACCAGCTCTAGCTCTTAGTGACGACACACCAGTCAGTCGAATCAAAATATCAAAGTGCCCGGTAAATGATTGCGAAGTATTCGCACCAAGGATAAAACGTCATGTTTATCCAGCACACATCCCGGAACTTTTTCACGACATGGAGACACCTGCGATGTTAGAAAGCCAGAGGTTCAACCAGGCAAGAGTTTCAGGACTGAACGACCTAGCTAAGTATGTCCTTGGAGGTGAAGAGCAGTGGAAGGACTAGAATCTAGTGATTGACCACCTTTCTCATATCACTACCGAAACAAGGAGTGCAGTGGAGAGCTTGTGTCGAGTCGCAGGTTGGGCATACCTAGAGAATTCCAGTAGGATAGGCTAAACTCGCCAGCCATACTGCTCCATTGCAGACCACTGGCATTCCTGATGAGCTGCATTAGTCCAAGGTTATCAATGCTCATGTTCGAAAGATTCGGAAAAGAAATAAGGGAACCGGTCGCGCTGCGGAAAAAGACGCGCCAGAACCCCAGAAGACGTCGGAGGACATAGGCAAGAATCTAGCAAAAGATGTGATTTCTAGCGAACCTGCAGAAAAAGAAAAAAAACATGGTCGGGAGCATGACGGTCTCGCCACAGGAAGAACTCCTAGAATAATGCAGACCTCGGTAACCGCGACCCACTCTATTTCGTGCCCGCCTCTCATATCCAGACCCAGACCTCTAAACTTCACCAGTTATCCGAGTGTCTCGGGAAGAGCCTATGACAGTGGAGAGCGGGGAACCCCTGTAGGTGAGTCCCGCTGCCAGTCTGAACACAGCGCTGCCAGTCATCAGCCATGAAAAACTAGTGCGTGCTGAAAACAGGGACCTCCTACGCGTGAATCCCTAGACCAGTCAAAGTATCGTGGGTCCAAGGTTATATGCCACAGTAGCACGAACCTCACCAGTGGCAAGAGTACAGCCCAGGACCAGCGTTGTGAAGAGTAAACCAGAAGTGGTTAGAGTATCGGGTATTTACTTTCATATAGATCGTCTCGCTCGGCGACTAGACTGTGACCTCTTGGACGTAGGCAAGATAATTCGTGAAGAAACCGAGGTGGTTCCAGTCGTCAAAGTCGACGTGATTGGCGGGGTCATGGTCTTCTGTGACCCAGAGAGGTATGAAAATGTGTTGTTGGAAGCAGACCCTTGCTGGCGGATAGCTGTTGGAGTCCATCAGAAAAAAATAGCGTGACTAACAGCTCGCTGGGGGGAACATTTATAAGACCTCCTGAGATAGCCCAGTGTGGCTGCACTAGGTGAAGTAGGACTGGACCACAGTAATCCGTCCTCGACTTAGGCTGAACAGGCCAGCGTGTTAGAGGGCGTTCAAGTCTCTGCAATATGGCCAATACGCTAGTATTGCATATATGTGGGAGCAAGGAGGACAAGATGGCTGCAAAAATATCCGTGCAATGCCTGGGTAGTGTGTCCACCGGGACAACACATTCATGTCAATTGCTTTGGTGGAGGCATACCTCAATGGAGAGCCTGGCAAACTGCGTGTCCAGATGTTATTTCGGATTTACAGGTAGTCAGGTTCAACCATGAGCAGTGAGCAGCGTTGAAAAGGATTCCATTGGATAGGCTTCTACTTGAGACCGACTCCCCATATATGCCAATGCTGATGGGACTAAATCTCACCACACCAGCCCATATTGGTGACGTAGCTAATTTAGTGGCCAGTGTAAGACAGGAGCCGGTCTCTTTTATCCTTCGTAAGACCGCCTGTAACGACATGAATATGTACGGCATCAGGCCCTGAACCTAGATTCGGGCCCGAAACTGGAGTAGAAAGGGCTAATATCCAGTGATGTCACACGGGTAGGCCTATATGACCCCCAAATTGCTTTCAATACATTGATGTTTTTATATTTGAATTACCAAGCTATTCTGTTAACAAGGTAAGTTTATACTCGTAGGATTGAATTACTAAAATAATTGTTGTTTGTTTTAAGCAAACTTATTTTACATAGATTTTGTAACAAGTACTTTCAACTGATATAAAACAATATTTTTACATATCTTCACACTAACAGTCACACTTACTTGCAGAACATATGCATTTCTAGCATGTTAATATTAACAACAATATTTTGTTCAGAATAAAAGCCTATCCGTGTGTCATATTCTCGAAAAGAACAAAACCCCGGGACAGGCGCCATCTGACAGGTCCAGCAAATAAAGGCTTGCGAAAACATCTATATAAGACATTAATCATACGTATAGAAGAAACTGATGCGATATGCAATAAATGTAGATGTTCCCAACGTAAAAGAAAAACAATGGCTCAAAACGATTGCGAAAATGAAAGCGATGATAATCAGTGTTTTGTCCACCTCGAAAGAAAACAGCAACCTTTCTATCAACCAAAACCATTAAACTTCCATTGCCATCAGTTTCAGGACCGTAACACTCCACATGTTGCGTGTGCAAACGACGTGGATATAAGTTTGTTACTGTTCCCTCGATAGTGAGATATAATACTCTTGTTGACAACAATTTAATTATTCCTGCGGGATCTCGATGTTGTACTGGACATTTCGAAGACAACTCACGATTTTCTGGTAAATCCCTGGAACTGAAACGCACTTAAACAGAACTGACCTGACTAAGATTAAACAAAGTATCAGGGATATCGCCATGAAAAATGAAAACAAAACAATAATCAATTTTGATACTACATCAATGTCCGATTCAGATTACCATAATTTAATTGGCATTAATAACTCTGCTATTGATGATATATGTGAGCACGTTAAAGACATTCGTGAATCTAAAACCGATCACAAAGAACTTGTGTCGGCATTCTTCTTACGAAACTGCGGTCTAGAATGTCAAACAAATTATTGTCAACAATCTTTAACTGTGAGATTGATTCAATTAAACGAGCTATTGTTTCTGCACGAAACGCGTTATCGACATACTTTGTACCAAAATATGTAGGATTTGAACATATTGACAGAAAAGCTGATATAGACCAACATACCAGAAAACTAGCACAAACGCTATTTGATGATTATAATGAACCAGCGATTTTGGTTATAGATGGTACATATATACTAGCGGAAAAAAGAAACTGTGCATGGGTATAATATGCTATAACTTAGGAGATATATAAGGAATCGCAAAAAAATATTCAACAGGGTTTTATCTGACCTTTATTTAACACCAGCTCAATTGATATGGTTAATGCATCAGCAGCGTCTTGGATAGAGATCAGTTTTCAGAGACGTTCTCTAAACAAAGTTCATGTCATCAATACCGTGTATATCCACCATTTGAATCGATGCATGCTTGGCATCGACGCCTCATTGATGCGACAAGTTTGCTGAAAAATGCCTTAGGAATACCATTTCAGATTATCACAAGCGCACGTGACAGGTCAGGTAACGTCAACGGCTGATTTTGGAGGCGACGTAAGCGACGCTGCATCTCATCCCACACGTGTTCTATAGGCGACACATCCGGTGACATTGCAGGCCAGGGCAGCACATTCACATTGTTCTGGATCAAGAAGTCGGTGACGACCCGCGCCACGTGCGGGCGAGCGTTATCCTGTTGCAGCGTGGCGTTACCTTGCTGCACAAATGGAAGGACGTGAGGCTGTATGATTTTGTCACGGTATCTGATGCCTGTAAGTGTGCCGTCCACAACCATAGGAGCTGTTCTGCCACGGGATGAGATGCCACCCAACACCATGACACTACCTCCGCAGAATGGACGTCGTTGAATCACACAACTGTCGTGGAAAAGTTCACCAACACGACGGTACACTCTAGAACGACCGTCGCTGCTGTCGAGATGAAACCTGGACTCATCCGTGAAAAGAACATGTGCCCAGTTCTGTTGCGTGAAGTGTATGTGTCGTCAACACCAGGCAAAACGTGCTACACGATGACGTTGCTGGAGAACAGGACGTATGGCTGGACGTCGTGGACGTATGCCTCGTTCAAGTAATCGATCACGTACCGTTCGGAGACTAATTTTTGTAAGGCCAGGAATACTTTTAGCCGTCAAAGTAGCAGTTCTGAGTCGTTCAAGGAGATGAACGACCCGGATGTACGTATCCTGGCAATTAGACGTTACGCGTGGACGTCCTGACCGAGGCCGGTCCCTGGTGGTCCCAAACTGTTGGTACCGTCTCAACAAAGCGTTTACAGTATTTCGGTGCACACCAAATTGTCTGGCAACGTCAGTATGACGTACACCAGCTTAAATCATGCCTACGGCGCGGCATCTGTTAGTTTCATTCAACCTTGGCATGGCGTATCAAAGACGTTTTTCAAAATTATACTGGTTTTGTGTCTTACCGGTATCAACATTATGCTTTTACACAGGTTTAGGCGACAAACCTGTTTGCAATTGACTGCTGGCCGAAAATAACGTGAAAACGAAGACGTTGGCCAGACAGACAAACTACCCGTGCAACTCATGCACTGACCAGTGTAAATGACCGAGAGGGATACACAACTTACCTGTGTAAAGTTTTAAGCTTTAATTTATAAAATTGAGCGATACATGAACATTTTACACTTGCACAGTTTCTTTTTTCCGCTAGTATACATATACATTCAGAAAAGCTCACAATTCACATTCCAGAGACGTTCCTACAGCATGCATAAAAAACGCCCGTTAGTTAAACCTATGATGATAGTAACCACAGCAGGATATGTTGTTAGCGCCTTAGGCCCATATCTCAGTGACGGTATAAACAACGATTCTTACATCTTAAAACATGCATTCAACCACAACACGAAACAATGAAATACTGGTTGAAGGAAGACGATGTCCTTATAGTCGATAGAAGATTCAGAGATTCTTTAGAGTTTCTTGATGAATTAGGACTGAAAACAGAAATGCCTGTGTTTTTGAAAAAAAGGAGAAAAACAATACACTGTACACGAAAGCAACTCATCACGACTTGTAACTGAAATAAGATGGGCAGTAGAGTAACACCAGTGATACTAATGATGAATTACTTGGCATTCGCGTGTTATAACTTGCCAAGCAAAACAATGCATTAATGGACAAAATCCTTAAGGATGGACTAGATAGGCAGACCGCATGTTAGGCTGGAATACAGTTTCTACTGCTATTAGATTTCCCTAAAGTTGATGAAGAGGATCTTTGAAATATTACATTAGGCGTATAATGTTAAAACTTGCAAAATCATACACACGTGAACACAGAAACTATGATATGCTATTTCACAAAGAAGCGACCCGGGCTGTTAATGGCAAAAATCCAGAGTAAGCACATTTCATCGGGCACTCTAAGGGCTCTTGATTGAATGATACATCGAACATAGTTTTGTCCTTGCCAAACTATGACATGTTTTAAAAGTTGACTTAATACGGATAAAACTGAAGTTATGTTGGTTTCATCTAAACACAACGCCTAATTCACTGATAGTGTCTCGGTGAGGGTTGGTGAATGACCGATATAATCATCTGACTGAGTGAGAAATCTAAGTGCATTGTTTACACCAAGCATGGACATGGAGCAGCATGTAAATTTGGTGTGAATGTCTGCATATGCCCAACTTCGAAACATTGGTCGTATTAGACGATTTTCTACAATCGACGCAACAAAATCTCATATGAACTTACGTTTGGATTACTGTAATTCCCTCCTCTTTAGTGTTTCGAATACTGTATTTAATAAACTTCAAAGGGTACAGAACACTGCTGCCGGCATCATCACCAGAACATCTCGCTACGAGCATATCACTCCACTGTTAAAGGAACGTCACTTGTTACCTGTGTCATACAGGATCCAATACAAACTAGTGACTCATACATATAAAGCTCTACATGACCAGTCTCCTCAGTACATATCAGACATGATTCAAGTGTATAAGCCTAGTAGAGAATTAAGATCTCAAACTTCACTTACTTTAGTTAATCCAAGGTCTCGCACTATGTATGGACAAAGAAACTTCATGTGTGCCGTTCCTACTCTATGGAATGCCTTACCCAGCAACATTCGGGAAGCTACGACATTGTCTTCTTTAAAGAATTATACTGAATTATACTGACTAAATTTCACTTAATTTAAATGTTTTTATAAATTACGCACAGCTATATCTATATTTAAACATGAATAGTATTATTGTATCTGTGCTTATATGTAACAAAATGTCAAGCCGATTCTAATGCATGTATTACTCTTATTAGCCACTTTTTAATGCTAAAGTCTGTATATTTTTTTTTATTAAAAGAGTGCTATATAATTGTGGTACATTTATATATAATAATAAAAAAATAATAATAATCAAAGTCAACGACGGTGTTTTGTTGTTTAAGCATTCATCCATCTGTTTTCAATTACACAGTTTTTTAATTAAAACAATTTTGTATAATGACATTAGTTTTATCAACATATTGTGTTTACTGAGAAAATTAACAAGTAGTATGACATTCACACCGGGAGGGCGGTAAAATGTATTGTATAGAACTACACAGAGATAAAGCAGACTGTCATTTACACTAAGGGACGGTTACATAGCTTTGACTGGAAAAGGAATCATAAAGAATGACAAAGGGATTAAGTCGAATGAATTTACACTGGGGATGGTAACATAGCTTTGACTTGGAAAGGAATCGTGCAGAAAGACAATGATATAAACAGACTGACATTTACATTTGAATTATCATTAGCGGATCTATTATTTAAAAACAACGGAGCACGCTACACCACTCTAAACTCCATATTGAATTGAAATCCGCAAAAGCACCCCTGTTCCGGTTTTATATTGCGCCCCGTAAGTGCACCCTTCTAAACTGAAAACCTGGGTCCTCCCCTGGCACGTAACTTTGATTGGAAAAGGGATCATATGGAATTACGAAATATTAAAACAGAATTGCATTTACACTGGAGCTGGAGATCGAACCCGCTATTTCTGTTATCCGCAACATTATGGAGCTAGATCTGACCCGCAATCTCTGCTACTCGCAACACTATGGAGCTGGGGATCCAACCCACAATCTCTGCTATCCACCACACTATGGACCTAGAGATTCATCCTGCAATCTCTGCTATCCGCCACACTATAGAGCTCGAGATCATTCCGCAATATCTGCTATTTGCCACACTATAGAGCTGGAGATCCAAGCTGCAATCTCTGCAATCCGTTACACTATGGAGCTGGAGATCAAACCACAATCTCTGCTATCCACCACACCATGGAGCTGGAGATAGTTCCCACAATCTGCTATCCGCCGCACTATGGAGCTGGAGATCCTATCGCAATCTCTGCTATTCACCGCACTATGGAGGTGGAGATCGTTCCCACAATCTCTGCTATCCAATATCTAAAACAGAGCTAAAAGTAATTGTTACATAGCACTGAAACGTAAAAATTACCAAAGAAAAAACGTGAACATGAAACTGCGCACAATTTTGTGACGGCCTTAAGAGGCAAGTGGTAAGAAAACATGAATTATGATATGTCTAAGTGGCTCATGGTATATATATCAATAGAGATTGCACCTAAATACGACGTGTATAACTATATCGCCCCGATAGTGTCAAATAATGCTATATGTACTACTCTCATATACACAAAGCACGATTTATTTCAAAAGCAATATATTATTATCCATGGACAGGAGTGTTATTATGATGGAAAGAAATTCAATTATAATTGTCTTCACAAATAAATGGCATAATTCAATAAAAACAAACATAATTTGGTATGGGGGGGGGGGGGGGGGGGCGGCGGGGGGGGCGGATTCTGAGCTGTCTTCTGCTCTCACATATTTTAAAAATATTCTATTGCCAACTATATGCACTTATATACGAGTACATAGTTCAAGAATACAAGGAATGAGGAACATTTAAATGAAAAAAGTAAAAAGTGGACCTTGGAATAAATACATGATTGCAAAATATGGAACATTCTGATATGGCAATATGCTGTTCGTCAAGCACAAACCAGTTTAGATTATTGTATTTCAGTTTTTTTTATTTACAATTTGCATAACTTAGCAATTAAAAATAATAATTTAATTATGGATATTGTTTCCACATATGTTTCATAATGTCCATCGAGGATTATCGATGAAATAAGTGTTGAAGCCAATATAATGTGTTTTATACCTAATGTTAGCAAGAAAACATTATTTAAGCCATCCCCAGTACAGTAAAATATGTTATAGATCAGTACCATATACATATCAGTTCAATATCCAAAACAAAACCGAGTTTCCTTTTAGTCCTGTTTATCGGCCGTTTCATTTTAAAAACAAATATAACTCTTAAATTTGGATCACGTGTGCGATATGTCCAGTTAAATGTCGATTCAGAGTTGTCACGCCATGGCAAAAATAATACGATATTGAGTAATTGACAACCGTTTATAATAGGATAAGACTGACAGTGAATATCGCAATTGTCAGCATATTCAGGTTTTAGTCATTTCGATCACGTGTTGTAGAGCATTTACACATCAGATTTTTATTACTCAAACTTATCATTTATTTTGAATTTTAGAAAATTTCTTTATTTGGGTTATTTCATAAAACCGCACTCTACGATATTGTAGAACTTGCAAATTACAGTCAAACCTGTCTGAAGCAGCCAGCCAAAAGGAAAAAGTAAAAGTTGTATTTTAATTTCAATATAACCACTGAGTACGTTTGGTGACTATGGGCAAAGTCTGTAAAAATCAAACAGACCGAACAGTCCAACTAGCCTATATGTATTCTTACTTGTTTTTCTAGATCCATAAGACCACTTTGATAGCTTCACCGTCGCTGCCGCTACTGTAGTCATCACTGCTCTCAAACAAAGGCAAAAGTGTCGCTAACTTTCGTTTATCCATAACTGACAGTGCCATAGTGTCTAGACCGGAAGTCGTCAAACAGTGTTGAGCACAATTCGACTTCGATTTCAGAGTGTCGAGTACAATTTGTTGTTTGCGCAGGTGGGCGGAGCCTAATAGTGCTCAACGAAACGGTACCTGTGGAATACCTCTAATTTTTATGATAACTGTGCTGTCAAAATAAGAAAATTGAATTGATTTGAACTGAATATAGTGTAGTCATACTCATGTACATATAATAATTGTGACTTTTTAATATGTTTATGTAGTGTTTATATTTGTATATAATTATTTTGACTTATACTTGTTCATTTGCTTCATTGTATTATTTATATGCTCTCCTGAAAATTGGAGACAATATAATTACTAACAATCATGTATATGTAATAACAATGAAATAACGGTATACGTACATGGGGTTGTGGTTAAAGTGTTGATCGCTTACACTTGGGTATCCCGGGTTTGACCCCAGACTTTTTTCGATGGTTTCGCGCCCAATTCTGGCTCTATAAACGAAACATACACAAGAATGATTAAAACATATTTAAACTTCCTAATACATTTCATAATTGACTGTTTTATGTTATACTTTACGTTATTTTCAAACGACAACACACGAGCTACTCTGTTGTATCGTATTAATTAATGCATATAGATTAAACTATGAGTTTCTATGAGTGTCACTACTTTATAATACAATAGGAAAATATACTAAATGGAGATATTTGAGCTTTATCGCAGTTATTGATCTTTCATTGTATTCGATAAATGGAAATGATAACCTAATAGTCCACTTCTTCCTACTCATTTGTCTAAACATAAAGATTCCCGTGTACCGTTACATAGATGTGATATGTGTTTATAAAATACTGACAGAATCGCATCCAACACATTCTGGAAGATTGTGTTATCAGTATATACGAAACATTCAGTCAGAGACAGACAGACGTACAGACGTACATACAGACAGGCACAGACAGACAGACAGAGTATCAATCGCTCAATCAAAAAATAAACGTATTGACCTACATATATGTATCAACCAATAAATAAATCAGTTGTAAAATCAATAATCGATTAACGCTTGATTAACAAGTAATCTTTCAAACAATAAAACAATAAGGAATCAATCATATTGATCATTAAACCTTCACAAAACAGTCAATCATACAAACAATAATAGGTGAAACAATCGCCTAACCAGTCATTAACCAACAAAATAGTACACAAACAATGAGCCGTCAACCTAATAATTAAATAATTTCCTTGCAGTCATAATTATGTGCGCGGCATGATGCAGCGATTGAGTATACGTCGTTGTGATATGTTTGAAACCACACAATACAATACAATACAATACAATGTAATGCAATGCAATGCAATGCAATGCAATGCAATGCAATGCAATGCAATGCAATGCAATGCAATAAAATGCAATGCAATAAAATGCAATAAAATGCAATGCAACGTAATGCAATACAATGCAATGCAATACAATACAATACAATACAATACAATACAATACAATACAGATACAATACAGATAAAATACAGATACAATACAACACATATACAATAAAATACAATACATATACAATACAATACAATACAATACAATACAGATACAATACAGATACAATACAACATATATGCATATACAGATACAACACAATACAATACAACACATATACAATACAATACAATACATATACATATACAACACAATACATTACAACATAATACAATACAACACATATACAATACAATACAATACATATACAGATACAATACAATACAATACAATACAATACAATACAATATAATACAATACAATACAATACAATACAATACAATACAATACAATACAATACAATACAGTACAGTACAATACAATACAATACAATACAATGCAATGCAATGCAATGCAATGCAATGCAATGCAATGCAATGCAATGCAATGCAATGCAATGCAATGAAATGCAATGCAATGCAATCAATGCAATGCAATGCAATGCTATACAATACAATACAGATACAATATAGTACACTATAATACAATACAGATACAATACAATACAATAGAAAAACGGATACAAAACATATATTATACAATACAATACAGTACATATACAATAAATACAATGTCATACAATAAATACAATACATACAATAAATACAATGCAATAACTGCAATACAGATACAATATAATACAATACATCAAATACTATCAATACAGATAAAATACAATACAGATAAAGTACAAATACAATATAGATACAATACAAATACAAACACAATACACTACAATGCAATGCACTACAATACACTACAATACACTATAATACACTACAATACACTACAATACACTACAATACACTACACTACAATACAATACAATACAATACAATACAATTCAATACAATTCAATACAATTCAATACAATACAATTCAATACAATACAATACAGATACAGATACACTGCACTCACTTTTAAATATAAAAAATACTATAACTTAAATTGTTATTGATTGAGTCGTTTGAAGTTAATGACTCATGTACTTAATGCTATCTTGACGAACAATAACCCGGTAGGTTATTGATATGCACACTGTATTGTTTAAGCCCTATATGACCTGATATATATGATATGTGCACTACTTCACCATGCAGGAAAAAATTCGAAACGTCGAACTGCTGCCTGCAATAATACTGCTGTAAATCTAGGGATGTTGTAAAAGTTATTATGTGATATAGCAAAATATATTATTTGGGGAAATATAATTTCGGTAATTGTTTTTTTCATGAATCGCTGACTATGAATTACCAAACAGAATATAAAATACTGGACTATTACAGACATTTCTCAAGAGTTATCCGATAACTGCCCCTGCGCAGTTTGATGATAGTGGAGATGAATCCAATTACTTCCCTTAGACCGCGATAAAACATACAGGTATCGTTCCGCGCTCTGACACTATAACTAAGTATGCGTAACGTGTTATATATGCCGTAACGTGTTATATATGCCCTCGGGTTCAATTTGACAATGTCTTATATATGTCCTTGTTTTGATATGGGCGTTTCGGTGATTTTGATGTGTAGTATAAAAAAGAAATTATTGAATTTGCCTTAAACGCTAAAACCATTTGATAAAGTTTATTGTGTAAAAATATAACATAGATTAATGATTTTAATGATTTTTTTTACAAATTATGATATACTTTGATATAGTTTATTTTATTATTGATAAAGATTGATTATTTTGTGTTACTATAGATAAATAAAATTATTACGGTTAATTGATTATATAAATTTATAAAAGAGACAGAATGACAATGAGACATAATGTCTTTATTTCTTAAACCTATTTATTTTTCTTCGATTGTGAAACACGTTCTTACAACTTAGGCAAATCACACTTGAAGTCTTCATGGGTATGACCAGTATAAAGTATATGCGGAAAAGGTGTCTTGCTCAAGAACACCATACATAGCCGTAGCAGAGGATCGAATCCACGACCCTCCGATCATAGGTTCAGTACTTTATCACTGGACTAAGCGCTTCACTATTCACAGAGAACAGTGCCGGGTGGGGATTCGAATTAGAATGTTTGAAACAGACATCTGTATATTAGCGCATTTGTTTTTAATAAAGCCTAAAACGGTATTTAACCATAGTTCTTTTTTAACAACTTCTTTTAAGAACCTCGTGCTATACTATCTAATTGATTATGTTGTTGCAACAGATTAATATGTTTTGCATACCACTTCAATATACGAGAGGATCTTTTTTTTTAAAAAAAATAAACTTAAAACTGTTCGTAAGTTAAGAAAAATATTAAGTTGTTTAAAGAATTATTAC
Organism: Panopea generosa; assembly: GCA_029582155.1. NCBI lineage: Eukaryota > Metazoa > Mollusca > Bivalvia > Adapedonta > Hiatellidae > Panopea > Panopea generosa. The sequence continues at coordinate 33,161,378 of CM055894.1, read as the reverse complement.
CAATACATTTAATTAATAAAGTCATTGCATAATTAAGAAATACATACATTTGAAAACCGCTAACATTTTTCCTGCCGTTCTATTATCTGTTTATAAAATTTGAATTTGTTATCAATTTATCTGAATATCTATGTTAAATCAAAAAGCCAGTTTAAAAAAAATGTATGATGCCTTGTGTTGAAATATAATTATTCAACTACATCCTAACAAATTATATTATAATCCCCCAATAAAATTACAAGTTTTGCCTCCGGGCAGGGGTAGTCGGTAATTAAGGTCATAAATAAACACTGGTTTATTCCATTGTTTGAGATTTGAAAAACAGACAGACGCGGGACGGGGGTCTCTGTTTTTTGTACAAGGATTATTAGATTTACATATTACTTACTGATTTAAATTCAATATGCTGTAATATTTATAAACATTTGATATTGGTTTATCATAACGAACTTGTATTTAGTTAATTACACGATATCACTGCGATGTCTATAAAACAAATATAATAATACACAAAATGAAACATGTTTGCAGTTAGAATATCTATTTCGGATTACTAAACTTAATGAAGTAATCTCAGTACCTTCATATTTCTAAAAATAATTCAATAATTTTATTTTCGTTCCGCAAAACACCATTCATTTCATAGTTATTATCTTTATTTTTTGTCTAATCTATATGCACGTCATATAACAAAACAGCTATATGAACTTGTACAAAGCCATTCTAAAAGAATTATAAGATTGATTGATTGATTGATTGATTGAATTATTGATTGATTCGTTGATTGATTGATTGATTAATTGATTGATATATTGATTCATTGATTCATTCATTGATTCATTGATTCATTGATTCATTGATTGATTGATTGATTCATTCATTCATTCATTCATTCATTCTTATGCATATCAATGTAAAGCACAATTATTTTACACGATAAAGCTCTATGTAAAATATTACTAATCTTTATACTAAAAGCTGCAATCAACCAAGTTTTGAATTAAAAGCTGAAGAAGAAAAGAGCACTATTGCGCATTTTTAAAATTATCTTAAAAAGATCATTAAATTGAGTAATTCAAAACAATGATATGCTAATTATACTGTATTAACATACTTATCAACCAATTACATTATCAAATCTGTTTCTTCAATTAATATGCCACGCGTAAAGTACTGTTGTTATTTAGTCACTGGTTTTGAGCTTTATTAATTTTCTTTCTATGTCCACTGAATTATTTCATAACAAAGACACTAAAACATATATCTATGTGAAAGAAATACACCATTAAATAATGTTTTGGTTTACAAAAGAAATGTACTTGAATTGGAAGTGTTTTGAAGGTTCTTTAGTTAAAATATGAAATTAAAATAAATCTATTCTTTAGAATAGAAGCAAAATGCATAAATAAAAACAACACTTTAAACTACACATGCAACTTGCAATATCACCATGTGTATATAAACATGTCGGGACTGACCAACATCTGCCGGCTGATATAGCGACAGTAATGCTGTATTTAATTGGGTACTGTAATATGCTATATTGTGTTTAATAGTACGCTCTATTGAACATACAGAAAATAAATCAGAATTACATTTTGTCTCATTTTCAAATCAAAATGGAAGCAAGATGCAATTATCATATTTTCTATATCAAAATATCATCGTAAAGAGAATTTTATTTGCAAAGAATGTATGCGTTGTAATAGGTTGGCAAAAAATCACAACTAAGGTTTATAAGACATTAAAAGTTGCCGAAAACGTGTTTTGAGTATTTTTTATAAAGAACATATAAGGAGCATATATGCTGTTATAAAATCAAAAAAGGAAGCAAGAAGACGTAAACTTATTTTAATTTTTATTTTATCACAGTAAAGGGTATAATTTTAACTTAATGGCTAGACGTTGTAATAGGTTGGCAATTTAATAATGAAAAAGTTATAACGATAATATTAAATGTCTCCTATATGTTTCTATGTAAACCAAATATGACGGTTTAGCCAGGTAAGTAGTAAAAACCGCCGATATCAAGGGGGATAACTTCTCTCAATAAGCCAGTTGGATGTCTGAAATAGTCCCACATGAGCAAAACAGTGTCTTTGATGCGATTGCTAATGTTTTATAGAATCATTTTGAAATGCCTCCGAGTGTCGTCGGTAATTTAGGACAGTGGGACATATGGATTTTGTCGAGCAGGTAGGGTATTTCCCAACTATGTTTTTGATACGTGATATTAACCTTATACACATTACGTTAAGGTAAAGATCATCTATTTACTTCACATTTGAAGAATGTTTTCTTTATAAATAAAAAAACTGTCAATAACGGGCAATAACAAAAATAAAGTAAATGTTTATGATATTACTTCAGTCTCAATAACGTTTTTAAACTATCTGATTAACCTAAGAGAGATGGTGAAATGGTTGTTTTAAATTTATTTATCGATACCTGCCTTGGTAGAATGTGTACTAAGCATACCCAACTAACATGTTATGCTCAAGGTAACTACACAATTCATGGTTGTGGTGACAGGAAGAACGCATGACTCTCATATCCTGAATCCGGTACATGTACTATACCAAACGCTTCACATGGGACGATGGCCATTCAAACATACACTTTATAAAAAATAGTTAAATTAAATGGGTAATTCTATTGAATAAGTGCATGTAAATATTTTTTAAACAGTATTTCATTAAATTAACGGATGTCAGTGTGCATAGTCATCGTCCCAGAGTTAGGTGAGAAAAGGGTACTAGAAACGCTATATATTTGCAAATCACTGAATTAATATTGGCATATCTAGAGATAGGGGACCAATTGAACGTAGAGCAATGTTCATGACCAATCATCACAGAGATAATGATAGTGCGGTATTCGAACTCACGACCACTAAATGACAGTCAGGCGTGTCACCGACGGATCTACCCTGGCTCTGTTGTAAAACAGAGATAGAATTACAACAGAGCCAGAGGGAAATGAGTGTTTAATTTTAGTGAGTGTGAGTCGGTCGCCAAATACTACACAGGTATAATATTACTAACTACTGTTATTCATCCCTGTGTATGCACATAGTGGTACATGAAATCATATTATGGTGGTATAGTTCAGCCAGCCTGGCAGTCGAATAGTCACTTCTATACGTCGATATCAGGACCGCATGATGTCGACATCTCACTCATTATGTTGATATAATCGTCTTTATTATGTCACTTATTCATATGTTTATGGCAACACCAGCAAGTGTCTAACTGGCTTAACACTCCGGTAAGTATCCCGCCTTATTCAGTTTGTATTTCACAAATTATAAATCCGAAACATTCCGCAAGACCTTGTTTATATATTTATCAGGGCGCTTGGTGTTGACAGCAGGACGCTGATGTCAGCATCAATAACTCAGAAATTGGTGGCAAAACATGACAACATGCCACTCACAGGCTTTTCCAGCCAGTTAATCACCGATGTTTCCATAACCATTTGAATAAGTGACTTATTCAAGAAAAGTTTGTCACCATAAGAGATATGTTGACATCATACTTGTAATGTGTCTTTGTAAAAACCTTTCATTCACAGCAGTATTATCGAAGTCCTTTGATGCCTGTCCCAGCAAGCATCTCATCATATTTTCATTGTCAATTTTTATTGATTTGTTACCAATTCTATTCCGTTACTTAAAAACACTTGATTTATGAAGTTTTGACGGATCGATTGCGTCAATGGGCACGTCGTTGTTATATGTAAGTTTGCGTCGTGGTAAATATGTTCACAGAAATGGCACACACGCGCAATTTTCGGCTGAGTATCTGTCGATATTTTGCTTACAATAACCGAGTTTTTCAAGGAGTTCCTGTTCGAGGCACACGTCCATACAATAGCTTGTTCGATAACAGTTTGTATAGCCATGAATCGTTCAAATACATTGTTTATTTTCATACAACTGGTTAGAATTTTTTACCGTTATTTTCCAGCATGTTTTCTTTGGAAATATATATATATATATATATACATGTATAATTGTTTATGAAATTTGTCAGGTTATACTTATTGAGAAGCTGAAGAATATCAGATATGAAACCTCTTTGTTTATTATCAGATCTAGTAAAAAACATGGACAGACGGCTGATAAAGATAGGATATCGTGTGGTAAGGTACATTTTTTGAAGAAATCAAATTTGGCTATTATCAATTTCTGATTGTATAAATACTCAGACTCATCACTGTTCTAATTCGTTTTTTCAAAACCTTGAATGACCTTGGAACAAAATCTCATTGGCTAGAGCTAATGTCTAGTTCGACTGTTCCAGCCATCGAAGGGAGAATAATAAAAATTAAATAGCAATCTGACTAGGACTAGTTGTTCGAGTCATCTGTGTGTTCGAGCCATCTGTGTTCCAGCAAACGAAGTTCGACTGCACAGTTTGAACTTTAACTTATATATATATATATATATATATATATATATATATATCAACACTTAAACAAAATATTAGGTATCTCCGATATAAAAACACAGTATTGGACAAATAACTAGGTTATAACACATAACAAATAGTTACACTACAATTGATTAATCGATATTATCATAAATAACTAAGGGTCATTAAAACACATACTATAGCAAACAGTATAATTTACATATCAAATAGATCTGTATTTAACTCGCGTTACAGTATATGTACAGGGAGTACCAATATATCATTAAAAAAGCATTGCTATGGTGATTTTCACTATTAATTACATTTGTTTTAAAAGGATAAAGGATCCTCTGAGATCAAGTGGTCTAAGGTGCCGACTTCAGATGACGTACCTCTCACTGCTAAGGTCGTATGTTTGAGTGTTGTCGCTCCAAAAACTTTATGTAAGAAAGTTGGCCAGTAACTTGTGGAAGGATGGTGGTTCTACTCAGATTCATTCTGATATCTTCCTCCACCAATACAACTAGATCTGCTGGATATATACCCTAAATGTGTTGAAAATGGCGTCAAACCCAATTTAAAAAAAAATGAAGAATCTTTGGTGTATTGACGCGAGAACGTGAGCTTTTGCGTGTTTTATATTCTCGTGTTTATTTACATTCACGTAATGATATGCGCAGGCCATGTATACTATTATTCGCAATTAACAATATGAAACTGTATGGTGAAAGTCAATGAATGTTTTGTCCTGTGATATATCTGTATAGTTTTAATCCTAACATACGATAACAGGTTGTCATTTGTTTAACAATGGCAGTCTATATGGAGATAATACAACCATGTTTACTAACTTTTCATCGTAAGAGTGATGTCCCTTGTTAATAACACACGTCTACTAAAATAAGCTACGTAAAAAAGCACAATGTAGATTGAGATGTGAACAGTCAGTAAGTGAGTGAGTGATGATTGTGTGAGTGAGTGAGTGAGTGAGTGAGTGATAAGAGAGTGAGTGAGTGAGTGAGTGAGTGAGTGAGTGAGTGACTGAGTGAGTGAGTGAGTGAGTGAGTGAGTGAGTGAGTGAGTGAGTGAGTGAGTGAGTGAGTACGTAATTAAGTAAGTAAGTAAGTAATTATGTTAGTAAGTTTAAATATTGCCACATGTACAGTATTATAAACTGGTTCATTGAAACCTTTCATTACAATAGAAAATACATCTGGAATTCTGACATGGAGATCATTTTTGGAATAGTGTTAAGCACTAAAAAAAATTATTTGCACGAAATTTATTTCCTGAACATGAACACTTTAAACATTATATAAAAATTTTAGTCTTCTTAGGAAAATAACTGTAATAAAACATTAGCATTGTTTTTATCCATTGTCTGTTTTACCAAGTCAACCAACAAAGAAAATAAACCAATAACAAACACAATGTACGAGCTTATATGGACTCAAAACCAGATAAAATAAATAGAACAGCACTTATTCAAAATAATAACAATGAATCTCTAAAAATGATTGATATCAAAATATTCATAAATTCTCCTAAACAAAATAGTCTTATTAATATACTTATATAAACTCAATGAATATTGTAGTAAACTGATTTTCAAAGTAATATGCAAGAAGAAGATTAATAGTTTTAAAAGTGTCAAATTTGTGTAAATTTTGTTAAAGTGTCATATGCTTGTTTATTATTTTCGTCTACGATACCAATACTCTTAAATAGGCATTGCACAAGAGAGACAATCCACGTGAACAACATATATGATATGCTATTATATTTTAGAGTCTATCTGTAAGCAGCAAATATCAATACACATACAAATGTATACAGAAACAAATGATAACATTAGTCGACGAAACATGGTAGAAATTGTAGCTTATTGTCACAGCTATAAACATACCATGGTACGACAGTGGTTCTACTCCGAGGCATGTCTTATAGGTTGATTATGCACAGCTTTTTATGTCAGGACTACCAATATTTTGTATTCATCGAAACATTGCAATACTAGCAAAATAGCTTTGGTGTTAAAACCGTCCCTACTTGGGGACAGTACCGTATCATAATAAAACACAACACAGTGAATCTCTGGAAAAACTTTACTTTCCAAAATCCTTTTTTATCTTTCGTTATTTTTATTGACAAAGTATTGCAGTTTAAAGAGTACGATTGTGCGATCACAAAAAAAGGTAATCGACATTATAAATTGCCGATTTAGTCACAATTATTATCTAAAACCCCCGCAAATGCATGCTTTCCCACTGGAAAATAGTTTTGTCAAGCTGGAAAGATAAATTTCCAATTGGAATTTCTAATTTCAAACATGAAACAGCAAACAGTAAATTGTTTTTGACAATAATATCCAAATATACAATAATGGTTTAGTAATAACACCGTCACGTGACCAGTGGGCGGAGCGATAGTCGTTCTCGCGTCAGGTCAAATACACATATAGCGTAACAGTATACTTTACATCGCTACTATGAAATGCCTTATATATGTGTTTTCAAGTACAATCTATGCAATATTCAGCTGCAGGTTACCGTGTTCTATTTCCATTGTTCGGTTGTCAATCTGGAAAAAAGGAAAAAATCACTTTAAATATTCAATAAGCTAGATGCTAAGAGTAGTTTTATGTAGACATCCTTATTGGCAATTAAATACACTTAAGTGTGATTATTGTAAGTAGTACTTGTAGTTGTTGTTTTGTTGATTATTAACTAGACTTAGTTTTCTGTTCATACATTTGTAAGAAATATCATATGTCTATTACATACATGTGTATAGAAGATATTCGTTTACATGTGTACAAATTAGTTAACGTGTTACTGATTCATTTCTTAATATAGTGCTTCATATAGATCGCCTGGTGTCCTGAAAACAAATAAATATATACAAAGCAGTACTTTGGTATATTATCCCATATCATCTATCATTGATCGTAGATCTGCAGATTGTTTAAATATAGGTTTTGCCTATTGTAAGATGTGTGGCAGTTCTAGTAATTTACGGTGCAAGATTGGAATTAATGCAGATTAATACCTTAATTGTCCAACATACCAATGCTGGGAGTGCACATGCACACATATGTCAATCCGGCAAATCAATGCTAGGATTGTCCGTGCTCAACGTAAGACAAACTATAATGACACAAAAGATAACAATGCCATTTAACAAATGTTGCATTAAGTTTAATGCACGAACATACCTGTAATGGGCCGTCTCTGAAACAACAGTATGAAAATAATGAACAGAAAATCAGCATAAAATCAAAACAACTTGAAGTTTAACATAATCCTAAAATTTTAGGTTATCCATAATATACTTGTCAGTTTCCAAATCATAAACATAAGATATCAATAAACACATAACACATTAAGAAATGCAATTCTGTTAATGATTTTGTAATAAAAAATGTATGAGGTGATAATGTGTGTACATAATAATAGTTAACTGTGTAGCTGTTGATATTTTAGAGTAATAATATAAACTTAAAAAGCATATTCATGTGAAATTATATGTAAATACATGTTTAAGACGTACATATGAAAATATATGTATACATTGTAAACTTGTGCATGTGAAAGTATATACATATGGCGTAAATAGATTGTGTTTACATGTTAAATGTGTAACCTATACATGTGAAATTATATTTGTAACACGAACATTAACACAATTCAGATCTCAACAAACACTATTAGATTTATTTGAAAATTAATAGGATCTCTCAATATGAAAGAAAAATGAAATAGGACCATGTGATATAACCCTTACTTGTACTTTATTAGAATGATATTCTGTTTGGTAATTAAACATTTGTTTTGGATGTTTATAGCATGACTGATACAATAACCAAGTTTCAGTCACTTACAATTATAATTTGAGATCAGCTTCGTATTGTCTATCGCGGTTTTCTTCGACAGAACTTAGTTGTAGTTAAGAATATGTAACAAATACTATTAAACATATTTATTATTTATTCCTCAGAGATAATTAATTTGATGAGTAATCATTGTTATTGTTATAGGTGACAATGGGCGTTACCGTCCATAGAATTAAAACTGTAATCGACATGTGTTTCGTTGTCGCATTTCCTACAACTAAGATATTTACCTATAAGATATACTGACCAGAAAATGATTCTTAGCAATTAGTATGCATATATGTTCATAATACACAATATAAACAAACTGGTTTATAGAAATACATACATTTTCTAATAAAATATAATGACATTTAATTATTTCAGATAATGTGTTAAACTCAAAAGCATGACCAATCAGTCGTATAACCTCTTTTTGCTTATAGTATGAAAATATAGAAAACAAATATTTATTTGATATAAAACAATCATAGGTATTGTATTCTATTTAACAAACATATATTGTACGTGTTAATAATAAGTCATAATCATCATGGAAATAAATTGATAAACAAGAACATGTTTGAAAACGAGCATATTTAATGTATCAGTGGTAGACTATTATAGGGCTTTGTTTTCCGGCCGAATATTAGCTTAGCGTGTTATGAAACCATATAGACACTTTGGTTATTGCCACTTTTATCATTTATGTTGTGTATTTATAAAATAAGTTATACAAACGAATGTATAGGTTTACCTTCAAATATATATTGTCTGCGTCGCAAAATGAAATTAGTTAGCACTAGTATTATACACAAAATGCTTATACCACCTATAATACCACCAGTCACCGAACCACTGCTGTCAATGATTTCTTCTGAAGGTGAAACATCAAATATAGCCATGCTGTGAACCATTAACATCACAATTAGTTCTGAGATAATTTAGCAAAGCATAACTTTCACTTATCACTGGATCATGACGCCAGTTCATACTAAAGTAGATCGTGAAAACTACATAAGAATTAGACTTAAGACTGGAATTATGTTTGTTTTCTAATCATAAAAAACAGTTTTGCTGTGCTACATGATAGATATCGTTGGATATGTAATAGTTCACGTTGATATTATATAAAAACATCTCCTTTATTCTCTTTGTTAAAGAATGGTTGTCTTTGTCGTACTTGTACATGTATATATTTCAATTATCTCCCTTTATGATACTAAAATACTATGATTTCACTGTATCTTCATGATCCAAACCGCAGCGATGGTCAAAGGGTAGAGCATGCAGAAGGCAATATCAAACTTGCAAAATAGTTTTAAAAGCTTTCTCGCTTGGCGCTTACAATTTAGAGGATAGTTCTACGTCTGGTGTAAGTATATTATGACTGGGTGGAGTAACATACAACTCCATTGTGTGTCAGCGTTTAGAAAACTGCTTCAAGAAGACAACGTCGCGATATAACGGAAATATTGTTGAAAGCAACGCTCAACACAACTACAACACTCACGATCCAACGGATGTGTATGTTTATAGCGTGTGAGTAGTTATGAATCCTATAAAGGATGCTACTCATAGAAATCCAACATTTCATGTATGTAGATTATCTCAACAGTCCCAACCTCGGATTTTATTTGATTTGTGGTTCGACATTCTTTACACATGCATAAACAGAAAAAAATGAAGTAAATCCTATAACATACAACCTAACCATTCACTGTCTAAATTTATATTATGTTATATGCTTGTAGTGTCTTGCATACAATGTGTGGTTTATAATTACTGTTTTTGTATCTAATTTATGCGATACGTATGCACATGTTTGACGTCTATGGCATGCGTATTGATATACAGACAATGCTGCCCAAATAGGTATGAAAATAAGCCTTAATTTTGGAAATATGTATCATCTTAAACCAAACATGAGTGTATGTAATAGTCAATATTCTCACCTTATGTAGTGAAATTTAGAACTTCAGTAAATACACTATTTCCCTGTAGAATTATTGAATGCATCCTGGTGTAATATGTATATTGTCCACAGTAGCGAACATCTGATTTGCACTTACGTCTTCACCACCAAACATTGATAAATAATCGTGCCATAGATTTACACCTGTTCCAAATTTGAATGATGAATGTTTTATTAAATCCACCATATTGCTCTAATTCCACTTTTAACTAAGGTTTGACCAATGTATTCGATTGTAAAACTTTCGGGTGCAACCGGTGGACCTGCACGTATTAAATAACAAAATAGTGAAATGTAATAATCTAAATGTATGGATGTGCTTATTCGGAATACTTGTATAGCATGTTTGATTAATTAGAATACAATTTATGACGGAAAAAAATATAGTGAAGAGTTGTAATTATTATGTCAGACAGATATATATATTATAGCAATATAATTGCATATACTGTGTAAATAATAAACTATAATTAATATTGCAATTACATACAAGTAAAGAAAAAACATAAATACGATACAAAGATATATAAACATGACATTTAAATGCATGCGTGTAATGAGATAATTAAATACAATAGATGCGATAATTCCAAACTCAATAAAGTAAGAAGTATACCGGTTGATTTGGGTCAACACAAATGGGCGTCATCTTGTACCGATTAACGTCGTCGTAATGCTTTGTAATAAGTAATAATACATCAAATAGTTATATGAACATGTCGACTGATTAGATTAAATGAAATGTTTATTAATTTACAATGAAGTGTAATAACGCAAAGGTAGTTGATTGTGTTTTTGTGGCGAAGTGGTCGTCAATCTTTAACAGGCATTTGAATGATACCCATACTTCGTAATGGAATATATATATGGGCCGTTCTCCAGGAAAACCGGGCTTAATGACATTTTTTGACAATTTAGTATTTTTTTTATTTTCGTATTAAACAAAGTTTCCTGAACATAAAACTGCTTTCGTTTTTATTGTACGACGATTACTTTTTTCTAATATCAACGTTTTCCTGCGAGAGGTATAATAATGCACGACGTCAATGTGCGACGTTAATGTACGACGTTTTACGTTATGTTTCAGAAAAAACGACGTTATTTTGCGCGCGAACAATACTGCGATGGCAATAACAACTCTTAGTTCTTCTGTATACTTTGATGATTGAAAAGAAATTAACACAACGTATCGAATCAAGCACAAATTCAAAGATGTGAATAAAAAATAATCAAAACTGTACTTGTATTTCTTCAACGATCATAACTGTAGTTATATATAGACATACAAGATGACAATACATATAGGTGTTGCTGTTTATAATAACCAAAACACTATCAACGCTCAACATAATTTCACATCACATTTACCCACTTATCTCACAGAAGGTAGATAACATTTACGTCTGAAATCAAAAGTACAATTCCCGATATTTTCAAACTACCAAGTGAAAGTTTTAATGAAAACGAGGCTTGCATAAATTTCACATTCAGATCATAACTACCCAATCGCGTAGAGGATGTCAATATACTCGATGTAGTTATGTGTATGTTACTGACTTAATTCAAACGTTTATTTATAAATTAAAACATTGAAATGCATAATGTTTAATGTAGTTTTAATTGATATTGATTTATTTTGAACGAAACCAAGTGATCATAGTGACATTGGCCATATAAATTAAATAAACTTTTAAAGTCTGTCAATAGGCGCTGGGCACGTTATGTCCTGGTACGCCGGTCGAACAAACGGTCTGACAACTCTATGGAAGTAGTCTTGACGCTCCCTGGACAAGCCCTCTGGGTCGATAATATCTGGCATAGCATCTTCTTCGAACGTGAAGTCACGAGACTTTAATAAATTCAATGAAGTCTCGTCGGCGTCGAAGGCAATCTTTACTTTCACAACACCGGGCTCTGCAGACGACATCATGAAGAACTGGTATTGCCTGTATGAATAGATTATTTCAAACAATTATAAAATGCAATCTGGTGAAATAATCAAATTATATATTCCATTTTAGATTCGTCGTTACAGCATTTATTTTGATAAAATAATATCACTATTTTTAAGTGATAAATCATGTCTTTATTTTTCATAAGGAATTCTTTCAATAAGGTCTATTATATTTACTTAAAATGTATATTAAAATAATAGCTATATTTTTATAATATAATACCTGAATTTAGTTGTCGATATTCACTTTTTAAACTACAAAGGTTAGTAGGGTAATGACATTTATTTTTCTGTCAAATCTATTATTTCAGAAATGGTGTTTCACTAAAAACTAATAAAAACATGTTACCTAAGTAACTAAAATTTAACACATGCGCCGTTTATGTGTTTACAAGCGTTTAAGTATTTTTCTTTTTTGGTTTTATGCTATTGAAATACGTTTTCTCATTACTCAGTATATAACTAGGAACACATACTGTGTGTATGAAGTAAATGTTTAGGTAAGCTATACCTTATTCCTCGTAACGGGCGGAATACTGGTCTGAGAAACGATTTCCAGTCACACCATTGCCAGGATGGATACCGGACCGCAACATTTGTTGACGATGATTTGTTGACAACATCTTCAAGCTGACCTATGGTATCACAGTCAGTACGCCGATAGAGTTTCTTCAAAGAGGCAAAGCCACTGTCCACCAAACAGCGTGCATGACCGGGCACTTGCATCATGTACTCTATGCGTTGGTGTTTTCCGGTCATTACTCTCCACATAAAATAACCAAGTACATACTGGTTTTTATTCTGACCTGAAGTTCAAGTATGTGAAATAATAATTTATTTAAAATTTACATATTTTGTTAGTTAACTTATCATTAAATAATAGTGTTTTTCCTTGATAACTTACAGGGTAAATTTGCATGCGTGTTTCCAATTACATGTAGTTATAGTAATAGTGTAATACATTTGCCAATATGTTCGTTGTACTCCAAGTTCATTTTCATAGTATACATTTATAGATAAGCATAAGTCAAAATGAATTTTACATGCTAGATAGTAATGATGAAAAATAAGTCGGACATAAAAGAAAAAAATCCAAAATTTACCTGGGCAGTTGTCTGCATGTATAGTACAAGTTGTCTCGCCAAGGCCGTGCGACTGTAAAGCCCAGTCGATCATCGATATTACAGAGTTCGGACCGTGAGTTGATGTTCCATCTTTTCCAATCGTCTCGTTTTCATCGATTAAGAAATTCAATTGCCGGGGAACTCCGTCCAGACGAAATCCAAATATCTGTATTTTTCTAAGCGTTGCAAAATACAATGGGCCCATCTGCCTGGCGTGATGGGGTAAACATACATTTTGACTGAAATCAAACGTATAGTGTACATATTGTTCTGCCTCAGAGATGCCGTGGGCTTGTTTGGCTAATTTAATACATGTGTTACATACTTATTTTTTCTTTTTGCGCCTGCAATATATGTTCTTTGATTTTGTTTGTAGATTCCAGCTTTTCTTCTTCAGTAACAGAATCCATTATGGCTTTTCTCATTTTCTCACAAGAAGCCCATACATCGTCTCTAGGTGTCGCTATTTTTACATGAGAAAGACATGTATTCCATACATTGCAGAATGTGGTATATTTTACAGAACGGCATTCTGGACTCTTTTCAATACAACCAGCAACATATTTTTCATAGACACATTTTTTTGTTGTATCACTTGGCAAATAAATTGGAGGTATATTGTCCCGTCCCCTTGGAGCAGCTGGCTGTGGCATCCCAAATTCATCTGCGTAATTTGAAATGAATTGAACGACCAATTTAATGTCATCAAATTTAAGGGACTTAGCTAGTTTCCGTCCTGTATTTGCATGTGTTCTTGGGGTTGCGCCGTGTTTACTGATGTGTGTCATAATGTTTTGAAGGCTGCGTTTACCTATGTCAAAAACAAGTTTGAATGTGTTCTTACATACATGTTTTCCAAGAAAAAAATACTCATATCTTACTCTCTGTCTTTTCTTTCCGCGTTTTGTTGATTCATTGTCTGAACAATCAACCAGTGTTGCCATAATGTACATTTCTTTGTCACTTTTCTCCATTTCACGCACATCCAATACGTGTTTGTAAATATCTTGCTCTTTAAAATGTGTATGACAGTTGTTATGGCAACCACACCCAGTAAACGTAAATTGCCTAATTCTCTGTACATCTTGGTCACCTTCTAATATTACATTATCATCTTGAGGGTCATGCTCTCTTTCATCGTCACTATCTGAATCCTCCCTTTCTTCACATACGGTTGTTAGAAAGTGTCTTGCTCGTTCATCAACATTCAGTTGCATGTAATTTGCATCTATGATACCATCATCATGAACGGCTTCACTGTCCTCACTGTCACTGGCTTGTGAAGCAAATGGGGTAGAAATTGGTGTTTTCCCAAAATGTTCGGAGAACAAACTCTCTAGCTCCTAAAAATAGAAACAAATAAAAGACTGATACAATATGTAATCGAAATCGATAGTATGTTAGATGTGCTAACGAAACTCATAATCTATATTTAGGAATCAAATGCCACATATTAACATTTTAAATGAGTCATTATAAAACTAATAAGGGTTTGGGATATGAAAATAAAAGAGAAAAAAAAAGAATTTGCTTCTCACGGGAACCGAACTCGGCTTTCCTGGACAACAGTCCATGGCTATAACCACTACACCACCGCGTTTATTACGTCAAAATGGAATCGTTAACGATTGATATTACGTAAAATGTAACGGCACGTCATAAATTCATATGCAGTTTCGTTTTTTCAATTTTTTTAAAATATGTTTTATGCATAACATTTACAATTAAAAATGTTTCATTTAAAATCGTAATGATGGCACGAATTAACTTTCTACTAGGTCTAATGAACACGTTTTTGTACATTTTACATACTGCATTGTTGGTGGGTGGGGGAGTGCTATGATTCATTATCATTTCAATGCCATTTTGAAATATTTAGTGACATTTTAAAGACAGTTTATATCTACACGATTTCAAATTGAATTCATTCCTTAGTTTATAATTTATCAGATAACATCGCAGAATTTTATTTTATAACAAACAAATTTACCATACATGTGTAAATGAATCGACAATTTACTGGCCAGTATCGCAAAGTGTAAAACACTATTAACATTAAAGTCCTTATGTAAAATTAAATATTTACTTAAAAAATACAAATGTTAACTTAGTTGCTTACCTTTATATCACTGTCCATCTAGAAAATCTGAGTTATCCTTGATAAATTTATAATATAAAATTCAAGTTGAAAAGACACATTCAAAGTTTATTTTAGCGAAATGCTACGTGTTTTATGACGTCGTTACTTTTGCCGGGATTTCCTCGACGTCATAACTATGTCAATAAGCCCGGTTTTCCTGGAGAGCGGCTCATATATATATATATATATATATATATATATATATTAAAACATTTGTTCCTTTATTTATTCATAACTATATACAAATATACTGAATGAAAGTTTATTTTCCTTTCTATGCTTTGCTATTGTGTGTAATTTAACAGCAGATTTTGTTTTTATTGTTTAAATAGTGTATTTGTGTATACAGAAAATTATATAACTAAAAACTGAAACGTTTGTTCCCTCTGGTACATATTCTTTCAAGAAGATAAATATAATGAAATATTCACCTGCTGCCATACATATCAAGGTATTATAAAAATGTAAATAAAAACTGGCCTATGTTTACCCTGAAATATAAAATTTATATGTAACGTCATTCCTCCCTGCATATACGTTATATATATTTTTTTTCTAAATTTCACCTTTTTTTTAAATTGTATAAAATGAAATATGACGTTTTTATTCAAGTTTTTTGTATCATTTATTTCACAAGAAAATAGCCGAATATCGGAAAATCAATTACTGCAATGGAATCATGATTTTTCTGCAGATATTAACTGGATCAAAACCAATGCTATTAATGTACCTACGTCAACTATGAGAATACAGTATACTATGTGCATAACTAGCGGCGTCCATAGGTTTTCACCGTATTGAAAGAACGTCAAACTGACGTAAATTTTTGGTAGAAGACATCGGAAATGCTTGATACGAGGTATAGATATTTTTCCATTGTTTTCAGCATTTTGGGACACTAACAAAAAATAAATTTACTCGTTAATATAATTTTCAAAAGTCAATAGTCATCAAGTACCAAATAATAAAACAATGAACATATACATACATATCTTGTATGCGATACTTACCATTATTTTTCATCTTGACTGTTCAGTATGACTTTATTGACGAGTCGTTTGTTTTTCGGGACATTTAGCATATACGTAATGAACCGCGTGTTCCGTAACGGCCGTTAAGTTTCACGTAATAAAACACACATGTCTGTAACTGGAAATTATGTCACTTTTTTCAGTGAATAGACCTGATATTTACACTTGCACAAAGTTATATATTAGTTATCATTTCTTATACACATTTAATTTAAGAAACAACATTTTTACGTAGAATGTTTAATGTCACTTCAAAAACAGGTGACGGACGTTACAAAAAAAAAAAAGGGACGGACGTTACATAATTACCACTGACATACGCCAAAATAACTAAAAATGTTTGAAAAATAATCAGCCATTATATTATGTAATATAACAAGCATCCTGCCATAAACCCCAAAGTCATAAAATCTGGGATGAATTATACAAATTGAGGTACATTAGGGTATTTCTCAATACCATATGGTGTGACTGTATTGTTGGATAATTATGAAAGCAGCTCAGCAGGGTGCCAGTAGCTCAACACTAGCATACAATATGTACAATGTGCCCGTCTCCTTGTCTACAAACCTTAAGAATTATAAGTATATTCTTTTTTATAAGGGAGGAAAAAACAACACAACATTTGAATTATCTTGAATTAATTAACAGTTTAAAACAAAAAGTTTATAATGTTCCTTTCAATATGTTGATTGAAAAGCACGTGATCGCAATACGCTTTAGCGACAAGAATCAATTCCATTCAATTTTTGTTCAGGTCTACAATAACTTTATATAATCAAATACAACTGATACATGACGTAAAACAATATCTAGATTATATAATATCACGTTCAAGATGCACTTGCTTGAAGGTATTTGCGTGATGTATCATCATTGAAGTAAAGGCGGATATGGCGTTTGATGTTGAAATGGTGTTTGTGTTGATAGTAGTTGAAGACGTCTACTGCTGCTGCTGCTACTACTACTACTTGAAGTAGTAGTTGTAGCAGCAGCAGCAGCAGCATCAGTAGTAGTAGAAGTAGTGGCAGCAGTAGTAGCAGTAGTAGTAGTAGTTGTTCGTGGTTGTAGAAATAACCGGTAGCAGTAGAAGTAGAAGTTTTAGTAGTAGTAAAAGTAGTAGAAGTGGTAGTTGTAGTAGTAGTAGTAGTAGTAGTAGTAGTAGTAGTAGTAGTATAACTAGTACAAGTCGGTCGTGATAATAGTACGTACGAACATCGTCTTTGTAGTAGTGGTGGTAGTAGCAGTAGTAGTAGTGGGAGAAGCAGCAGTAGTAGAGGTAAAATTTAGTAGTTGAAGTAGTTAATAATAGTAGTAGTTATTATAATACTTAATAGTAGAATTAGTATAAATAGAAAAAGTAGAAGTGGATATAGCAGTAGTAGCAGCAGTATTGTTATTATTATTATTATTAGTAGTAGAAGTAATGGTAGTAGTAGTAGCAGCAGTAGTTATAGCAGCAGCAGTAGTAATAGCAGCTGTAGTAGTACATGATGAAGTAGTAGTAGTAGTGGTAGTAGTAGGGGTAACAGTAGTAGTAGTAGTAGTAGTAGTAGTAGTAGTAGTAGTAGTAGTAGTAGTAGTAGTAGTAGAAGCAGTAGTAATAGCAGTAATAGTAGTATCAGTAATGGTGGCCGTGGTGATAATAGTGAGTGTCGTGATATAATATATAATGGTGGGGGTGAATGTAGTAGTTCAATGGTGTTGTGATATTATATGTAATGGTGGGCGTGGTGGTAATTGTTGGTGTCGTGATATAATATGTAATGGTAGACGTGGACGTAACAGTGAGTGTCGTGATATTGCATGTAGTGGTTAGTGTGTTTATGGTGGATGTCGTGATATTATATTATATGCTATGGTTGGTGTGGTAGTAACAGTGGTTGTCGTGATATTATAGGTAATGGTTGGCGTGACGGTAATAGTGATTGTTGTGATATTATATGTGATGGTTAGTTTGGTAGTAATAGTGGTTGTCGTGATATAATATGTAATGGTGGGTGTGGTGATACTAGTGGTTGTCGTGATATTATAGGTAATGGTGGTCGTGGTGGTAATAGTGATTATCGTGATATCATAGGTAATGGTGGGCGTGGTAGTAATAGCGGTTGTCGTGATATCATAGTTAATAGTGGGCATGGTGGTAAAAGTGATTGTTGTGATATTATAGGTAATGTTTGGCGTGGTGGTAATAGTGGTTGTCGTGATATCATAGGAAATGGTGGGTGTGGTGGTAATAGTGAGTGTCGTGATATTATAGGTAATGGTGGGCGTGGTGGTAATAGTGATTGTTGTGATATTAGAGGTTATGGTTGGCGTGGTGGTAATAGTGGTTGTCGTGATATCATAGGTAATGGTGGGTGTGGTGGTAATAGTGAGTGTCGTGATATTATAAGTAATGGTTGGCGTTGTGGTTATATTGGTTGTCGTGATATTATATGTAATGGTAAGTTTGGTAGTATTAGTGGTTGTCGTGATATAATATGTTATGGTGGGTGTGGTGGTAATAGTGGTTGTCGTGATATTATAGGTAATGGTGGGCGTGGTGGTAATAGTAATTGTCCTGATATCATAGGTAATGCTGGGTGTAGTGGTAATAGTGATTGTCGTGATATTATAGGTAATGGTGGGCGTGGTGGTAATAGTTAATGTCGTGATATCATAGGTAATGGTGGGAGTGGTAGTAATAGTGGTTGTCGTGATATTGTAGGTAATGGTGGGCGTGTCGGTAATAGTGATTGTCGTGATATTATAGGTAATGGTGGGTGTGGTGGTAATAGTGGTTGTCGTGACATTATAGGTAATGGTGGGTGTGGTGGCAATAGTGGTTGTTGTGATATTATAGGTAATGGTTGGTGTGGTGGTAATAGTGGTTTTCAGGATATTTTAGGTAATGGTGGGCGTAATGGCAATAGCGATTGTCGTGATATCATACGTAATGGTGGGCGTGGTGGAAATAGTGGTTGTCGTGATATCATAGGTAATGGTGGGCGTGGTGGTAATAGTGAGTGTCGTGATACTATAGGTAATGGTGGGTGTGATGGTAATATTGGTTGTCGTGATATTATAGGTAATGGTGGGCTTAATGACAATAGCGATTGTCGTGATATCATACGTAATGGTGGGCGTGGTGGTAATAGTGGTTGTCGTGATATCATAGGTAATGGTGGGCGTGGTGGTAATAGTGAGTGTCGTGATACTATAGGTAATGGTTGGCGTGCAGGTAATATTGGTTGTCGTGATATTATAGGTAATGGTGGGCGTAATGGCATTAGCGATTGTCGTGATATCATAGGTAATGGTGGGCGTGGTGTCAATTTTGGTTGTCGTGATATCATAGGTAATGGTGGGCGTGGTGTTAATAGTGAGTGTCTTGATACTATAGGTAATGGTTGGCGTGGTGGTTATATTGGTTGTCGTGATATTATAGGTAATGGTGGGCGTAATGGCAATAGCGATTGTCGTGATATCATACGTAATGATGGGCGTGGTGGTAATATTGGTTGTCGTGATATTATAGGTAATGGTGGGCGTGGTGGTAATAGTGAGTGTCGTGATATTAGTTTGAGTGTTTTTTATCATCGATGGTAACAATACACTTTTATTGAGATAAGTTTGATATTTTTGAGATAAAGTGAGTAAATGCCATTCATTTTATGGACACATGACCAATTGTAAGCCATGTGGTAAGAGTTATTTAAAATTATGGTCATTTTGTTTCAATTGATTTAACATTTTTAAATATAATACAAATCAGGACTTGTTTTCAAACAAGAACATTCAGTTTAGTTTGATGATAGATCGAAATACTGATCGACTGAAAGATTAATTTTAAAGCACATATTCTTCATATTGTAATTTTGTTCATTTTACAAGATCACTTTGTTCTAAAAATATCATATTCTGTACTTGTGTTAACTTTAATACATTTGATAACATTTATCAGTGTTTATCGCGGGACATCGTGCTTGCACGTACGGTGATGATACATTCAAAACACGATAACCGCAATATGCCATATCAGAATAATACTTAACCTATTACGACAGTCAGCAACCTATACCGCCGTATTTTGACCGCAATATACAGATATATCAAGAAATAATCGCTAAAAGTTGTCTAAACATTATCAAAACCTTGACATTCATAACCAACACGTCAACAGAACATGCGCAATTGTTGAAAAGTATGGCCATATATCCATACACCAATCTTCATAATTCCAAACATAAATATTTGTTTCTGGAAAGCGGTTTAAACACTAACCGAACGCTGTTTAGATGTTAAATTAAATGTAACGTTACACATTAGATACAATGCATTTTTATTTAATGTCAATGACATATCAATTACAGATTGTATATTTTATTGACACAGCTTTGTTTAGCAAATGGGTCTTCCGTTGACCAGTGGTCTAAGGGCGTTGTTTCAAGAACACTCACATATCAGCGCTATGTTCGGAGGTTCGAGTCCCTCTTGCTTAAAAAGATTTATGTAAGACAGTATGCCAATTACTTGTGGAAGGACAGTTGTTCTACTCAGATTCATTATGAGGTCTTCTTGACGGAAAACAGTTTCACCCAAAAAAAGGACGGACAGAAAAATATAAACTTGAGCTGCTTCTCAGATGTGTAATTTACATTGATCACGATTACTCAATAATGTGCAACCTTTCGGCATGATTAACAATATTTTCCTTCCTCTATATTAATATACATTTTCTTGTTAACAATTTTTTTTAAATTCAAGGGGGTATCGACATTTAACCTCTAGTCTAACCATGTAAATGTAATTACAATTATCTGAAGTCGTCATTCGAAAAATATGCTCAAAGTGTGGGATTGTTTTAAATCGATTTCAGCTGTCTTTCTGTTTTCGTCGTAACACGAAGTTTTTAAACTAATACATCTATCTTTTATAATGACAAATTGTCAAGGTTTAATTTTTAGTGCAAAATCAGTATATTTATGGGTTATCTTATCGTATATCAAACGTTCTGTAACGTAAACATCACGATATTGAAAATATAAATATGTCCACCAATGATACGCATCGTAATATTTTTCTTTCTTAATCGCTTTCTTTATCCATTTTAGTATACATTGAAATAATGTGGAGCGCGTGGTCCAGTTGTAGAGCACCTAGCCCATGACTGAAGGGTCGTGGGGTCGATTCTCTGCCACGGTTATGTGTGGTGTCCTTGCGCAGAACAAATTATCCGCATATGCTTAGTTCTGGTTCTACACAGGAAGTCTTCGAGCGTGATTTGCCTATGTTGTAAGAACTTGTTTCGCAATCGATGTAAAATAAATCAGTTTAAACTAATAGAGCATAACATAACATGTATTGATCAACTCTTTTAAATTGAAGTTAAAATCTTGATGATCACAAAGTATTAGCAAAAGCACTGGCAGAAGACAAAACTGATAAATCCTAGTTTTTAGTGGTTTTCAACCTAATTTTATATTAAGCAAATTATTTTATGAATTTCAAAATACGATATCTACAGTAGCACCGAACATCCTAAATGATATTGATGGACGAAAATAAAATGTCAACGTTTTAACTCAACATTTAATTTTAAAAAGTCAATTTTGCTATTATTCAGTATTAGGCCGTAGCTTAATAACGTAAATGAGGGAACTGTATAATGATGTCTCATTATGATATATATTGAACAAAACTATGTGATATCTATATTACGTGTATTTATTAGTCTATATATATTTAATAATATACTTCATCTTTCAAAATCAAAGCAAAATATCTACATGAAGTAAAAATTAATATATGACGAACATGGTTGTTCGAGGGTCTCCTGCAAACTGTTTCGT
Source organism: Panopea generosa (assembly GCA_029582155.1). Taxonomy (NCBI): domain Eukaryota; kingdom Metazoa; phylum Mollusca; class Bivalvia; order Adapedonta; family Hiatellidae; genus Panopea; species Panopea generosa. Next base: position 33,139,034 of record CM055894.1, on the reverse strand, counting down.
CACTAATGTGATTCTGAAGTTTTATCCAAGGTTATTTGCACTTCAATCCGGTTTACAATAGCTAACGATACACGTTTGTTTCGTGCAAATTGCTTTTCAAATGACCGAGATATTCAAGTTTGACATATGTGCAGTCATATACACTGACCATTTTACAAGTCACCTTGTAACATGGACGGAAAGACTGAAATTCGTGGCTGTATAAAATGCCATATTAAGCTTGGTATAAATGCAAAGTAAATATTTGATGAACTGTGTGATATATATGGACCTCAGTCCATTTCTATATACACAGTATTTTGGTTGGATAAAGCTTTTAAAGCTGGGAAATTGTCTGCCACAGAGAACTGGAAACAAGCAATGGAAACGAAAAGATCAAGTACGCCTTTATATTGCCAAAAGAACAACCAGTACGAAGAAAATGACGTATGCCATTTTCTTTCATTCTTTCATTCTAGCGGGTCAATTGTTCAAGTACTTTTGTCCATCTGGTCATACAGCCACTGAACGCTTCTATAAGGAATCTTTGCTGAAGAAAGTGAAAAATGTTTTTACAATGAGAAGCGTTTTATTATATGAAAATTGTGGCCAAAGAATTGTATTAACAAATAATTCGCTCCAAAATATAAAGAGAAAATCCAAAAGAGTGTTTTACCTCTACAAATGAGCTGAATTGGACTTTAAGTTTGAATGAGACCAATAAAGTGACATATTTTTAAGATAACGCTGTTGTAATGCAATATTTTGCAAGAGAAATGTTCTCTTCTGGAAATTTGGTTCAAATGCGTGCGTTCGAAAGGATGAGTCTTTCAAAACTGTCAAGTAGAAAAGAAACTTCTCTTCAGAATAATAAGTAAAAAGCAAGGCATATGAAAGTTTACAGTACTAAACTGAGAGTAAAAGTCTTTGAAATTGTATATATATAATAAACATAGAAATGATAAGGTGACCATATTATTTCAAATACATTAATGCTTATTTTAATATATTTACAATAAGCAAATAGACTTGATTTGTTGTTACTGTTCGCCATAATTCCACATAAAAATAATATTATCATAAAATCGCATTTTAAGTATGGATATACTAATCGACTGACAGGCGGTTGAAAATATTTATCAGCAATACGATGAAGACTAACTATATTTTATATTATTACGTAAGTTTAATTACATTTGCAGAGAAAATTGCTCCTCAACGTTGTATCAGTTAAATCATAATTATGCAAGTTATTTATCAACCATGGCTGGAAGATCTTTAACCACACTTTGCAGTGCAAGGAACTGGTTATTGTCACTTATTTATAATAGTAATACAAACTACCACATAATGAGTTTCTTTCAACAACTTGGTGCATTTACCTGCTAAAAGATATTAGTTTTGAACATATTGCTTTTGAAATATTCTTCTGCATACAATATAGTAAATGGCAGATTTATGGCAAAGGGAAACAACATTGTTAAATTCCTTTTGTATCCAAGCATGTATATATATTCAATACAGACCACATTGATTAAGTTCCACCCATGACATTGTTGAATTGTAATCCCTTTATTTACTTAAACAGTGCTTACTAAGAACTATGGTACAGTAATAAATATGTTATATCAATAGAACAGTCTTGAGAATTATTAGCTTATAACTGCGCTAAAATATGAAAGAGAAAAGTGTTATGATTCAGATAAAAACAACTTAAAAACACGTTAAATATATTATTAGTTACATATTTCTGTAAATATGTATCTTTGTGAGATATATACAAAACTAACTAAAGCATTACAAATACAATATATATTTTAAAAATATGGCCGCCATCTTGAATTACGGCCATTTTGATATATATATTATTTGAAACTGATTCCTTAAACTTCCCTTTTATTGATACTTGGATCTTTTCTCTATGCAAAAAAAAATATAAAAAAATTACCAATTTGTTTTTTTAAGAAAAATATCAAATCATGGTGTCATTCTCATGATGGGTAAAGTGAAAATTTGCATGATAGCCAGATCTTGAATCCGGACTATAGACACAATCACGATACTAGCAAATTTACAAAACCAAATAAAGATGTCAGATATTCGTATACTTAAAATGGCTTTATTAAATGTTACATAATACCAGTAACTGTATATTTGAATAAGTAAATGAAGATGTTTAAATAATAATAATTCATATAGTTGTAATAAATTAGCTACATTATACAAAACCCATCTGAGAAAATGCTACTGAGAACAACTTACTTTTACCTCGGAGTTGTCCATTCTTTCATTTAAACAGGAATATTGCAACTACTACTCCAATAACCACCAAAACGATGAAGAGACCTACACCACCACTAATTATTGGTCCAAGGTCTATGATACCTTCTTCGATTGTAACATCTGAGAAATAATATAATCAATGTTAACAAGCAAGACGTTTTGCAACATAATGAATTTATTATTATAAAATTTATTGATATTTATTTGATAAAATATGTAATGATTTATTACGCACACATGTATATTTATATTGCTATCTCACAAATATAAACTATTTAACAGAAATGATGTTCCTGTTTCAAATCGTTGCTTATCTTACCGTCATGTGTCGTCAAGTTCAATATATATGTAAAAGGACTAGTCCCGTTTGCATTGTAATAATACACCAGGACCTAGTATTGGGTCTCTTTTGATAACATATCCAAAGTAGCACTCATCTATAATCCTGTTGTTTTCATACCACCAAACACATATGTGCGATTGTACCATTGATTGTTTTCTTTTCTTAATTGTATGACAAAAGTCTGATTATTTCCTCCGTGATAGCCAGTTGTCCAGGAAACGACTACATTGGTTTAACGGATATTTGTTATGTTGAATTTTCGAGGCCTCGCTGGAGCACCTGCGAGCATGTCAATGATATATCTTTAATGTGGAGAGTGTATATTGTTAAGAAACATGGTGTTGCACATGTAAACTTTTGAAAAGTTGTATTTTCTTAACGGCATATTGATCCATGAGTAGAAACATTAACAAAAAAAATAAGACATTAAACTTCATACATATTTTATATTACAATACAATTTGAATAAAAAATTGAGTCAAACCGGGACATGATATTTGTATTGATGTAATACCAATTTGAAATTGAATCATAAATGTAATACAACATATGCTACTCATCAGTGTTGACATACGTGACTTTGATGGTCAGTAAAAACTGTAGATTACTTTTAAACCGAATATAATCATCACACCAAAATAAAGTGCATAAACACTTCCTTCCTTCCATAGCGTTCAATAAATAAACATAAGCACGAAGTATGTAACGTGACCGAATACATTTTAGTTATTTTTCTGCATTGCATGTGTGAACAGCCTGTTTTGAACGTAATACATTTCGGATATGTATGCGCTGTTGAAATCTGTAATCTCGTAGTTATGATATGTACTTGAATTTGCCTGAATAAAAGACTCGACAGATTATGTGTTTACAGAAACTATGATTAAACTTTTTACAGCGTGTATTGACCTGTGTAAATGTTTTTATTTCATCGATAGAGACATGATACACATTGTTGCCTAACACTTTTGACGGTAACATGTACAACTCCACAGCCAGTATATACTCAATCTTCATCGTGTGTTTGCATAAATAATAAACTGATATGCTGATTCTTTTGCAAAACTGGTGTTAAACATTATTTCTATATATTAAATAAATGACTTTAACCTTGGCATAGATATTGGCGATCATAAATAAGTCATACAACTATATGCCGACGATACCTGTCATACTGCATAGTTGGTGTAAGAAATGGTAAACACAAACACAAATATATGTTTGCCAAGCTGATCAAGAGTGAAATGTGTTTGAAATTGATGACGATATTCTAGAAACGGTCGATAGATGTAAGCGTATCGGAGCTTATGACAAAAACAATTTCTCCTTTCACTGAGATGCTCTCGCAAAGGGTGTCTGTCTTGCAATTGTTAAAATATACAACAACAAAAACTGTTTATTCAAATCGTATATTAACTATTTCAACTGTTTGTTATACAATACTAGACGTATTTGTGTCTGTATGGGGTTTCAACATTACCAGACAATCGACAAAGTGCAGTATCGAGCTTTATGGTATTTTATTAGTGTATATAGAATTGCCCCCAAAACTTGCGATCAGCACAGATGTAGTATGATATCGGCTTAATATTGGAACTGGTATTGTTCGTTAAAATAAGTTAAACGCGTATTGAACATGTGTCGAAATAACTAGTGCAGTGATTTAAAAATAGTTATGTCTATTTAAATTCTGATGAACCATTATAAAAACATGAGATAAACATATAAGATTAACATTTGAAATGTTGGTATAATTCAATATGTGAACGACAGCATATGTATACTTCTTCTATATTCCGTGGACTAAAAATATAAAATCATAGCATTATTATGGGATTTGAAATAAATGAATTATGATACAAAGCCTGGTAAAATCAGGTAAACTAGTATATAAACAGATTTAATAATTGTGGAATGATTCTGATATTTAACATTAGACTACACGGATTAGTAGAGTCGTGTCGCTAAAATCATAGATTTGTCGCTTGTAAACCATATACACATTTTACTATGCTATTTATATTATTTTTGCTTAAACAATGAAGAACTCACTCAAACGGACGGGGCTGAATATCATCATGCGTGTTTCTCAAATTGGTAAACAAGTATATCTGTATAAGAATCATTACAAAAATGATATCATAGTTTGTGCTAGAAAACTTAACCGTAGAATGACATACAGTCTTATAAAACGTTACTTACTTTGTGAAATAAGCTTTATAACTGTACAATTCCTTCCAATACTGTTTTTAATCTCCAATGTGTATTTGGTTAAATCTGTCTCTTGTATATCATTTATTTATAGATATGCTATACGGTAGTTCATCATTTTTCCTCATCATAGAATTTAGTCATGACAGATGATATTTCATATGACACAGTTGTTCTGGTGGTGTTCTGTATTTGTACGCCATCTTGTCTGGTAAAACGTACGCTATTTGCAGGCGGGTAACTATAAAACGGAACGTTTATCCTCACATCTCCTGATATTGCGCTCGCGAAGATTAATTGTTGAAGTATTATCTTGGGTGAAACTAGAAAGTAAAACGGCACCAAAACAGTTTATTTGCTAGTTCAATATAAAAAAAAATCATTCATATGCCATCTAATAACTGAATAATCATGGTAAGGTAGAGTGTAAGTGTATGTGCGTGCGTGTGGTCATGTGACGTTTTTCTGTTACAATGGGCATGCTGCAGTATTTATAAGAGAATAGATTGACGGGCATTTATTTTCACTATCTTGTATTAAAACAAAAGTTTCTGGTAAATGTCGAAACATCATCTCTTGTGACATTTCTGCTTGAGTGCCCCAAGATTCCGTGCTTGGTCCACTTTTATTTCTTATTGATATGAATGATATAGCTGATGATCTTAATAGTCTGTCACGGTTTTTTGCAGACGACACATCATTATCCTTCTCTTCAGATCCTATAATTGAAACAAAGATCAATTCTGACCTAAATAGGTCAAATACTTGGTCCAAGGATTGGTTAATAACATTTAATCATAGTAAAACATAGTTCTTGTTTATCTTAAATACTACCAGAAACCTAGAGTTGGCTTTTTTTTTGAAACACACCACTATATATGTTTAGACATAATCATGTTATTTGTAAATTCAGTTTCAGGGAAGGGACGTTACTTATATGTGTGTATCAGTTGTGGCTTGCCCCAACTGCAATGTATGTATACACATTTGGCAATACAGAAACACTATGTAACCATGTAACCATGTAACTATGTAACTAGGTAACTATGTAACTATGTTTATAACTTATTGAATGCATGTTGTGTCAGTTTCAATTAATAATGTTCTGTGAAATGATAAATGAAACGTACACATGATTTAAGCACTAAACATCAGCTATAGATGAACAATATATATAATTAGTACAGGATTACAAAAATTGCATAGTTCTCTAACCCTTTATAATATTTAGTTACTATTGTTCAATAGCTTTGTTTGCATTCAGTTATACTGCTGTTTGGATAAGCAATACATCGATATCATATTTTTTTAACCTAACTGCGTAATAAACATGTATGTAGAAAACAAAATATTTAACTGAAATAGAATATTATCAGTAACATACTTATTTCTGTCCTCTACCGGAAGGTTTTAAAATTATACTCATAGTAGGTACATGTACATATCACTGCGCTTCATGTGTTTAGTATGAATTATACACAAATCTTAGCCCATACTTTATAAATAGCAGTCCACACTGATTTCACGTTATGTAATATTCAGCACAATGCAAGTATAAATGGAAGCCTGTGGGTCCAGGAAGTATATTAAGAAAAATTTCCTTCTAGACGATTATATTATCTTATATATCTTAATGTGGATAATATTTCTGTAACGCTCGACTTAAAATATAGCTAAACACTTGGCAAATTATGTCTCACGTACAAATTATCCCCCTAACATGACGGTAGCAAGATTCTTGCGCCCAGAAAATTAGAGCTATGTTAATCTGTTGGGAATTATTTGTGTTTAAAATGCATCAAATTGTAATATTTCTTTGCAAATGTGAAAACATTGGAGCATTTTTATGAGTTCTAGCAAGCTTTGAAGTCATTGGAAACTGTTTGGTGTAGCTATGGCAGTTTAAAGATGCGTATTGATACACTGCAACAAATGTGCAGAATTGTCAAAAATGAAGGGGTGTCATCAACAATCGAAATCATGATAAAGCAAGTGAATCGGAAGATCTTGGGTTATATTCAGTAATCATTCTTAAGATTATTCTTAGACTTGAACTCAATAATGAATTTTAAAAAACACACACACCTAGAAACCAAGTTTGTTACATTTATACTTGGAAGGTAAATATAAAACGGTACTCATGTAAAATACTCAAATTCTCTAAGTAGTGAACCCTCAATTTGAATATTGAATCCCTAGTAGACTGTGATAAATGTTTGAATTATGAATTACAAGTTAATGTAGTAATACCAGGATAAATATGCATGATGTTAATGAGGTTTTAATAAGTCAATTTACATGCATATTGTTTAATTGATACTTAATTGTGTTCTATAAATAATACCAGTTTATTTAAAGACAGACTCAACTATTTGTATCGACTATGTAGAAAGTATATGCATACTTTAAGATTTATCCTATAGAACTTAGTCTTAGTTACAAAAGTTATAACTTAAAGTTCGTTTTTGTTAAAATAAACACACTGTTTAATCCAAAGCCATAAAAGTTACATGAAATGATTTAATGTACATGTAATGTCTTTTGTATGCAATGTCTCATGATGGATACTTATGTTCAGTTGATAGATGTTACATTAGTCACTTACTATGACATTTAGTAATTTAACTTGGTATCAAAATAAGAAACTAAACAAGAAAGCTACTTACAATGTACATCTAATTATGTTGTTTGTGATTTTATATGACTATCTTTCAAGCGAGTATATTCGTTACTAAGCTCGCATGTAGCCGCCATCTTGTTTTGGAAAGGGGATAGTAATTTGAATAAGAGTTCTCTGCTTGTTGTATCTGGTGTACCATACTGAGACGTCCAGTTGGCTGTGGGAGCTGGATTTCCGTTGTTACCGTTACTTGCATTTCGTAACAAATACTTGTCAGTCTGGTTCTCACGCCATGGAAAAGGTGAATCGGGCGCAATTGTAACATGAGATGTACCCCCTACATAATATTTATTTCGCATTTTATGATTCACCGTGTATTTTAATAAGTGTTGATGTTTCTGAGATATATATTCCATAATATATACATAGTAGCAGTTTATATCCTTTGATATTAAGAGCATAATTTATTGTTTTATTTTGTGTCTAAAATATATTGAGGTAGTCCTTATTATATGGTTAATGAATTATTGTCATTATTTACATGTGATATTTTTGGTTATATTCTGAAAAATGCAGTATCACTTCAATGACTAATAACACATGCATTATTTTAACACTGTTTCGGTGGTTTCATTGTTAGTATATATCGAGGGCTCAGCGCAAGACTATTATAACTGACATTTCAGAAATTTTACAGGAGGTGGAAACAACTTTTTTTTAGTTTCAATATTGGCTTTATAATATTGTCTTTTCATATACACATATTAAAACACCATATAAATAAACAAGAACTTCAGTATGTCATCAAATGTAATTTCGATTTTATAACACATTTATCAAGTTAGAATCGTTTTGCAAGTGAAAAGTATCTTATTCTACAGCAATTGTTATGCAAGACTATTCTAACTTAATTTAGAATAGTCTTGCGATTATGTTTTTTTCTTAATGCAATAATTTCTTGATGCAAAAGTATTCTAACTTGAATTAGAATGCTTGTAAAATAAACATCAAGACATATATATAAATGTTTGTTTACTTTTTATAATTCAAAATTATTACCTAAATCAGATATTATCATATTTTTATCCAAATTGACACTTGTTGAGTATTTTGAGTTAAAAGGAGTGCATACAATAGCAAATAAAACTGCAAGATATTATTATCCACTGTACTATTTATGTTTGATTCTAAACAGACATTAAGATATGGACTGTTGTACATTATTAAGTGGAGATCAAAAGTCAGCTACTTCACAATTCAAACATTTTTTCCCCCAAATGAAAAACAAATTATTTTGAGGGAAATTATTCTAACATTTGAGGATACAAAAAATCTCAGGATATGTAATATTGTTGTTATATCTGATGATTAATTGTTAGAACATTTTCTTAACAGTGCTTCACTTTATTTCCCAGTTTGGTAAAACCTTAAAAAATCCAAATTTTTACAGGCAATCACCTGTTATTTCCCTGAAGGCTTCCTAATATCCAGGATAAAAGCTCTGAAGATGAGCAGGCTTTTACTATTGTGGCACCACCTACTCTACCAAGACCATGTACCATATGACTATATCGTCGACACTATATGGTCGCAAATTAGCATACTGCCTTGATCTATGATACAACTACCATTACCACTGATTGTACCATCACTACCTAACACACTGCCACAACCTACTATGCCATCACTACTGATGTACCATCACCACCCACAATACTGTCACCACCTATCCTACTATTATCACTGGCATCATCACATACCATACTGTCACTACCTATGAAACTGCCACCACCTACCCTACCATTACCATCTACAGTTCCATCATCATTCACAATAGCATCACCAACTATTATACAACCACCAATTACGCTACCATTACCACTGACTGTAAATTCATCACCTATCACACTGCCACCACCTACCCTACTGTCACAATTTACTATACTTTCATCATCAACCCTATTGTCACCCCAATCCCTCCTACATTAAATATTCACAGTACAATCACCACCAACAATACCGTCACATCTACCTACCTTTCTATCAAAACTTACCATGACCTCATTACATGTTACCTGTCATACTATCAAGCCATACCTTACCATTATTGCAAACTAATCCTTCTCATCCAAAGTACCATCCCTTACAACAGTGTAATATACTGCCCTCTAAGCAATTACCATCAACAAAAGTATCACACATAACCATACTCCACCACCTACAGTACCATTGCCTACTGCTATCACTTAAATTACCAACACCAACAATGTCCTCAATACCTGCGATACCTTTATAACCAACCCAACTTACTGTATCATCACCACTCATTATGTGATTACTAACTAGATACCAAACTGCCACCATTTACCCTACCATCACTATTTACCAAGCAATTGTCACTCAGAATAATACCACATATCATACTGCCACCATCCACATCTACAGTACCATCACCATTTATTATGTGATTACCACCACTTGTATTATCTTCACCCTCAATATTATTACCGCCTACCCAGTCTTTCCCACCATCTTTCATACCTACATTCAGTCTTAACAGCATTTGTTTTCAATCTTGGTCGACTTGTTTTTGTTCTCTTGATTTTACCAGAACTGTTTTTAAACCCTTTTGAATCTGATTTCCTGAATGTGGATACATACAAATCATCATCACGGTTTAGTTTTCCTTCAAATGAAGTGAGTTTATATTCAGGTCACACACTATATATATATCTGAAACCTAGTCATCAGGTTCTAAAATATCATAATTTATATAAAGTTTTCTAACAAAGATACTGGTACATGATCACTAGATTCTGAGTCTTCGATCACATGCTTAGTTCAGGCTCAATGGATACAATGGTGTCCAGAGTTTCTTGTACTATTTTCAGATAACAAAGTGGTGTCATGTCATTTATATCATATTTTGTTCATATGTGTGGTACCCATGTGTGATTCCAGGGTGTCAATAATGATCACAATAACATGACCACTAGAGCTCATGCATGGCATTAGAAGCATTAATACATTAAATATTTGATGGAATTTACTGAAACTCTGCAGTTCTGCATGTGTCAAGGTTTTAGATTCATTCTGCATACCTTTGTTGATGTATGTTAATTTGTTGTTTTGTACATGGAGAGTGACTTTGGTATCTTCTTTTTTGGTGTCATTTAACCTTTGTGTGTAGTGGTATGCCATGAAAGCTCAACTTATCCAATCATACTCACTGATTTTCTAAAGAAACTTACACACATTGTTCCACTTTCAAGCATAACTTTTAAACATGTGACAGTGTGCTAGTCAATAATCCTATATCATCAGAACACAAAATCCAAAGGTATGATCTCAAAGTCAAAGACCTGATAACAACTATTTAGTTTCATAATTGCTACAGCGCAAATAATTTTCAGGGAGTTTAATGCATCATCCATGCACTGGAATGGGATATCAAATATACTTCCTATAACATTATTGAATATATCTGAAATAGGTGACCAAAAACTTTAGTTTGAATATTACTTTAAAACAGTTCATGTGTATCATTAAAAATAGTCATCTTATTGTGAAAATATGTTTCTTTGTTTTTGTTTAAAACTAAAACTAAAAAAAAAGATTCTTCTAGGTTTTTAGAATGTACCTTTATTATTTACCATTTGGAACTTGTCAAAATATTTTAGATTGACAGTCTTAACAGGGACTAAAATGATAATTGGAAATAAGTTTCAGAATCAATATAAAACTTCATGACCAAAATTGAAGTTTTTGGAATTGATTAGCTCTTTAACCAATAGTAACAGTGTGTTTAATATTAATCAATCTCTTATAAGAGTCTTTAAAAGGGATAGCCCTGTCTGTGGTACATTATTTTGGACTATTACTCTGAATTGATAATTCAGATACATCGAGATACAAATTACATTTTTGCTATTAAAATACCTACCTGTGAAAAAAATATCAGTGTGTTAGGATTAATGAAAAAGATAACTGAATGACAGCTGCAATATGACTTACACAATTCAATCTCTGCAAGTCACTGATCACTTTCCAACATAATCAAAGGTGTCACAGTCCCAAAATATCAAAATTCTTGGACGATCATCACAGAGATTATGGCTGGACAGTGATCTAAACTTCCAACCCCTGGATTGACAGTAATATGCATTAACGACTGAGCCAACATAAGAGAAATAATTCAATTGATATTTTATGAAGACATAATGCCTTGTTGAAAGAGGGTCTAAACGAAGCTTTGAAAAACTCACAAAATTATTCAAAGTGGTTACAAATTTGTGACAGACATGAAATTATAAACACTGCATTTTGACTATTTCAGTACATTAAGTGATTTGTTTTTTCAACATTGAAGTAAAGTATTTGGAATTCGCGCAAAACAAATCCTTGAATGATAGACGTAGCTAAAAAAATTGCAATGGTTTGAATGGTAATGTGAGATGGTTTATACAGGCTGGACACTGTATTGTCATAGCATTAACAAATGGATGAGCAGACATGCAGACAAGTGATAATTTCATAGTAAAAATTACTTAGCTGGAGATTAAATGAAGGAGAAACATGGAAATTGAGTGTATATAAATTGGTATCATTTTTTTCCTTTTCCAGAATTTAGACTGATTTAAGCCCTTAAACAAAGGTTTGATAGACAATATTTTATATTCTGGCCATATTCTTATCAAGTTATTCATAACCTTTAAGATTTCAGTCTTCTCTTGCAGAGAAAACCTATATAAAACTATACTGTTATTTGTTTCTAAGTCAATGAACCAACAGTCATATTTATAAAATAAGATCAGGCTTAAAATTACTATTATTAGCCCCTAAAACCCATATATCTGCTCTGGTAGACAGTGTGAGACCAATACAGATCTCTTTCATTTGGTGCAATTGGAATTGAAGCAAATTTTATCAAATGATTATAACTTTATATTTTCACAAATGATTTTGCAAGAATGCATTTTCATTAAATTGTAAGGCTCCAGTTTGGGAATGTTTGTTTCAATTGACACAAAATATGTAAATTTAATGCTTTATAAGATATGCATTTGCAAAGGAATTAGCTGTCGGTTTATTTGAAAGGGTTGTTTATAATCTGTTATACTCGGTGTTGTCCTCTTTTACTTGGGTAGTTTTACATATTATTCTACGACTCCCAGACATGTGATGAAATAAGGTCAAAACAATTATCCATAGATAAGGACATTAAGGATGTAGTTGCCACCAAAGTTCATCTTTCTAGGGACCACAAAAATTAAGTGGAAGATAACAACAGATTAACCGAGGAAATGATCTCGTTGCAGATTTTGATATTTTATTATTTGCAGAGACCTGGAATGCTCAACTATCGAATATTGATATTGGCGGATATAGTTATTTTAATTGTCAACGTCATAAATTTAACCGCAAGGCAAAGAGGAACAGCGGAGGTGTTGTTATATATTATAAAAATAATGTTTTAAACAATTTAGAACTAGTAAGTACACATTCTAATGGTACAATATTGTTTAAACTTAAAATATGTTTCCTACATACCGATGATGATGTTTTTTTCTGTACATGTTACATTCCTCCAGAAGAGTCTAATTTATATAAGAATATTAATTCCAGTCTCTTAGAATTCAATTTTTTTCATCACTTGAGTAATGATATAAGACACTTTAGTGAGCTAGGGTATGTGTTTTTGTCAGGAGACTTAAATGCACGCACGGGTAATCTCTTAGATTACATTGATGACATACATTTAGACCGTTATGTAAATATGTCGAATGAAAATCTACACGATACCGATTTATCAATTCGTACTAATAATGATGTGCAAGTGAATTCTTTCGGTAACAAGCTACTGACATTATGTAAGGAAAACAATGTACATATTGTGAACCGACGTCTTTGTCATGGTAAATGTACTTACCATAGTGTGTACAGAAACAGGGCTGTTTCTAGCACTGTTGATTATTTAATCACTAATATCAACAATTTTAAATCCGTATCTGATGTTAATATTTATGATATGACATAATTTTCTGATCACTGTCCCATTGTATTTTCTTTAAACTATATGTAAAGTAGGAATTTAGATACTAATCGCCGTCATGTCGATAAAATAGTATTGAACCCTGCAGAGTCGGAGAATTTTTTATACATACTTAACTCGAAAAAATACGTTTTCGACGATATATCAGATAACATTATATCCGGTGAATGCGATATAAAAAGGAGTATTGACTCTCTATCCGACATAGTGTATAATATTTTTTTTCAATGTTTTGGTAAATCTTACTCACAAAAACCACATACTAAAACCAAGAAAACGCCGTGGTTTAATGACAATTGTCGCAAGCCTAAATCGGAGTTCTTTAGATGTAAAGGCAATCTTGCCGAACATGCTTCTGAGGAAAATAAACTGTTATTTTTATCAAATCGAAGCAAATTTGCAAATATAAAACGTAATGCTAAACATGCCTTTGATATGAAAGAGAAACGTAACCTATCCAATTTAAGTAAACATTCACCCAAAACGTTCTGGAAATATATAAAAAAGTTCACTAACAAGAAAAACAATAACCAAAACGACATTAGTATGAACGACTTTGTTAATTATTTTACGTCAATTTCTAATACACCTCATAACTATGTAAACATGGATGATTACAACCGAACTCGTGATGAGACGGTACGCATTGAAATGTTAGATGCTCAGTTTAATATCGCAGAAATACGAAAAACTATTTCTTCATTGAATAGAAACAAAAGCGCCGATTATTAATACAATGTAGCCGACTTCTTATTTGTGTACGATGTTTGATATTATCTATGACTCGGGTATTTACCCAGCGGCTTGGTGTAACGGTGTAATTGTCCTCATTCATAATAAAGGAGATGTTGGTAATCCTTCCAATTATCGCGGAATAACATTAGTAAATACAATTGGTAAGATTTTTTCTCTAACCTAAAGAATACGAATAAATAATTGGTGTGAAACCGAGCAAGGTTTTTAATGACGCACAATTTGGATAAACGCTCTACCACAGATGCATTATTTATTTTACATTCTGTTATACAAAAGGTATTATCCGCTAACTCTAAATTATGGTGTGTATTTATTGACTATGAAAAAGCGTTTGACACTGTTATAAGAGATGTCCTCTGGGTAAAATTACTTCAATCTGGTATCAGCTGTAAAATGGTTCATATGATAAAATATATATATATCAATGTTAAATCATGTGTTAAACTGTCATCGAATATGGATTTGTCAGAGTTCTTCAACGTCACGTTGCGCTTGAAGCAAGGAGAGCCACTTTCGCCCAATTTGTTCATTTTGTTTATTAATGATATTGTCGCTAATATTAATTTTGAGGCACTAACTGATAATGACCTAAATATGTTGACAAGATATTATATCCTTTTTGCCGATGATATTGTGTTATTTACAACGCACCCAGACAGCCTACAGGTTCAGATTAACAGTATTTACAAATACTCGCATGAATGGGGTTTGAAAATAAATGTAAATAAAACTAAAGTATGTGTTTTCGAAAAAAGGAAAACAAATCAAAATGTGGATTTTTTTTATAAATAACGAAAAAATTGAAATGTCACATAACTTTGCATATTTAGGTATTAATTTTACTCACACCGGTAACCTGTCAAACGCTGTTAAAACTTTATCTAATCAAGCCCTTAGGGCATATCATAATTTACTGTCGGTGTTTGACAGAGTACCGTTAGATATTAAAACAAAACTGTCATTATTCGATTCCACGGTTGTACCAATTTTATTGTATGGAGCTGAAGTCTGGGGCGTGTATAATTATAAAGAAGTAGATAAACTGCATATCAAATTTTGCAAGTATATTTTGGGAGTACGTCAACAAATGTCACATTGTGCTGTTTATAGGGAATAAGGGCGATTTCGATTAACCGTAATAAGCAGGGAAAGGTCGTTAAAATGTTGGTTAAAGATAATGAGTGATGTTAACTCACCTATATACAGCATTTATATTGAGTAATGTAATAACATAAATGAGAGTTGTTGGGCAAATCGGATTAGAACTATTATTGACAATCTTGGTTATTCGAACTTAACTAACAACTTTCGGAACAATACCAATAATTTCCCTTTACTTAAAAGGCGATTACGATACCAATTTGTTCAAGAATGGAGTATGAGTATACATAACCCATCTAAACTTGAATATTACGTAAAATTAAAAAAACATATTTTGCTATGAAGACTATTTTGACAAATTTAAAAATGATTCTCTACGAAAGCAATATACATGTTTAAGATTAAGTTCACATTCTCTTGAAATTGAGACCGGAAGATATAATGGTATTGATCGTGCCAATAGATTATGTAAACTTTGTAACCAGAATGTTATTGAGTCAGACTATCATTTCGTACTGTGCATTACTAAATACAATGAAGTTCGTACTAAATTTTAGGCCGCATGGCTTGGCCTACAGTAAATAAATTTATAGATATCATGTCGTCTAAGAATGAAAAAATGTGTTCAAAATTTCAAAATTCATTCAAGAAGCTCTTTTAAAAATACCCTTGAAAGTATGATTGTTTCGCATGATTAATGTACATGTGATGTGTTGTTATTTGTGTAATTTTTGTTTTATATGTTTGTTATAATATTGTTTCGCATGATTAATGTACATGTGATGTGTTGTTATTTGTGTAATTTTTGTTTTATATGTTTGTTATAATATGTATTGTCTTTGCCATATTTCTTTGTAAAACTTTGTAAATAGCGAAAGGCATAATTTGACGATTGCTGAATAAACTTGAAACTTGATTCTTATAAAACACAACACCTAGGCATGTAAATTTGTAGAATGTAAATTGATTGTCTGGCACATAAATGATCACTTACAGACCGTAGCTATGACCCAAATATAAGGTTTTACCAATAAGATCACGAATGTCTTAAGAACCGAAGCTCTTATTACATACATGATAATTCAACTAATGTAACACTTAGTGTCAAAAACAGAATAGCTACATTTGATTGGTATTTCTAATAATAACTAAAATACGTATCGAAGTTAGTTTTATTTCGACAAGTGTTTCTGTACTGTACAAACTAGCCGGAACATGACAGTTATAAGTGTTGCAAAGTTTTTTTCTTTAATAATTTCAAAAATTATCACCGAGCGTCGTAGCTTCGTATTTAGATTAGATATAATGTTTGTTTTCAAATAATTATACACACATACTTATATAGCATACCTAGTGAACGTGTATCCAAAACATACAACAAAACTAATAATTATACGGTCGTTGTGATTTTAATAACATTCCTTTACAAAATAGTATAAACAAATCTGATTTCACGACATACTGTATTCGACTAATATACTAACATACATTTATGTTAATTCCAATACAATTGGTAATAACGATACCAACCATCGGCAAGCAAGTTTTTGGTATCTAGGACTATATTAAATATTGATAGATTTTACGACAAAATACATGTACAATATCTCAACCTTATTATATGTTGTAATGTTTGAATTACATTCAGATATAACATACTATTAAAAAACTTTTGATAAATGTGTTTTCAGTGAAACTTTTGTTACTGATTTTACAATACAATTATGTGTATTCTGACCTTCAAATGTCACATTTGTGGACAAGGGCGTATAACACGTTCTGATTCAAATTGACCCTTTTCTGAAAAGGTCAAAACTATTGATATTTGTAACTTCTGTTCTCGCGTATAAAATCGATATTTGCCATTCCAGCTCTTCACTGGCTGAATTCAGCCAAACTTTATATTTAAAAGTCAGTTTGCAACTTCTGCTTTTGAAGGAAACCATTTTGCTTGCTGGCTGAATTCAGTCAGTATTGGGCATCTCACAATACATCATGAAAACTACGGAAAGTATTTTATACATTTCATATCGTTCTTCTGTAAAATATGCTTGGCTGAATTCAGTCAGTAGCATCACATTTATCTGTAAGATAATTTTGTGAGCTCTTTAATTTGATTTTTTTTCTCAATCTGTTTCAGTAGGTTAACAAGGGACGGAATGCAAAAAAAAATGTACGACGACCTTTTAATAATATATAAACGAAAATATGAACAAATACTATCCTAGCACAAAATTAGTAGGATACTTTCCCTGTAATATGATAATATAAACCAAGCAAAAAATCCAAATACACGATGCATGGATAAAATAAAGCTGTTTGATTTGAATGAATATAAAGTAGCTTCTAATGAATAGTTCATATTGAAACAATATTGGTTACAATTGATATCAACAGATAATATCAATTGATTTGGAGGTTTTTGTTTTGATACTATCTATTTATTTTGATATCTATCTATCTGCTAAAATTTACAACTAATGCCATAATGACCAGAGTTACTGGTTCGATGGAGTTAAGTGCAAATAGAATATTATTTTAATATATCTGATTGATGCTCATACTCTCAGTTTATACACCATACACAATAATTAATTAAACTTTGAAGTAGGGGAAAAAATGAAAAAAAGAATATATTTAAAACAACATATATACACTTGATTGGAACTCAAATAGATTTTTTTCAAAATCACAATAATGCCCAGTTTTCCTTGTATGTTAATCCATCTTGCAATGAAATACATTTTGCAAAAATCTTTGTGTCATGTTTCATACATGTACGATACATAGTTACCATGTATAAATAAAATAAATAAAAAACTCTTTGTCTCTCCATATATGTATAAGAAAAGAATGTAAACTGGAAACAACTGATACAAAATATTTATTTTGTCTTATGCTTTAGTATAATACATATCTAAATTATGTGATTAAAAAATTATAACTTCAGAAATATTGTTTTAGATAACACTACAAATAAGAAAAAAGGGGGAAAAGAAGAAAAAACAATAGTTTATTTGAATGATAAATGAAATGAAAACATGTTTTACTCTATTACAACATAATCATATATACTTTTTTGTATTACATCCTGGTCCTCATACACCTATAACATGTTGAATAAATGGACCACCATATTGGTGCAAATTTAAAATGGTACAAAGACATTGGAGGATTGGGTACTTTTAAGTGCAGTCTGCTTTGCAATCAAAATTTATACATGTATAGAATAGCAGATTTAATAATTTACGAAATAAACAACGTAATATATAACAATTTTATTTCATACTATTGTTAAAAGACATGTAATGCATTACATTCAGATATATTATTTATACTATTGGATATAACAAAATACAACATAGTTTAAATCATATTCAAACAGTTCATTGTCTATCAATAAAATTACAAACGTTTATAGCGAGGTCATTTGAACAAAATAACTGCAAATGTAAAGAGGGATAAGTATTCATTATGAACTATATTAAGTGCTTGTTTATATTACATCATCAATTAGGACATTGCTATAATATTATCCAACACTGATTTAACATTACGTTGGGTACATCACACGAGTCTCAGAGTATTAAAAGTCATATATATATTGAAATGGACTCGTGAAAAGCGATCGTAAAATCCATTTGGTTCTTTGGAAAAATGAGCTTATGACTAGCATTTAGCTAGCCCAATCCCGTTTATCAATTGAATAGACGGGATAGACAACGTGTAAATACTTCAAAATAACGATTCTCTTTGTAAAATTATTTTATAAAGCCATATTCTATTTAATCTTAATGTTAGTTCTTTTGGCATAACATTTTTTATTAGAATAATTAAATGATGCCATTATATCTGGTACATTGCACTTTCCATTTTTTGGTCATTACACCACTACCAGTCAACATATATCCCCTCTCTATTGAATAGCCATTTAAAATTAATCATCTTCTTTTTGGTCTAAGTTACTTCCTCTATCCACTTATCACCGTCTGTGTCTGTTGGGGGGACGCACTAATATCTACACGTCCCTATCGACAAAAGATGAATATTCTTTCAAAGTAAACTCTGAAAAAAGTAATGTGAATGTTAGGTTAACAGTGGCATAAATGCATAACACTATGTGGACGTTTAGTATCGTATAACTGTTTATGTATTATACAAAGCTCAAGTGAGCTATTCAGATCGCATTGTTCTGTCTGTTAACAGTTGGTTATGTGCACTCTAGCCCTCGCATTTTAAACTTGCAAAGTAATTATAATTACAGTATCAAGGAAACGTATTGAACTGACTTAATCGAATATTTTATGTCAGAGTTATATAAAAACCTTGAATTGTTAAAAAGTATGTGAATATATACAAATATAATATCTCAGAAAAAAAACAACACTTTAACAGGCCAAATATGATAAATAATGTTTAGGTTACGAATCACAATAAAATCAAATGCGTTCCCCATCACCTGAACATGTTTCATTTTCATTGTAGTTGTATACCATAAGACCTCGGACAAGGTTTGAACAAGTCAATTCGGAGAGCTATATATGTATTGTGGCTCTTGATCATAAAATTTTGCTTTATTTGCCTTTGTGTGCAGCATTATTTCATGATACTATGGAGAAGGATTTGTACTGTTCAAATCGGACGATCAATGGCCGTGTTACAACACTTCAATCATCCTTATTTGTACTATTTGAATTTTGCGAAATACAGTAATTTTATATTTATAATGTAATCTTGTTAATGTCTGAAGTAGTATCAGCCTTCTTTAGTATGGTATACTGCACTACAGGTGGGCGATTTATACCCATTGTGACCCTCTTGCAATGATATAATATCAAACTGGGAGGGTAATCATACTCATGGTGTTGTATTTAGTCGGAAATGTATAGTATGAATATTAAGTTCTATTTATGTTGAATTACGTTATATTTTATTTCAAAGTATTTTCCTGTTTACACGATAACATTTATTCTTTATTCTCATTAATTTCGTATTAGTAAGAAATATGTTTACCTTCACTAGTTTCTTCACAGAGTTGCGTAACTTCTACTGTTGCATAATTTTCATGGGGAACTATAAATAAATTATGTATAGTGAAAATACTATCTATTAAAATACATGTAACAAAGAGTACAGATATTTTATAAAATTTAAATTTTATTGATTTCATATAGTTGGTAAAAGTTTTCAAAAATTAAAAAAAAAATAGTTTGCACAATATACTGAATATGCTTATAGTGATGTTGAAAAAGTATTATGTTTTATTAATCTAGGATAAATATGTTAAAATATGTATGTATATTATTTCTTACTGTTTTTACCCCAAAAATGGTATACAGCCGTGTCCGACCATTGTTTGATATCGCAATAGGCTGGTTTTCGATGGTAGGCTTAATAAATATCCATCTAAATAGGCATACCTTCAGTCATGACATTAATATTTTTATTGTGCATAGTGTTGTTTACGCCAAGCATTAAAGCTTCGTCTCTTGTCAATTGTGTGTAAATATGACAAAGGACACTGTTAACAACATAGCTTCAAGCTATTTCCTTTGTTCACCTTATAGCCTGAAGAAGATAGGTTCCATCAAGTACAAGAACATTCTTCGCAAACTCTCACTGTAAATATTGGCCCCTGAATACTATTAATATCAATATGATTTATTCCCTACAATGTAAAATGTTTAATACATTTGAAGAGGCTGTCATTAGCAAATATTCTATAACATTATCTGCCATATTGTTGTTCAAGTAGTTTCACTTTCTATTATTCTCCGGATACTATTTATGCACTGGCTTATTGAATATGCTGACCTTCATTTAACCGTTTCATTATATAATATGTTTGGAGGCCACATTGGCTACCTAACATTTACTCCCTCCCGCCACTGAATGCTTGAACATTCTATTTGCTATCAGCATAGTTCATTTGATTAGCTGGGTTGAGTATCTTTACATCAGTTATACTATTAAGGTTTCTCTATCATATACATATCTGTATGCACAGCATAACACACCCTATTTGTATTCAAGGCAAAAGAACATATAAATAATCGGGTATATTTTATGTTTCAAGAAAGACAAATGTTTACACTTGCCACAGTCATTATGAATTGTATATTCCATACAACAAATGTTTCAACTTATTATTAATCATTATTTATATATATATATTGTTTATCAGTCTAATAATTGGACTGATGCAAGTGTATTAATTGCATCAGCGGGGTGGTAGTCTAATTGATATAGTGTTGGCCACTCACACCAGAAGTTGTGGGTTCAATCCCCAGCTCGACCCGACGCCTCTCATAAAACAACACTCAGTACTGGTGCTACCCATGAAGCGGACTGGAAAGCGGTTCATATAAGCTCAGAGCTTTCATCGTAATCTAGCTAAAACAAAACATTATATACTAAACTAATTGTACTAACCTTTGAACTTTTTCTGAATCATACAGTTGGATTATTATGTCCGCCCCCCACTACTTGTAATCACATTACATTATTGCATGTCTAAAGTAAAACAACAATATTCAAGAAGTCAGTTATATGTCAATTCAAACTTCCATGGTAGGTTTGTAAAACTGTGCACTTCATTATTGTATTTGAAATTCACAACACTTATTTATCAATATATTCTTTTGAAATTAATATGATATATATTCCATATTTTTGTCGAGCGTGTGGTGCAGTGGAAGAACTTCAAACCCTGATCGGAGGGTCATAGGTTCGATCCAGCTCACAGGCTACATGTATGTGTAGTGTCGTTAAGGAAGACACTATCTTTACATGTGCTTAGAACTGATTCTGTTACGGACGAATTCGAGCGTGATTTATCTAAGTTGTAAGAACTTGTTTAACAATGAAAGTGAAATCAACAACTAACAACTAACCCGATTAACAACAACGTATATATTTAACATTCAGTGTGTAACAATTTTTCATCCATAAAGAAATTTATAATATTCTATACCGCTGGTACTGCATTAAACATTTAGTTTGTAGGATTTTCATCCACACACACACACACATGAATTAAAATATCAATTTTTGCATATTAAATAAAAAATATGTGAAAAAGTATTCTATTTGCACTTTTATTCATTTACACTCCTATTTCAAAAAATATACCATAATACACTACATTTTTAACATAACACTGTTAAACGGAAGTGTATCAGGATTTTTCAAAATGTAAGAATTGACAAAACAAAAGACTTTTATTCAAAATACCTAAATGGTTTAAATGTATATTGCCATAACGATATTGATATAAATAGGCCAAAGACAAAGGATTTCCAAATTACGCCTATGCGCTCAGTTTTTTTGACTAGAATTTCAATGGTTGTTACAATTAAATTACCTGATTCAATTTTTTTATAAAATTGGTTATATATTTTAAAAATAATCACCTTTTTTCATAGTATAATCAACATTATACATGATTAGACGACTGATATACTAAGATAGATGTTTTATCGAAGACCACCAATGTAAATATGACTAGGAAACCAGCTGTGCTTAAAAATAATTAGAAAACAGCGTTTACGTATCGCCGAGATAATAATTCACTCACACAGAGCAACCAAAGTGTAAATGGTACTTTCCAAAAAAGATAATTGCTCTGTTAAAACTGATATATTATATGCTCATTAAAGCTCAATTGAGTATGATTGGTTATTTATCTGACAGTGTTTTGCCTAAAATTCATTATTAGGCAAGATGAGTTTTATAAGGGGTTAGTCATTACATTTTAGTTGATGAATTTCTGTTCTATTAAAGCGTATCAGAACCAAATTGCTACCTCAGAACCAGCAAATATTTCCAGATACACTGATATGATGGTGATTATAAGCATCATATAACTATACTCATTATTACGGGCCATCCATGATTTCATATTAATTTAAAAAGGGTTAAAAGAGTATAACCTTTTTTAGAGAGTAGATTTGTTAAAATCGGCTTGACACTCAGCATTTAGAGGAGAGTTCTAGGTCTGGTCGGCCCGGTGTGAGTATAATGTGACTGGGTGGGGTATCATACGATGTGTCTGCGGCATGATACTCCAGTGTGACAGCGCTTAGAATACTGTCTCAAGTAGACACCGTCGCGATATGACTGAACATTTTTTGAAAGCGACGCTAAACACCATACAATTGTTAAAATCGGATTGGGTTAGACCATGTCTACAATATCAGAAGTGTTAACAAACTAGACATAATTCAAAATCAAGTACATGTATACATGGCTATTGAACCCCAACCTCATCTTTCAGGGTGAGCAAGTAGACTTTTATGGGTCATTACCTATTACACAATGAAAGTATAGCTATGTATTGATAATGGTTGATATATTAACAGCTCCGTTAGCAAAACAGGATACATTATCAGTTGCTTTAGGGTTCAATCAAATAATTACGAAATATGGCATTGTTGATACTGTAATATCAGCTATAGGGACATAATTGCATTTGTCGTTTGTGTTACTAATCAGTTCGTGCATTCTACCACAAGTTATTCAACACTCATGATTTTATTTATTCAAAGTGTATGTTAAGTTCACAAAAGTCCACTAATTTTGATTAATTCCATTAAACATACACATTATGATATATTGTGTTCATAAACATAGTGAAATATAATTTGGTCAGAATTCAAAAGTAATAGTTTTCAAAGCACAACAGTGCCTGTGTAAATGCAAACAAACAACATTTGAACAAATCACATTTGTTGCATTTCACGAATAAACTTACGATACAAATAGGTTTTAAAAGTAAAGTATATTGTTCATAAAATTTTAGATATTAAACCCATCTACGGGTTGAACAATTAAGAAAATGATATGTTTTCTGAAAAAACAATATTAAATTCATGAAGATGACTAGGCACAATATTATGAATATTTCTTACTTTACGTTTACGACTGTTTTTTATCAAATTTTTTTAGTGAAATGCAACCCTGGTAATTATGTTTATTTATTCGCAGAAAGTACAGGAATTGGGTAAAAAATAATTATTTTGATTAAAATTGGCATGCGTAATAAAGTCTAACTTTTTAATGGGAAATTATTTGGTTAAGTAAGATAGAATCTTAATAAAGTCAAATTTAACTCTGCAATACTGTGCGAATAATGCAAAAAAAGTGATAGTTTCTGTTTTGTTTAATCTTCTCTTCAAAAACACAGACAGTAAGGATATAAGTTTCAATTTTCTGAAATGAATGATATAACTATAAATAAGAATAATTATAGAATAACATCGCTAAAAATGTATGGTAGCTGGCATTTTGTTTTCTCTAACCTATGATATATCAAATTAAACTTTACCTTTACTATATATATATATATATATATATATATATATATATATATATATATATATATCTTTACTTCACCAACTTTTAGTTTTAGCTAGTGCTTGATTGCGAGGTACAGATACCTTACTAACCAATCAGATTTAATTTTACTTTTTAAAGCAGTACAATACTTTTGATATAATGAAAAAGCCCTGATAGTTTTAGCTTCTGGCTTGACTTAAATCATGTAGTTATATAGCCAGGTAATATATATATATATATATATATATATATATATATATATATATATATATATATATATATATATATATATCATGTTAATATTGAGGTTTTCTCTCTCTTTATAAGTAAATATCCATATATCTATATAGCTATATCATGTTAATGCTGCGATTGTTTCTCTCTTTATTACGTTCATATCCATACCGTTTGCCAGTTTGATGCGTTTGTAAAATTATTTTTTTTTGCAATTATGTTAGTAAAAATCTGTAGTAGCCGACATTAGGTAAGAAATCATGTATCCTGCACTTAGACAGCCAACCAGGAAGTGTAATGTACCAGACATATTGGGTATGATGGTTAACCGTGTTGGTGGATTCCCAAAAATAAAGCATGTTTTGGGATAACAACGTACTGGTAATAGTATAAGTACTTTACGTACAGTTTTGTTGGAAACCAGCCGAAAACGTTTTCTGGGAACTCACCTCATTATTTATTAAGTTCAAACACATTGAAATCTGGCAGAACAAACTATACCCAACTTTCACTCATACATATTAAACCGATTGTATTGATAAATGTGTAATACATCTTTGAACTCACCAGAACTCCTATCATCCCAGATGATATGATGTTAATGTGCTGTGATTTATGATGAAACACGTTAGTAAATTAAACGTTAAGTACCGTATATGTTATTTCATTTATAACTATGCACATGAAAGTGTTTTAATTTGCTTATATTACTTGATTTCTTAGAAAAGTTTTCCAATGTTTTCTTTTACATTAAGTCTACTGTGAACATATCAATATTTATAATTTTGAGTACAAATTGTTTTATAGACTTTTTTTACTGATTTGCAATATGATTTATTCTGATCTTAAGTTGTAGAACAGGGTGAAATTTTGTTAAGAGTCAAATACAATTACGTATGATTTTAAGGTTTTACACAATTTTACAATTTACATTTGTTTATGTAACGAAAATAAATAAATTTCAAATTGTTTCTTTATTAATTTTTCATGTTCGTCAATGTGACCATGAGACAAAAATATGCATTCAATTCTATTATTGGTCATTTTTAAAAAAAAACAAAAAACGATTATCTTTGTACTAGAACAAGAAAATATTTCACTTGATTTAATTTTGTTGTTTTCTGCATTTTATTTATGAACATAACGTATGAGTGTTTCATTTTAGTGTATAATATTATTCTAACAGTGAAAGAAAAATGTGTGTGTGTGTGTGTGTGTGTTTATTTCGTAGGGGATGTTGTATATTGACAAAACATGTTATTTTTGTACTATGGAAAAGAGGTGTTAGTTAATCAGGTTTTGTTATCTTTGTACAATGCTAATGCTCTGTGGAGTCAGTTGGTCAGTTCTGGACAGTATCAAGGGAGAGAAAGCGTTGACAGCATGCTGTGATAAGGGTTGCTATTGTTGATACATGCTATGCTGGTAAATCTGAGTGCAGGGCAGTTAGAAACTGATTTCGACCGAACAATGTCTAAAATTATTTCCTCTCTTTATATTAAAAATTAAGATATATTCCCCAAATAAAACACCAGAAAATTCCCAGGCAGTGACACTGCACAATTATACACTGGTATTAAATAACATTTTTGCAGTTAATATATTGGTTGTATGAAGCTGGGCTATAAGTACCTTTCCATCATTCTGTGAACATTTTAAAATTAAATTACAGTTAAATCTAGTTCAGACTATTTAATATATTAAATATCTCCATTCAGAGTGCATTATTTAAATCAGTTTATATTATTAATATATAATATTATACTTTTATTAATGCATTTATTTTATTAGGAGCCGGGCCCGATTAGCTCAGTCGGTTACGCGTCTGACTACTAATCCAAGGGTCGTCAGTTCGAATCCCCCGCCCGGCAACAGTCTTTGTGATTATTGCTATACGACATTGTGTCTCATTATCATTCGTATATCACCACAGATTAAAGTGGGAAAGTTATCAATTACTTGTGGAGATGGGATGTGCTCGAGTACTTGTTAATCCCAGGAAACAGTAGTTAGGTTAACTGATGGTTAGCCCTCGATGGCATAAAATGACGCTAAATGTTCAATCAATCAATCAATATTTAATAAGGATGTTTTACTCATTTATTTTTACATACTGCCTTTAAACGTGCATAAATAGTTGATACATGTACATACAGTCACAGTATGACACCATCTCACAGATTAGTTCACTCTAAATTGTATAAGCAATATTGCAATTGATGTCAAAATATATCTGATTTGTTAGCATTAGTATTTTTTTTTTAAATTCGATTTTGAAACAAGTTCTTGCTTGCTTAAGGATATTGGGAGAATGAAGTAGAATGTGATAGATTCTATTATAACTTGTCTTGTTCAGGTACATTAGGTGAATGGTGTAGAATGTGGTGTATTCCAATATAACTCACATTAGGTGAAATAGGTATAATGTGGTGTATTTTCATATAACTCGCCTTACTCAAGGACATCAGGTGAGTGTTGTATAATGTGATATATTCCCTTATAACTTGTCCTGATCAAGGACATTAGGTAAATGTTGTATGATGTGGTAGATTCCCTTTTTAACTTGCCTCAAGTACATTAGGTGAATGTGTTAGAATGTGATAGATTCCCATATAAATCATCTTGCTCAAGGATATTCGGTGAATGGGTAATAATGTGGTGTATTTTCATATAACTGGCCTTGCACAAGGACATAAGGTGAATGTGGTATAATGTGATAGATTCCCTTATAACTTGCCTTGCTCAAAGACATTAGAAGAAAGTGGTAGAATGTGGTAGATTCCCTTATAACTTGCCTAGATCAAGTACATTAGATAAATGAGGTAGAATGGGATAGATTCCCTTATAACTTGCCTAGCTCAATGACATAAGGTGAATGTTGTAGAATGTGATAGATTCCCTTATAACTGGCCTTGATCAAGTACATTAGATGACTGTGATAGAATTTGATATATTCTCTTATAACTTGCCTAGCTTATGGACATCAGGTGAATGTGCTAGAATGTGATAAATTCTCTTATAACTTGCCTGGACCATGGACATTAGGTGAATGTGGTAGAATGTGTTATATTCGCCGATAACTTCCCTTGAGCAAGAACATTAGATGAATCGGCTAGAATGTGGTAGATTCTCTTATCAATTGCCTTGAGCAAGGACATTAGTTGAATGTGGTAGAATGTGGTAGATTCTCTTATAACTCGTCCTGCTCAAGGACATTAGATGAATGTGGTAGAATGTGGTAGATTTCCTTATAACTTGCTTTGCTGAAGGGCATTAGACGAATGTGGTAGAATGTGGTTGATTCCTTTATAACTTGCCTTCCTCAAAGACATAAGGTGAATGTGGTAAAATGTGATATATTCCCTTATAACTTGCCTTGATTAAGGATATTAGGTGAATGTGGTAGAATGTGATAGATTCTCTTATAACTCGTCCTGCTCAAGGACATTATATGAATGTGGTAGATTCCGTTAAAACTCGTCTTGCTCATAGACATTACATGAATGTGGTAGAATGTGATAGATCTCTTATAACTTGCCTTTCTCAAGGGTATTAGATGAATGTGGTAGCATGTGATTGATTCCCTTATAACTTGCCTAGCTCAATAACATTAGATAAATGTGGTAGAATGTGATAGATTCCTTTATAACTGGCATTGCTCAAATACATTAGATGAATGTAGTAGAATTTGATAAATTCCCTTATAATTGGCCTTGCCCAAGTACATCAGATGATTGTGGTAGAATTTGATAAATTCCCTTATAACTTGCCTTGATCAAGGACATAAGGTGAATGTGGTAAAATGTGATATTTTCCCTTTTAACTTTCCTTTATCAAGGACATTAGGTGAATGTGGTAGAATGTGGTATATTCCATTAAAACTCGTCTTGCTCAAGGACATTCGATGAATGAAGAAGAATGTGATAGATTCCCTTGTTACTTACCTTGATCAAGGACATTCTATGAATGTGGTAGAATGTTGTAGATTCCCATATAATTCTACTTACGCAAGGACATTAGGTGAATGTGATAGAATATGGTAGATTCCCTTATGCCTTGCCGAACTCAAGGACATGAGGTTAATGTGGTAGAATGTGATTGATTACCTTATAAGGTGCCTTGATCAAAGACATTAGGTGAATGTGGTAGAATGTGATATATTCCCTTATAACTTGCCTAGATCAAGTACATTAGATAAATGAGGTAGAACGTGGTAGAATCCCATATAATTCACCATACTCAAGAACATTGGGTGAATGTGGTAGAATGTGGTAGATTCCTTTATAACTTGCCTTAATCAAAGACATTAGGTGAATGTGGTAGAATGTGGTATATTCCCATATAACTCGCCTTGCTCAAAGACAAGAGGTGAATGGTGTAGAATTTGGTAGATTCCCTTATAACTTGCCTACCTCAAGAACATTGGGTGAATGTGGTAGAATGTGGTAGATTCCCTTATAACTTGCCTTAATCAAGTACATTAGGTGAATGTGGTAGATTTCCATGTAACTCACATTGCTCAAAGACATGAAATGAATGGTGTAGAATGTGATAGATTCCCTTATAACTCGCCTTGATCATGGACATTAGATGAATATAGTAGAATGTGGTTGATTCCCATATAACTCGCCTTACACAAGGACATAAGGTGAATGTGGTATAGTGTGATGCATTCCCTTATATCTTACCTTGCTCAAGGATATAAGATGAATGTGGTGGAATGTAGTAAATTTCCTTATAACTTGCCTTGATCAAGGACATAAGGTGAATGTGATATAATTGGATAGATTCCCTTATAATTTGCTTTGATCAAGGACATTTGGTGAATTTGGTAGAATGTGATAGATTCCCTTAAAACTTGTCTTGATCAAGGACATTAGATAAATTGGGTAGAATGTGGTAGATTCCCTTATAGCTCGTCCTGCTCAAGTACATTACGTGGATGTGGTAGAATGTGATAGATTCCCTAATAATTTGCCTTGATCAAGGACATTTGGTGAATTTGGTAGAATGTGATAGATTCCCTTAAAACTTGTCTTGATCAAGGACATAAGATAAATTGGGTAGAATGTGGTAGATTCCCTTATAGCTCTTTCTGCTCAAGTACATTACGTGGATGTGGTAGAATGTGATAGATTCCCTAATAATTTGCCTTGATCAAGGACATTAGGTGAATGTGGTAAAATGTGATAGATTTCCTTAAAATTTGACTTGATCAAGGACATTAGATAAATGGGGTAGAATGTGGTAGATTCCCTTATAACTTGCCTTGATCAAGGATATTAGGTGAATGGGTTACAATGTGATAGATTCCCTTAAAACTTGCCTTGATCATGGACGTTAGATGGATTTTGTAGAATGTGGTAAATTCCCTCATAACGTGTCTTGCTCAAATACATTAGATGAATGGGGTAGAATGTGGTATATTCCGTTATAACTCGTCTTGCTTAAGGACATTAGGTGTATGTGGTAGAATGTGATAAATTCCCTTATAATTTGCCTTGATTAAGGCCATAAGGTGAATGTGCTACAATGTGATAGATTCACTTATAACTTGCCTTGATCAAGGACATTAGATGAATGGGGTAGAATGTGATAGATTCCCTTATAACTAGCGTTGATCAAGGACATTAGATGAATGCGGTAGAATGTGGTAGATTTCCATATAATTCGCCTTACTCAGGGACATTAGGTGAATGTGGTAAAATGTTTTTAGATTCCCTTATAACTTGCCTAGATCAAAGACATAAGGTGAATGTGGTAGAATGTGATTGATTACCTTATAAGGTGCATTGATCAAAGACTTTAGGTGAATGTGGTAGAATGTGATAGATTCCCTTATAACTTGCCTAGCTCAAGGAAATTAAGTGAATGTGATCGATTCCCTTATAACTTGCCTTAATCAAGGACATTAGGTGAATGTGGTAGAATGTGATAGATTCCTTTATAACTTCCCTAGGTCAAGGACATTAGATGAATGGGGTATAATGTGATAAATTCCCTTGTAACTTGCCTAGCTCAACGACATAAGGTGAATGTTGTAGAATTTGACAGATTCGTTATAACTTGCCTTAATCAAGGACATAAGCTGAATGTGGTAGAATGTCATAAATTCCCTGATAACTTGCCTAGCTCAAGGACATTACATGAATGTGGTAATATGTGGTAGATTCCCTTATAACTCGTTCTGCTCAAGGACATAAGGTGAATGTGGTAGAATGTAAATATTCCGTTAGAACTTGCCTAACTCAAGGACATAAGGTGAATGTGGTAGAATGTGATAGATTCCCTTATAACTTGCCATAATTAAGGACAGAAGGTGAATGTGGTAGAACGTGGTAGATTCCATTATAAATTGTCTTGATCAAGGACATTAGGCGAATGTGGTAGAATGTGGTAGATTCCCTTATAACTTGCCTTAATCAACGACATTAGGTGAATGTGGTAGAATGTGGTAGAGTCCCATATAACTTGCTTTGCTCAAGGTCATGAGGTGAATGGTGTATAATGTGGTAGATTCACTTATAACTTGCCTAGCTCAAGGACATAGCTTGAACGTATAATGTGAAAGATTACCTTATAACTTGCCTTACTCAATGACATAAGGCGAATGTAGTAGAATGTGGTTGATTCCATTATTACTTGCCGAGTTTAAGGACATAAGGTGAATGTGATAGAATGTTATAGATTCCCTTATAACTTGCCTTGATCAAGGACATTAGGTGAGAGTGGTAGAATGTGATAGATTCGGTGAAAACTTGCCTTGATCAAGGACATAAGATGAATGGGGTAGAATGTGGTAGATTCCCTTACAGCTCGTCCTGCTCAAGTACATTAGGTGAATGTTGTAGAATGTGATAGATTCCCTTATAATTTGCCTTGATCAAAGACATTATGTGAATGGGGTAGAATGTGGTAGATTCCCTTATAACTAGCGTTGATCAAGGACATAAGATGAATGGTGCATTGATCATAGTCTTTAGGTGAATGTGGTAGAATGTGATAGATTCCCTTATAACTTGACTAGCTCAAGGACATTAGGTGAATGTGATCGATTCCCTTATAACTTGCCTAGCTCAAGGACATTAGGTGAATGTGATCGATTCCCTTATAACTTGCCTTAATCAAGGATATTAGGTGAATGTGGTAGAATGTGATAGATTCCCTTATAACTTCCCTAGCTCAAGGACATTAGATGAATGGGGTATAATGTGATAAATTCCCTTGTAACTTGCCTAGCTCAACGACATCAGGTGAATGTTGTAGAATGTGACAGATTCCGTTATAACTTGCCTTGATCAAGGACATAAGCTGAATGTGGTAGGATGTGATAAATTCCGTGATAACTTGCCTAGCTCAAGGACATTATATGAATGTGGTAATATGTGGTAGATTCCCTTATAACTCGTTCTGCTCAAGGACATAAGGTGAATGTGGTAGAATGTGAATATTCCGTTATAACTTGCCTAACTCAAGGACATAAGGTGAATGTGGTAGAATGTGATAGATTCCCTTATAACTTGCCATAAATAAGGACAGAAGGTGAATGTGATAGAATGTGGTAGATTCCGTTATAAATTGTCTTGATCAAGGACATTAGGTGAATGTGGTAGAATGTGGTAGATTACCTTATAACTTGCCTAAATCAACGACATTAGGTGAATGTGGTAGAATGTGGTAGATTCACATATAACTTGCCTTGCTCAAGGTCATGAGGTGAATGTTGTATAATGTGGTAGATTCACTTATAACTTGCCTAGCTCAAGGACATAGCTTGGACGTATAATGTGAAAGATTACCTTATAACTTGCCTTACTCAATGACATAAGGCGAATGTAGTAGAATGTGGTTGATTCCATTATTACTTGCCGAGTTTAAGGACATAAGGTGAATGTGATAGAATGTTATGGATTCCCTTATAACTTGCCTTGATCAAGGACATTAGGTGAGAGTGGTAGAATGTGATAGATTCGGTGAAAACTTGCCTTGATCAAGGACAGAAGATAAATGGGATAGAATGTGGTAGATTCCCTTACAGCTCGTCCTGCTCAAGTACATTAGGTGAATGTTGTAGAATGTGATAGATTCCCTTATAATTTGCCTTGATCAAGGACATTATGTGAATGTGGTAGAATGTGATAGATTCCCTTAAAACTTGTCTTGATCAAGGACATTAGATAAATGGGGTAGAATGTGGAAGATTCCCTTATAACTTGCCTTGATCAAGGACATTAGATGGATGGGGTAGAATGTGATAGATTCCCTTATAATTTGCCTTGATCTAGGGCATTAGTTGAACGTGGTAGAATGTGATAGATTCCCTTATAATTTGCCTTGATCTAGGGCATTAGTTGAACGTGGTAGAATGTGATAGATTCCCTTATAACTTGCCTTGATCAAGGACATTAGATGAATGTGGTAGAATGTGGTAGATTCTCATATAATTTGCTTTTCTTAAGGACATTAGGTGAATGTAGTAAAATGTGGTAGATTCCCTTTTAACTTTCGTAGCTCAAGAACATAAGGTTAATGCGGTAGAATGTGACAGATTCCCTTATAACTTTCCTTGATCAAGGACATTAGGTGAATGTGGTAAATTCCCTTATAACTTGCATTGATCAAGGAAATTAGGTGAATGTGTTATACTGTGATAGATTCCCTTATTACTTGCCTTATCAAGGACATTATATGAATATAGTTGGTACAGATTAGTTCAACTATTTTGATCCATTCTCATGAACTGGTACCGATATATTGCTCCGTGAAGTTTAAATACATTGTGTATAAACTGTATGTGTTGATACAAAACTATAGATCTATTAACAAGAAATGGTTTATTACCATATGATAAAATTTTGAAGGTAGTGCTTATATCGCATATGTAAAACATTGATAAATATTCTTGAAACAGAAGATCATCTATGGCTTACACTATATTTTAAATTACACATCAAAAACGTACTTGTTTAGATATCAAAGACATAAATTTGGATCTTAATAGAGAAAATCTCAGTCTAATATCTAAAGATAAAGTACTTGGCATATTTATTAATGACAACATAATTTGGAAAAATCATGTAGATCATATGTAAAATAAATCCATGAAACGTTTGGCTTCCGTCAAGAATTAAACAATATCTTAGCCTTGACCATAGAGTTCAGTTTTATAAAGCTAATATTCAACCTCGTGTAGATTACTGTAATTTTGTATAGGTTGGCACCTGTCAAATGAACCTAGATAAAATTTTAAGGCTCCTAAAACGTGCTTGCAAAAGCATCTTGATTAACAATGATTAAAACACACTAGAAAGCTTGCAGGAGTTAAAACAACTAACAGTTTTTGATAGGATTTATTTCCGGAAAACAAAATTTATGTACAAAATAGCGAAGTCCAATAACCTCAGCCGAAATCAATGAAATGTTTTACTTCAGACAAACAAATAAAACTAGACCTATCACTGTAGTGATGAATACCCCCGAACGCCGCCATGACAGAAAATGGTTAACCATTGTATGAAGTTTTATTAAATTATATCCAATAGTTTTAAAGTAGTGATCCAGACAACAGAAATTCTTAATAAAAGAGAATGCTATTGATTAAGTTGTTTGTATTGTTAATTTTTTATGGTTTTGTTAAAATTAAAAACGGTCTTTTTACTTATTGTGCAGTGTACAAGCTTTCATGGCAATCAATAAATGTTATACTTTTTTGAGTTATGTTGAGGGACAACAATTTTATGGATACGAAACAAACAAGAGCACTAGGAATACAATATCGAACCTGCTTTGCTCGAACTCCATGTATTCATCAACTTGGTTCTTTCATGAACTTTATTAAACTGTTATCACTGATGGCTTTAAAAGTACTTTAAAAGTACTGCACCAGACAAGGGAAATATATCAAGGGGCAATAACTCTGTAATTAGCAATAATAGAGTTATGTTTCTTGTACACTACACTTCCTCTTATTATATTCTACCATTGTATGAAGTTTGATGAAATTCCATCCAGTACTTTAAAAGTAATGCTCCGGACAAGGGAAATATATCAAAGGGCAATAACTCTGTAATTAGCAAGAATAGAGTTATGTTTCCTGTACACTGCACTTCCTCTCATTATATTGTACCATTGTATGAAGCTTGATGAAATGCCATCCGGTACTTTTCAAGTTATGCTCCGGACAAGAAAAAATATCAAAGGGAAATATATCAAAGGGCAATAACTATGTAATTAGCAAGAATAGAGTTATGTTTCCTGTACACTGCACTTTCTCTCATAATATTTTACCATTGTATGAAGCTTGATGAAATTCCATCCAGTACTTTTCAAGTTATGCTCCGGACAAGAAAAAATATCAAAGGGCAATAACTCTGTAATTAGCAAGAATAGAGTTCTGTTTCTTGTACACTGCACTTCCTCTCATTATATTCTACCATTGTATGACGTTTGATGAAATTCCATCAAGTACTTTTCAAGTTATGCTCCGGAAAAGGAAAATTGCGGACAGACAGACCGACAGACCGACAGACCGACCTCAGGGTGACTCCAGTATACCCCTTCAAAACTTCGTTTGTCGGGGGTATAAATACACCTGTAACACGGTCAAATTCTTCAAACAACATCAAACTAGCTAAACTGAACAAAGAATTATTCAAACAAAGTATATATATATTTGGTCCAATATAATGGAATAATCTTCCAGGAAATATCAAAGTAAAACATTTGTAATAGCATACCATGATACCAAAGCAATCTAATCAGATGGATGAAAATTGTATAATTCAATTTGTTTCCTGTACAAGTGTGTTCAAATTCATGTAAATAGTAACATACTGCCACTGCTTTATATAAATTTAACAAACCACTTTTAATGTTGACATGTATTATTTTCCTGAAGTGAATGTGTGTATGTGTGTGTGAATATCATGTGGGAAGAGAAATGTTTTAGCATTTTTTTTCACTGAATATTTCATGTATAATTTTATGTGTACCTCATTTTTGTATATTTTGTAAATAATAGAGGGCCGTATGGAAGATTAGTTTTAAACTAAATATGTCACCCTCAATAAATAAATTCGCTTATCTTATCTTAATTCTTGCTAGATAATTTCAGATAATGTTAAATAAGTATTTCCTGATATGCTTGACCAACTTATATTGTTCTTATATATTATTCTAGTATTGCAATTGTAGTATTTAGGGTAATTATATGTACATGGTGTGCCTTCAAATATTCGCACATATATCATTTTACTGCAATGGTTAATAAATTAATAAAGCAATTTTAAGGTTTGAAAGACATATGTAACTAAATACTCAATTAAATAATGTTAAGGCAATGTGAGCTATCCGTTCACTTTTGTGCATTATGTAATAATTATAGCTTAATTTTACCACCCTTGAGTTTTATATTAATTGCCGTACATTTGGTATTTATTTCTTAAAATAGTTGTTGTTTTAGAACAGTATCGAGTGTGCTGTCCTTCCGACAGCTCTTGTATTGTTTTTTTTTTCTGTGTTAAAAGAAATACTCTGCCTTATTTTAGCTTGACCCTAGGGGTGGGCCTTCTTTACTAAATCTATATAAGAGAAATGCAAAAAAAAAACGATATTTCTTATGACTGAATAGACTTATGTAAATGTTTTTTGGTGTGATTTGTTATTGCTGACATGACGATTGATATGTATTTCAATTTCATGGTCTCCACCCCTATGAGGTCTTAGGGTTGATTATAGATTCATATAGCTTTATGCCATTAAAGATTTTCAGGTGACCGTTTAGGCCAATAGGTCACTTGTTTAAAGTTTGTTTTGTATTAAATCAAATAATTTAACCAATTTCATCTTTGGTATCTTTTCACACACCTCTCCCTACCACAATATACTACCCCACAGATTTGTGTTTAATTATGAATAGACCAAAGTAATATGATGTAGATAGATGCTATGCTAACACTTGTATAGATGATCAAACCAGTTTAATGAAAAAAAAAACAGAGGGGTTGGAGGTTTCTATAGCCAGTTTATTTTCATCCCTATATTTTCAAAAGTATAGCTTGGCTATTTCCATTATAATGACAAACTATGCTTCAACAAACAAAATAGTCTACTTGAGATAATTACACAATAGTATTATAGAAAAGAGTGGCGAGTGTAAATAATAAAGATATTATTGTTTACCACTCTGTAATCCCAAGTTTCATATTGTTGTTTATTTTCACTTTAATTACAAACTTTGCTAATAATCTAATAGAAATAGTTTCTTGTAAGCATTATATTTACCAAGGTTTATATTAGCAGTGCTTGATTATATTTACTATTATGACAAACATATCTATTCAACTTCAGGTAGTAACAAGAAAATAAGGGCGAGTGACATGTTATAGCTATTATATAATATTATAATATGTTATCTTTATCCCTTTCAGAAACTCCGTTATCCAAGTTTCATATTTTGGATTGTGAAGCTTGGTTGTTTTCACTTTAATAAGACACTGCAACAAATAATGTAATTTATTTGAAAAAAGTAACCTTATGTATTTTGTAAGAAAAGGGATGCAGGTGAAAATATTGCAGCCAATATATGATTAGTCCCTGAACAGTATTTTTTTACTTCTTCAATTCAAATGTATTTCCTTATGTTACACTCGATAGTGTGCTCAATTTTATACTGAAATTGAGCACACTATTTGAGTTTAAGTAAAATAGCAGACTTAAGTATTTTCGAGAAACCGGGCCCAGGGCTTTTTAAAATCACCGGTTTTTCGGTTTTTGGACCGATTTCTACCGTTCAAAACCGGGTTTCGTTTCAAAATTGAATAAATAGTCCTGATATTTTCTATCGGACGCATAAATTACCCCTATCATGCTTTACTAAGCTGTGCATTATGCCTTGCGGCAATAACATTCTATTGTTTTGTCACCCGCTGTGTAAAAGGAGGTCAATTTTGACTAAGCCATTACAGATATGTAAGGGAGTTCAAGGGTGGATTCAGGGCGGGGGTGCTGGGGGAGGGGGGGGGGGCGGGGGAATTTGGCAAGCATAGGTTTTTCTTCTACACATTCACCCTGAACTCAAATAACCATCTTAACGATTTGTGTTTAAACAAATTAAGCACGTATTTGATGTACCTAAAATATGTACAAACTACTTCTAGCATGATGCTTGAGTATATTCTACTGTCGCCCAGTGGTTGGTCGTTTTATTTTAAGTTTTTTTCCTTGTCGTTAGATCTATATCAATTCTGGTAATTTTACGCGAAAAAGTTTGTTATGGCGGCACCATCAACGCGAGCAGAAATTAAAAAAAAAACTGAATAGTTTTTTTACATGTATATCATCATCTGCAGAAAGTCAAACGCAGAAGAAAATGTATGTATATTTGCATGTCATGACATGTGTAAATGATTTTAAATAGACCAGTCTGCTAAAACATGTATACAATTAAAATATCTACACTGCGTAGACAAAACTTTTAAAAGCACCGAGACAGAAACAACTAAACTGGTAGACAAACTGAGGCAAACAAATAATCAATACAACACTGAAATCCATGTTAAACTTTCATCTATTTTCATTCAATGTTATATTAAAAAAAAGATTTAGCCAGAAAAAACAATATGCCATCGGCCTGCTCCTAACAAGATAGTAATGTGCTATGATTGTGTCTAATACAAATCTAAGTGGTGCAGTAGCGTAATAGGTAATGCGTGCGCCTGTCAGTCTAGGTTTAACGTTCGAGCCTGCCTAGCGATATTTTTTTTTTGTCAATAAAAAAGTTTATAAAAAAATTCAAGGTATACGTGTTATTATGTTTATCTTTATTCAAAAGAATTAAGTTATAAATGAATATATATTCACTTAAGTATAATTTGACGACCTATACGCCCGAACCCTAACATCAATTCCTGGATACGCACATGCGTGCTCCCTCTAAACTGAAATCCTTGATCCGCCCCTGGTGTTTTTCGGAAGAGTCTATCGCTATGTAACAGGCCTTCGATGTGTGATTTGCGACCCATATCGGTTCATTAAAACGGTTTTGCTTATTGAATTGATGGCTTGTGACGTTTATTTTTTCAAAGTGGTCAAAGCTGAGACTTCGGACCAAAAATGGCTTGCGTCTTTAAAATATTTTATACAAATGCACAGTATTACTTGTTTGTTTGAGCTTTTTAACAGTGACTTTAATTATGAAATTAATGACATTAATTAGGAAAGTGACCGGGACCGATTTTATTTTGAAGTCAGACTGAAATTAATTGCGTTAACCATAACGTTTGGAAAAATAGTTGTTCACAGAGTACATACCGTTGATATATCTTATCCATTAATTTGATATATTTCCTCCATATTACTAACTTCACAATCCAAAAACATGCTTCAATTTTCAAAAAGAAACGACATAGATATGTCACTTTCAAGGACTTGGAATCATGTACGTTTCGGCCGTACAACATCTCTTTGATGTTAGCCGTCGCACGGTGACGTCACAGTCATGAAAGAGACGACAGCAAACGTGTTTTTTCATTTAGTACATGCACTGAAAGTGTGCAGTTTGTTTGTGTTCACTTAAAAAACGGATTTCGTCGATGAGTTTTATATTCCTTTTAAAATATATTCCATTAGATGCAAACGCTTTTTTAATGAATTGATAATATTATGATAGGAGACAGAGTTGAAAGTGGTTGTACGCAATTTTATAGTTTAGCGAGAATAATACTGCTATTGACTAGTTTGTCTGTATAAATGACACAATCAATAAAAAGTGATTCTAACAATGCTGAAAGCATTCAGTACTAACATTATAACAATTAAAAACATTTGTGGATCTCTGTGGGGAAAATAGTGTGGCTCGGAAAATCAACCAAAAAAAAACCATAATGTATGTCACGGGATTTGAACCCGGATCCCATACTCCATAGATATTACCACTGCGTTCGGTAGTATGAATATAAGTATAGATTTTCGATGATGCCTGGAATATTTTGAACAAGTTGGCTATAATTGAGATCATTATATGCTAAATCATTTATGTGACTCAACGGGTCAGGTCTAATTCAAATGTTAGAGATAAAAGCAAGTTTAAAAACATGTTTTTAAAGTAAACAATGGTATTTTGTACCAGACATTATCCATCCAAATAGCCACCATTTGTGCTAAATTTTACCACTATGCCAGTATTTTATTTAATTAAAAAGGTATCATGTTGTCCTTGTCCTAAATGTATATCCATTTGATAATTTCATTTTTCAAATCTGCGACATATCATATTATACATAATAATATGCAAAATAAGCTTGATTCGAAATATATCATGATGTGTTTTGTTATTTAGTACTGCTTGTAGTTAACATGTTAATCTAACGTAAAAGCAGAAATATATCGAAAATAAAATAATTATAAAATTTAATAGGATATTTAAGTAAAATTTATGCATAGGTCAGTATTATTAAAATCGTGAAATATTTTACTTTTGTTGTTATTTCATGTATATTCAGGAAAAAGATGTGGAAGCAAAGAAAGTATCATATCGCCATCGACGTTTATTGAAGCAAATTGTTTTAATTCTAAGAACAAGAATCGAAATAAATATGTTTGATTAATACCAGAAAATAGTAGCTTAAGTTGTTCTCAAATGTGTCATCAAACTCAGTTTGACATTTAAAACTGTTTTGCAATTGAATGGTTCATTTTTAATAATTTCAACTTATGTCACAAATGTTGCACTTTTTGAAGGTCACTATGTGTTTCATGAATATGATATAGTTTTTCATGTAATAACTAAACGGTGGTCAGATTTCAAATAATTTTGTACAAATGATCATCAGTATGAAACCCTCTACCCAAATAGCTAAAATCAACTTGATCCGTTTAAAAACATGTCAGCCAGGGAACAAGGGTTATTTTCTTTATATATGTATTGTATGTGTTATTTTCAACAGAAGGAATTAATTTCTTCTCTTCCATTAATGATACATCTGCTTACATGTTTTATTATCACTCCCATATAACACCT
Organism: Panopea generosa; assembly: GCA_029582155.1. Taxonomy (NCBI): domain Eukaryota; kingdom Metazoa; phylum Mollusca; class Bivalvia; order Adapedonta; family Hiatellidae; genus Panopea; species Panopea generosa. The sequence goes on along the minus strand of CM055894.1, from coordinate 33,098,101 downwards.
AAAGAAACTAGGTGGCATGTAGCACGAAAATTAAGGACAATGCATGAAATAGTGTTCAGCGTCCTCTTTTTAATGCTCATATTATATATATATATATTGAATATAATTTCAATTTGTAGACAAATATATCATACTGTAACTATTTCTAAGACGAGCATGAATAATAAATACTTCAAAATAACTTGTTAAATGAAAACATGGTATTTTGGTGCGTTTAACACATGATGTATAAGTTGGCGTTTAAATGATGTTATATATTGAGAATTAAGTATATGTTCCGTAATATTGTTTATCATGAAAATGAATGGTATAATTGTTTTTCTAAACAATTGAGTTCTAGCATTTTTCATATGATGAAACTACATGTATTTTTATATTAACAATCTCAAAATTAATATTAAAGACATGTTTTGATAAACAAAATATCTTATTAAGTTTAAGTGAAGTCACAGTGAAGCCCCCACCCCCCCCCCCCCCCCCCACCCCCCCCCCCCCAACCCCATTTGCAATCAGCACTGGATGCTTATTTAAACAATGCCCGCGATTTCATTTTCTTCCATTTACCGTTATAAATATGATTGTGTTATTGCCATCTGGATATTTTATGTAAATAATTTGTTGTTTGAAAGGGTCACTTTTAATGTTGGATAACTTGCGGCCAAAACCCTTTTGCTATTTCATGTAATGACATATTCTAAACAATAAAATACGTTTAAAATAAATTTTATATGTTTGATATAAAAGAACTATTATGTTTGTATTATTCTTATAAACAATTAAGTCATCCACATAATACTAAAGCATGTGTTCAAAATCCTCCTAAGATGGCTCAAAAGAGCTTGCCCTCAGGTTTCTTGAAAATGTTCAGGGAATAACATGGTATATCATATTTTTACAAAATACAAACAAAAATGTTATAATAAGGTTTTCATTAAAAATGTGTTTGTCAATTTATTTGTAAATGTTTTAAAAGTTTGTAAACCACAGTATACATACTTCAGTTTGTGATAAAAATATAATTCTTAAAAAGTTTTATTTTATATCCCACTTGTGATTCATTTGTTTTGAAAGTGTCCATTTATGTAGTTTTATCATGAATTTTATGGTTATAATTTTTGTAAATCTAAAAACTGCATTAAAGCTATTTACATTTCATATCCATGTCTAGGATAATTAGTTTTAAACTTGCATAGATCATCATACTATATACTATATTAATAATGAATCTTAGATTTAACTTAATCCCACCTTTGAGCTGTAATGACCACCCCAACAACATGGTACCAAATATTTACTCAGGCATAACTATTTAGAGAAGTGTTTTAAGATATCTTTCTCAGAAACTACAAATGACAGGATATAACTACTCGATAGGTAGTACAGTTGTGTAGTCTGATCTCACGATAATATTGAAATGGTTTTGGGTGTCAATCATTAAAAAGTAAAAGGCATCTCTAAAACTAGAGATGTTTTAAACCATAATACTGTATATACATGTGTGTGCGTGCGTGTGTGCGTGCGTGCGTGCGTGCGTTCGTGCGTGCGTGCGTTCGTGCGTTCGTGCGTGCGTTCGTGCGTTTTCTATATATTAAAATGAAGGATAAACATAATTATGATCACCTAATAGTTTGATTAAATCATGATTTGGCGTTGTTAAGTGATTCGAACGTATCATAAGCCTACAGAGATTTAACCATAAAATCCTCTTCTATTCTGATGTTTGTTTTTATAGATTTCACATTCTTGTTTCATATTTGGATAAAATGATCACTTCCCATTAGTACAGCTTATATTTATAAGATACTATTTTATTTTCATTTAAACCAAACAGCTATATTTCATTGGAGCCAAATTTGGCGAGATTGAATTTTTGTATGATGTATATTAGCATATTACAGACTAAGGATCTTATTAAAACTGGCAAAATACATTATCAAATAATAAAAAGATTGTTCTAGTATATCATTTGTTCATATTTCATTTTATATATTAAACGTTCATAAAACTTAAAGAGCGCTAACAAAATTGTCTGATAACCAAATTTGATCCTACTGACTGAATTCAGCCAGCAAGCAAAATGGTTTCCTTCAAAAGCAGGTTTGCAAAAGTGAAGAGCTGGAATGGCAAATATCGGTTTTACATGCAGCATTTGTAATTCGTGTTAACTCAACTAAAGTTTGACTGAATTCAGCCAATTACTTCATCAGGATTAACTTTTATTTGATAATGCCCATTTTACTTTTAAATGATACAAGTTCAATTAATTATCCAGCAAAAATATTAAGTGAAACCTATAACCACATGTAATGTAAATGACTGAACTCAGCCAGATTGAAAGCATATACTCTACAAATAGGCATGCTGGCTTGAACTTCTTATTGTATTAATATAAATCAACCATGCCGATCATTTAAATGATACTCAATGAACATCGCAAGAACAGAAGTTACAAGTATCAATAGTTTTGACCTTTTCAGAAAAGGGTCAATTTGAATCAGAACGTGTTGTATACAGCTCGGTAAGCAATCCCGGGAATGATTCTATTCCACATCTGAACCTGACCGTAGTGTCTGAGTTGTCAGTAAATGTTGTATTCCTCGCTAGTGTTAGCGTTGATGTGTAATCTTTCTCTGGACTTGTGCAGCTGGTGTTTGTTCTGCTGCTTGCAACTCCTGACAAAGTGAACTGATATTATGATGCACTCTCCTGTTAGAATAATTGATATTCGATCTGAAAGTGGTTTCAATTTTGTTTATAATTGAGTGTGTACGTACAGTAACAATAATCACAACTGAAGAGTCGAATAGTCGTTTTCGATGATATGTAATTTCTAATGTAGAAGTGTTTACTTTACAAATATTATATAGTCTACGTAATCATTTAATACAATTGAATAACAGTTAAAGTTTATTGAAAGTTTGTTAATATTAATTTATCTAAATGTTACCTAGATAACAACTGGCATCAATGCCGTTTCATATTTGTCTTCACAACCAGTCAGAGCACAACAGTACTAACATTAATTTTGTTTTTATTTGTGGGTCCTTCGTGGCCGAGTGGTCTAAGGCGCCGTCTCAAGATCACTTACTTCTCATCGCTAAGTTCGTAGGTTCGAGTCCCGCTTTTTCCAAAAACTTTATGTTAGAAATTTTCCAGTAACTTGCGGATAAACGGTTGTTCTACTCAGTCTGACTCAGTCTGAGGTCTTCCTCCACCAGTAACACTGGACATGCCATATATAAACTGACTCAGTCTGAGGTCTTCCTCCATCAGTAACACTGGATATGCCATATATAACCTGACTCAGTCTGAGGTCTTCCTTCACCAGTAACACTGAATATGCCATATATACCCTGTGTTGAATATTGCGTTAAACTCTATGTTACAAAAAAATTTATTGACTATTTATTAGGTAATAAATAATATCATATAAACATTATGATCCTTTTAAGATTTACACATTTTATCAGAGTTGGTCTTGAAGCTTGTTGTCAGTATGGGCTTTTGGTAAAAGTATTCTGTCATAGCAATTTGGTTGTGTAACCTATCCCGTCCAGGAAGTACACGATACTAATACTTGCATATATATTTACATATACAAATATTTCTTCGGCTAATATGTCGGTTATTTTTTTATAATGAGTAGATGAAACATTTTATGTTGCCAACAGCAAATGCATATTTAATATATATAACTCAGAACTAAATACATATCGAATTTCCTGAAAATAAATTTGTTGTTTTACCACACTCTGTATATTCCCTGATTTTATTGGTTGACGCGCTTCGATTTACGAGGATTGAAATGCCATAACATTGGCGTTCTGTGTAGCATTACGCCATTAACGCAATCGCGATTGTTCTTAATTCATAAATTTGTAGAATCGTAAAACATTATAGATATGATAAATACGTAGACAATTCAGTTTTCATAACGTTTTATTTTATCATTGATATAGGTTATTCCTGCCAGGCGGCGACATTTAAAGATCGACTTTAAAGTTCGGTTTTGCCAATATATCGCACATATTAAATAACCATATACTGGCAGATTACTTAAAAATACGACACAGATTACTTGAAAGGAATGAAATGAGGTCACTATAGATTACATTATACGTTAACAAGTGTTATCTTTCTTAATCAGATGCCAATCAAAATATCAATGACTGCGAATTCTTAAAAATCTAAAACGGGAGAATATGCTGAATAATGGTAATGAAATCCGTCTTGGCGTACGTTTAACTATTGATTTATTGCTGTTCGAGTACATCTGCGTTTACATATAGCATCACTTGCTTTCTATGTATAAATAGCAATTTTGTTTTTATATACAATAAACAGGTGAGCATGCTATCGTATTTGTAAAAGGATAGTCGGACGTTTTTATTACATTGTTAACCTTACCTTAAAAATCAAGTTGCATATGCATGAACAATGAACCTGCAAACCGCGGTTACACGAAAGGAAAAGGAAGGTTTTTGATCAGATGTTACAAGAATAGTGCAACTGATGGACATTATTTTAAAAGCAACTACTACGAAAAATGTGTTTTAGTAAAGTCATAGATGAAGGGATTCATCTCCGTAAATATATCGTAGGTTCATATTTGATTCAATGAAATAAATCAACACGCCTTACGCCTCCATATCACCTCATTAAGTGTTTTTTCTATGAAGTATAGTTAAATTGTACCCACCGTTTTCGTTTCCAAACTGATAGTGTTGTATGTCAGAATAAACAAGCAAACAGCTCTTGCCCTCGTGGCAAAGTACAATAACGTGTCCGTCTTTGTAAAATAATGAGACATATACATGTATTTGTAACATCGACTTTAAGCTAATTACAATGCACAATTATTATTATTGTTATACAAGTCATATATATATATATATATATATATATATATATATGCATGTACATGTGTGTGTGTGTGTATATGTGTGTGTGTGTGTGTGTGTGTGTGTGTGTGTGTGTGTGTAGTAGTAGTTACATACTGCTTGGTGACCTTATAATTTTTTATATAATCTGATTGTGTTAATGAAATGGGATTATCCTTGTCAAATAAATTCGACACATATCCAACAACTGAAATGTGAATTTGCTTTCTATTCCAGATTAATACATTGAATTTAATTTAATTTCTAAGTTTCTTTCAATAATTGCAAATTAAAATTGTTAAAATTGAATAACAGAAGTGGCTGTAGATACAATTATGATTAATTTATAGGTTGAAGTTGTTAGTATTAACTCTGTTAAATATCAATTTATTATAAGATATCTCACAAGTTAAAGTGTATGATAAGTATAATACTTTTAATAATAACAAAGTATCTAATATCTGAAATGTGGTTATATTGTTTATTTAAACTTGTTATTGACACTTACTATTTAAAACATGTTATTGACAATACGTATTTAAAATCACAATGTAATGGATTCACCTTACGAACTTTTACAGTATAAAATCAGGTCCTATAGAGTTCAGTTGATTTACCGTGACATAGAACCATGTAATAGCTGGTTCAGGATGAACACAGTTTGTTCTACATTCCTGTGTCACAGTATTGACCGACAAGTCTTGGGGTCCATCTGGTACACGGTCATACTGTATGGATGTTGGTACGGCTTATGGAAAACACAAAATATTTACACATCATGAAAGCAGTATAGATAAAAAAACAACTTCCCAATATTTTAGCAATATAAAAGCAACAATAATATATTCAGCAAAAACATGTAAACACGTGATGAATGGCGGACATTTGTTGTCATTTTTAACGCGCTTACAAATAGTATTCAAGCGTAAAAAATCATGTAGAACAGCTCTACATTTTGGAGGTAAATGACTCGAATTGAATGGTGATTGTGTAATTGTATTGTATGTAAGCCTCTGCGTGTAAAATGACGTTTTTTCATCATATGCGATAAATCAAAAGATGCTGCCTGTACGTGTTTACCTGGTGCCCATTTCACCAACGTTCGTAAGTTTACGAAAGTATTAGTGTAAAAATTAAAGTTACGAAAGAATCATGAAATTCATTTAGTATTTCACTTACATATGTTGACGAACTTCCGCAAGCATTTTGAATATAATTGTTTTCAAAAATTTCAAACATACTGCGTAAATAAAACGTTCTGACGTGTCACGAAGTGTTAGAATTGAAATCATAAGACTTACAAAGGTTAGTGAAACGGGCACCTGACAGTCATGAATAACCCGTGTATACCTTATATAAATTAATAATGTCCAGTGTTCGAACGCAAATAGTGATATCACTGTTGGTGAGGCGATACCATGGCAGAATCGACTCCATTTTCATTAATAATTAGTTGTGGGGAAACGGCTTTTAAACACCAGAACATATTGGCGATGATTAATATGTTCAAAATATATATTTACGTATAAAGCAGAAAGGTAAACAGTGTCAACTACGAACACTTAGCAGTAATGTGCGTTGAATTGTGCATATAATGAGTCTAACTTCTATAATTACTATGTCAGTGACTCTTTTACATGACATGCATGAGCACGTATTAAGGATGTATTTTGCACTTTCTCTTACCAAAGCAACTATAACATGCAAATGTAGTTATATACGACATGACATTCATTGTAGTTCCAATTGCCAATGACACAGGAACATGCACATATATTTATAATATTTATTTAAGTTGTGTTACCATGGCTACGACCATTTGCAGTTTCTGTTGCTAAAACATCTTTAACATGCATTTTGTTTATGTATTAAGCATGATATCCTTGTAGTTTTTATAACGAAGTCAATTGAACCACGCAATATATTTATTACTTATCAATGTTTCTATTGCCAAGGCAACCGTAACGTACACATTTGTCTATTATTGATTTTGACATACTTTATATTGCCATGGTAACAGTACATACACAATTATTGAAACTTTATAACAATATTCATTTTAGTTTTTGATACTAAGGAAACTGTAACATGAAAATGTAATTATAATTTATAATAATGTATCTTGTAGTTTTTGCTTAAAAGGAAACTTTAACAAGCAAACACACGAGTGCATACTAAAATTTGCAAACTTTGCAAGATGACAAATATAAAATTTTCTCAAATTGTTTGATAATTACAGACCTGAATATAAGGTATTCCAACGTATCATTGTAATCATGATTTACAAAACAATAATAGTAATCTGGTAGCTGGTATTAAAATATGTTGCTTTAGCAATTTCAGGCGATTTTTTATGAAAAATGTCCCCAAGTTGGATCTAAATTCGACATTTTAGCGTAAAAAGGTGTTTTTACATTTTGCACATGTTCACATAGTTAAGATGACCTGTTCTTATTGGATATCAGCTTCGTCGTTTCACACAAAGATGAAGTATGAACTTTCGCACCTTTTACTGTAAAAAACCGAAAATACCAAAAAAAAGTAAGTTCGACCTTGATATGTTTTTATACCTAAGAGTATCCATTGTGGTATACATCGCCATGGGAACCACAGATAATGATATACATCTAATTCATAAAATACATTATGTCTTAATGATGTTTGTGAAGATGTATATATTCCTGATATCTTAAATTTATAAAAATAACAGAACAGATCATATATTTTATTTCGACTTAAGCATATACAGCTCATCATCATTCAAAATACAAAAAAAATCAATGCATCAGTGAAACAAACAAAACATACGAAAAATTTTTTTTAGAAAGTTAATTGATTAGGCAAGAATGATAATTGTTATTATGATTAAGATGAACAGTATTAAATAATTATTAGATTCATTCAAACTATATATAATACGGTTGTCCTGGCGTATTCAATTGTACTAAAACATATTTGCTAATAACTGCTACTCGTGTTTTCATTCGAATCAAATGTGTGTACGTATCTAAATATTTAAAATTGTGTATCAGAAGGAATCTCATTTAATTATGACTAGTCTTATCCTCTTTTGATAATTTGACATTTTCCTTCCCAAACAACCACTTACGTAGAATTGTGAACATTAACCATTCACTTCTTATTAATATACCCTCCGCCTCCTGACCTACATAGCTGACCAAAGCATGTTTTGTTTGCTTTAATAGTTTTTTCTTTAGTATTTTTTAAGATTTTATTAACTCATGATTGGATACCATGGGCAACGGTTTGATCTCAATAATTATGTTTACTTTATAATTATAGATATCACCATGTTTGCTTGCCTTTGAATATTGTCTTTATATTGATAATATTTTTTACAAAATATAAATAACGTTCCATTTGTTTTAACAATTCCCTACATGGATCTTAACTCTATTGTTATTATAAGGACATTCACCCAAATCCAGGTTCTACGTTCCAGGTCCCAGATTCTAGGTACAATTTCAGTTTCATCTTCTTCATATGTTTCAGATAGATTCGAAGCCTTATACATTTTACAAATATGTATTTTGTTCATTGAAATGTTCAAAGTACAACTTACTCTGAACTTAATGAGTTTGGTAAATTGACAATCACCGTAACATGACTTAACGACACTGTTGCGTCAGCTGATCTAAAAAATATTTTGGCATTCGATAAACCACTAGATAGCCACCGTCATTTTTTTTCTCCTTGACATCTAGAAGCCAATCGTCTGGAATACATAGTGGTTGTGAGATTACTATTAAATTCAGACACATTTTCTTAAAAGTATTTTGTAGACAACAAATTTCCGACTTTGTTTATGATAATTTAATTGATGATTTTTTAAACCTTGTTGTCGATACTGGAAAAATATGATTTAATTGTTATTGATTACTTCAACAATGATATACTGAATGCGTTTTGATCGCATGGTTTAAAGAAAATATGCCAACATTTCTGTATATTTCATAATATAAATGATTAAAATTTAACCGCATGAACCTCCGTGGATATCCACTGAGCAAAACAATAATATCAGGGTCCGTAAACGACTATTTAAAAAAGCAATACAATCTAAGTTATAACTCTTATCAGTAAAACAACAACTGCCAGTACCGGTACTTTTGACAATGTTCGTACTTAACAGTGTGTGTATAAAGTAAACGAGTGCTTTGATGTGTGCAAGTTTGAGAGTTATTTACGAGAGAAGATTTGATTGCAAAACGAAATTCGCCCGCGTAATGACCAACACCCTTTTACCAGGAATATAAGAACGCAAAGTCTATATTCAGACAGCTGTACAGCTGTATCAAGCTCTTGATTCTATGATGCATCTATGGTTTAACTACTCGTGTAAAAAGCAGTGTGAATGTAATGCCAGCAAATGCTGTGTTACAGTTTTCAACGAAATTTGAAATAAAACTACCAACAGAAATGATAAACTTGGCTCTCAGCATATCAGGAAAGACAAAAGATGCAAACATTTAGGAATATACTGTAGACCCATTAATTTAAGCAAATCAATTTATGAAGCATCTACTGAATTCCATGTAAACTTTCTTAATGTTATCAAGAGTGGGCTGCATCTGACTGGTCTACAAACACTTACAACCAAAACAATTTATCAATCCGTTGTGTTGCCTAGGCATTATTTAGTTTGCGAATTATAAAGTATGGCGATGGATAATGATAGGTAACAGTCGGAAAGAGCCCACCGATTTTGCCTCAAGATGATCCAGAGTCTAAAGCAAGACATCTGCGGGTCGGTACACATGCAATGCATATAATATACTTGCAATACGTACAATATATACATGTAGTTGCAATAGGTTTATATTTGTTAATATTGTTTGCCATTTTCAGGTAGTTGACAGATTTAAACTTATTCTCGGGAACAACTTCATTGTTAACGTTTGAGTTAACGATATCTCGATAGTAACATCTTGGCTTAATATATTTTGTCGATGTGGTTAATATGATAACTTACACGTCTTGTGGGTCCGTATGCGAGCGTGTGTTCGTATGCGCTTGAGTCTGATTCGTTGTGCTCTGTGTAAATAGTTTTCTGTCATTTCATGTGCGTATAGCATACACGTATTAAATCTATGTAAATGATTATGCAAATTCTACTTTTGGAAGTGTATAACTAATATGTATATATGTTTGTTATGCTCTCCAATACATGGAGGAATATAAGTTATACACTACAATTCCAAAAGTATCTATCTAGATTCCGAGCATGAGCTAAACAAAATCATATGTGTCAATATTCGACGCCATTATTTATATCAATTTTAGAAAATGCTTAAATATGTATTTCGGTTTGTATGAGCAGTTCAGCATTTAAAAAATGAATATTTTTTCACTGTGAGTTTTAATTCACGTAATGTTATAATCAATTTATTTGTAAGTTATTAAAGTTTTCAATATAAACAGAAATATTAACAGAAAATAATAGATGAATAAATCCTACAAGAACGGATATAACTTTTCATTTGAACTATATACTTGGTAATCGGGTGAAACTGTTTATGGCAAAGTAGCCAATCGTTACTGTTAAAGGAATAAATGGTTAATAGATCAGTATTTTTCAGTTATCAAACTGAAGTGATAATGATAAAATTATAGTATAAAAAAGTAATAATTTTAAATAAATGGCAATATAATAGATATATTTGCAATACCATTTGGCATGATAAACAAAACAACAGTATTAATCATAAATTGAAACATTCCAATAAGTTAAATGAGGCATACCGTTTTTAACATACAGAACAAATCAGTCTACAATTAAGTGAGAAATCATATTGTTTAACTTACTGTAAACCACCAACGTCAACGATTGTTTGCTGTCACCATATTTACATGTCCACCACTTTCCATCGTTACTTTGACTGAGCCCAGTAATGTTAACATACATGTGATTGTCATAAGCTGTGTATGTGTGTCCTTTTGTAAGCAAAATACAATGTTGTAGTACACATTGTGCATGGGCAGATGAATCTGGGCCTGTCTGGGGTATATCCTGTGTGTCTGTTATAAGCCACTACACAGTTGTATTAGATGTGAAGCCAGTAACGCTGCACACCAATTGGATAGGTGACCCTATCACTGGAACCACATTGTCACGTATCTGTACCGAGTTTATCGTCACTGTGAAATACTGTTGCTGTACAAATTATAATTATATTACATAAACAATACATTTGAAGTTAAAATATAAATGTATTGAATGTATGTATCTGCTGGCTAGGTATAAAAGATGAAACGGACAGTAATACAAGATGGACAATGTGTACTATATTGAATTAGTTTACTTCAATTAAATCTCTGTTTTCATCACTTGGATGTTTATTTATCCCAATCTCTTGTCAAATTCAAATCAGTAAAGACAACTTTGCAATAAAACAGGTTTGCTTATCATATCAGACTGTCAGTTTTTGTGATGCATTCCATTGTTACTGTGCAATATGCAATTTATACAAACACAAATCGTATCTGATATTGATCAGGATGCTTTCAATTTAGTGAATGTAATTATCTAGTTGCAAGTGAAAAATTATGCATATTGTCATTTACCACCTGCAACATGCAATATACGTTAATGCTGGTTAGAAGTTGCAATTTAAGTAAATAATATTGAAGATAAGCAAGTTGAACTAATCATTGTCTCGTCCTTCATTTTATTGATTCCAATACGCGTGTCTGACTTACTGCCTTGCAATTGAACATGTATGGAAGTCGAAAGGTCGATACGGCGGCAGAATTGGCCACCACATCCGCCGATATTACCGCAGCAGAAGTCACCACAACAACTGATGTCATGGAAGCAGTAGCAACCACAGCAGCTAAATATCACAGTAGTAGACAACACAGCAATCGATACCACAAAAGCAGCTATCACAACAGCAGTAGATGCCACAGCAGCAATAGTGACCTTAGTAACCGATGCCAAATGAAAAGTAGACATCATAGAAGTCGATACAACGGCAACAGTAGCCACCACAAGAGAAAATGACACATTAGCATATGTAGCTACAACAGCAGTAGATGCAAGAGCAATAGTTACCACCACAGCATCCGGTATCACGTGGAATTACCAAAAATAGCAGTCAGTTACATAGCAGTGGTAACTGCAATAATGCTATATCCTAATGTTGTATCATATGTTTTTATAAAACTGCTTTTTCATAATGACTCTGTGTAGTCAGTCTTGTATGTATGAATGCTTATGTATTGGCTTTATTTGCTAGAATAATAAACATATATAAATTGACCTTATCTTTTCATACGAACATTATTTGGCGTCAGAATAAACGAACATGGAACATTCAAAGCAACCACCGGAAATGGATTTTTCATACGAAGGACATTAATCAGAAAGTTTGGAGCGCGTGGTCCAGTGGTAGAGAAACGAACCCATGATCGGAGCGTCGTGGGTTCGATCCTCCGCCACGGCTATGTGTGGTGTCCTTGAGCAAGACACTTTTCCGCATTTGCTTAGTACTGGTTCTAACCAGGAAGACTTCGAGCGTGATTTGCTTAAATTGTAAGAACTTGTTTCACAATCAAGGTAAAATAAATAAGTTAAATCTAATCAGAAAGTTGGAAGAAATGGAGGAATACAAAATAAAAAAAATTAGAGTGTGCTTTAAGTTACCAAAATGAAAAGAAGGAATACTAAACAGGTCTTTAAATCACGGGACAGGAAGTCAGAAGCATGTTTAACACTTTCGCGATAAGTGATGGTGATAAAGGTAAAATTAAACCTTTACTGCAAGAGTTTAAGAAATATTTTATTCCAAAGGGAAATGTCACAATGGAACAACATCAATTCCATACGATTAATCAGATCCAACAATTGCCAATATGCCATTGAACTTAGAAGCATTGCATTAGTATGTGAAATTGATGACATTTACGAAATAAATTATCAGAGACAGAATTGTATGGGGAACGTTCTCATAAAAAAATAATTACTTTTAACAGAGGACAATCACACACTTCAAAAGCTGACGATGAATCAAAATCTCACATACCGACAATGTGGACGCAATTAAAGGTCAGAAAGTTACATATATAGAACAAAACACACATTTAAAAAAAATGTGCCAGACAAAATTCATCAATGACAGCTAACATAAAGTGCACAAAATGTGGAATTTCGTAAACAAACGGAAATTGCCCATCATATGGTAAAAATGCCATTAATGCAAAAAAAAATGCTTAATGCTGCAAATCGATGCAACAGCATAAACAGATGTACATGCTGTCAATTAAGTTACTTGGAAAAATCAATACTACGCGAAACAAAGCGAAACCAAGATTGACATTAGATCACAAGCAAAAATTATATCATAAATTATGTACAAATCAGTCAAAACTAAAAACACACAAGAGCAAGGCTCGCAAGTTACACGGGAAACACACTAGCTGTTCTAGGAACTATAATTTTAAAATATATGAGACAGGATATATAGTTATTTGTGACAAAATCACAAATCATTCATTAGATTTAAAAGTTCGCAAAATTTGGTATTAATCAAAGTAACAAATTAAGTGGAACAATTAATGATATACATGTTTTGATTAAGGAAAACACAAAAACGTGTTTCATAGACTGACATATCTATAAGACACAGACAAAATTTATATTGTCTCCGATGTAACACAAAATATAAATCCTCCCCAAAAACTGCAGTAGCATTACAAGATTATGATTACGGACATAACTTTCTAGATAAGAATTCGAACAGAGTCATAATACAGAAGAAGTTGTCTTCATCCAAGAGAGCTAAATAACGCCATCAACACTATCAACTATCACCTGTTGAACACATTTTTGTCAAATGTCAAATGTCAGGTATTTTCCAAAATCTTGATGCTAATTAAGTTTAATATCAATGGAAAGTACATGAAGACAACCAGTTACTTACGCCATTCATAACGCCATTTTAGGCATAGGCTTGACACTTAATAAAGACTGTGATCGATGTCAATTCTGTCATCTACTAAGGGCATCATTTGGTTGATACTTATGTATTGACATACTGTATTAGAAATATCGGCACCGACATTTAAAAGGTGTTCAAAGATTGCTTGAAAAGTCAACTTCTGAGCAAAGTATATTCCGGATATGTCACAAATCACGGAACCAATACGTCAGTTGTTAAACAAATTATGTTACATTTGAATGGAAAGATAATCAATAAAAGAGACGCTAGCAAATCAAACAAGTTTTGACAAAAAAAACCTGTATTAACGTATTACGCTTCAAACAAATCCATCAAAATCAGCTGTGACAGTGGCAAAGATGTTATGGGATGCGTATGATTACAAGATAACAAGCCAGTCACATATGCTTTGAGGTTTTAATATACTATGGAAATAAAATGACACTACGTACATACTCTGATCACAAACCCCTGTATTTTATACTGAAAACGCCACTAAGCAGTACACCACCCAGGCTACAAAATGCTATTGAGATTACAGAAATATGATTTAATTCACTTATGTGCCAGAAAAAACAATGGTATATATCAAATATACTAGGTCGAGCTTATTTGAATAACTATGAAAATTGAAATTTCAACAGTGACATTCAGATATATGTGCAATATCTGATTAGTAAATCACCAATCGCAGATAAAAGATTGGAGAAATCAAATAATGACACGATAAGGTAATAATAAATGGTTGGTCAGAAATAAATTATGAATAACAGTCTGAAATCAAACTATTTTCACATACAGAGAATGTAAATGGATTTAATAAACTAGTGATAGCAAAATCAGTAAGTGATAGCATGTTATGTAAGCTACCATGAGGTCACTTGGATATTCAAGATATAACTTTTTGACCAGGAATGAATGGAGAAATTAACCGCTATAAAAGCAAGCGTAGTACATGCTTGGAATATAGATATTCGAATCAAAATGAACCATTACTGTCAGTAACGATTGAAGACATTTTGTGGCAAAAAAATTGCAACAGAGCTGTACCAATGGAAACGTTAAAAGTATTTATTATTAGCAGACTATCAATCAGCAAAGTCAGAAAACATGACATCGAGAACAGTTATACATTAAGTAATTAATTATGTTATTATTCGCTCGTAATGGTTCGCCGATTGTGGTAATGTCAGATAATGCATTATATTGTGAATTTTCAGAATTTGCAAAATATGCAAAATAATTGGGATTTAAACACGAAACATCGAATTGACTTGTTGAGAAACTGTTAAAATGATATAAATAATCCTTAAACATTTGCCAAAAAAGGATAAGCTCCTTAAACGGCTTTTACAATTATAGGAATAAGCCAATTGATGATTTAGATTTACCTGCACAACTGATAATGAACAGAAGGTTTAGATCAAACCAGTCTCTTATGAACAATTACAATCTAAACTGATTCAAACAAGTTGATTCAAGAGAAACACGCGGTAGCAGTAGTCGCCACAGAAGGCAGTAGAAGCCACCAATGAAGCAGTAGATACGGCAGTAGTAGCCAAAACTAGCAGTCGATTCCAGAGTAAACAATGCCACACCACCCGATACCACGTGGTATAAGTAACCACCACAGCAGACAATACAAAGACAGCAGTCGTCACCACAGCCGCTGATACCTAAGCAGCCATTACCGCATCAGCCGATGCCACAGAAGCAGTTGTCACCACAGCATTGATTGGATATCACGGCAGTAGTAGCTAAAACAGCAATCGATGCCATAGATGGCGATGTCACAGCAGCCAAAAGCATGCTGTAGCAGTGGCCCACACAGCAGTCAATACCACGACATAGGTAGCTACAAAAAATGTAGTAGCTACGGCAGTAGTAGCCACCATAGCATTCGATGTTACATCAGATGATGCCATAGCAGCCGATACAGCGGGAAAGCAGTAGCCGTCACAACAGCCAGTGCAACGGCCGCATTAGTTATAACGACAGCCAATACAACGGCAGAAGTAGTCATCAAAGAAGACGTAGCTATGGCATTAGTAGCCTCTACACCTGTCGTTGCCATAGACAACTATGCCATAACAGCCGATACCACGCGGTAGCAGTAGCTGCCACAACAGACGATACCTCGGCAGTAGAAGCCACAATAGCAGTCGATGCTACAGCAGCCGATACCACCGCAGCAGTAGCCGCCACAGAAGCCAATACCGTGGCAGTAGCAGCCAACACAGCAGATACCACAGCAGAAAGTAAGCAACAGTCGATGTCACAGCTGTAGTTGTCACGGCAGCAGAAGATACAACGGCAGTAGTAACTACAACAGCAGTCGATACCACGGCAGTAGTAGCCACCACAGCATAAGTTGCTATGCAAGCAGCCGGTGTCACCATAGCAGTTGAAGCCACAAAAGCTGATGCCACAGAAGCAGCACGCTTCCGATGCCATTGTCGTATCTACCACAGCAGCCGATGAAACTTGATTTTAAATACTGGAAAAACGAAGAAGTTTGGTTCTCAATAACCCTAAAATAGTTTATGTTAACAACTTGCGTGTGGAAGGTGCATATGGCGATGTCCGACTTTTACTTGAATAATATTTGTTTACGGTTCACTATCTAAATTATATGCCTAGACTTAAATCTATGAACATTCACCTGATTGCACAGAATGTGTAAAACAGGTATCATTATCAAAGTAAGGTCCATTGCTGACTTCGAATCGGCTGAAATATAACAAGCAATACTAAATATAGCAATACAAGGTAGAAGCAATAGTAATTGTAGCAGTGGTGTTGGTATTGACGGTAAAAGTAGTTGTAGTAGGTAAAAGTAAAAGGTAATATTATAAGTTTTGGTAGTAGTAGAACAAGCAATAACAGAAGTAGTTGTAGTTTTATTAGTAGTATAGTAGCAGTAGTAGTAGTAATGGCATTCGAGGTAGCAACAGTAGTAGTAGCAGTAAAAGTATCAACATAGTAGTAGTAATGTAGTCGAATTAACAATGATAATGGTAATAATAATAATAGTAGTAGTAGTAGAAGTAGTAGTAGTAGTAGTAGCAGTAGTAGTAGTAGTAATATTAATAGTAGTAGTGGTAGTAGTAGTGGTAGAATAAGTAGTAAAAGTAATAGTTGTAGTAGTTTTATTTGAAAATATTCTAAACATTTGAGCAAATCCTTACGCATGATGCTTGAAGAAGCAGCTATGTATGTATTACACCAAGATTGGTGATAGATATATAATTAAGCAGGAAGTATTGTATAAGGTTCAGAAATATTTAATTTTTGCCGGTTTTATACCAACGGAGAAGTAATCTACAATGCCCTAATACATAATCGCAAGCACATTGTCATATATTTATGCATGGTATATATATTGCCTTCTTACCCAGTAAGATATTATTTTCTAATTGAACATACTGTAGTAATCTTTTCTTTTCTTTCAAAATATGACTTCACAGCACTTCTTACCTCGTACATATATTTTGTTTTCTCTTCAGGGACCTCAATACATTTTGGCATCTCTTTTGAGAATGCTATTCTAGCTAATGAATGTTGAGAATTATTAATTGTCCAAAATCTTCTATTTGAGATCATGCAGTTTTGCAGACGATCTTTTGTCAAGATCAACGTAAGGGCGTACTCCTTTTAAAAAGTACCGTTGAGTTTCTCATGAGTGATTTATTCGTTTAGCGTACACGTTTCAGCATGTGTGAATGGACTGTATATATTGTAATGAATGTTAACGCTTGCATAACACATTAATTGTGCTTTTTCAACTACATATTCAACAAATTGAAATACTTTAAAACATATTAAATGTGAACTAAAAAAAGACTATAAGCAAGTGAAACTCCATGTATGTGTTTGTTTTACTGAATTTGCATGTACATACATTTTAAATGACTTATATTATAAAAATAATTGTGAATTGATAAGATGTGTACATACTGAATTTTTAAAATATTATTCAATTGATAGGAAATAAAATTGTAGCAAAGAAATATAATTATCATACCTAAGTAACTTTGATATATGTGCTGTATGTGGAACTTGGTTTAAGTGTGAAAACTTGTTTTTACTATTGTATAATTGTTTGAATAACAGTCGTAAGAAAACAGGTGACTTCAATGCATGCTGTATTAAGTTATGTATATTCAGATTTTTTAATTCTAGACACTGTTTAAAATTATTTAAAAATATACATATAAGAAATAATTTCAGAAAATACTGTTACTAACAACCTTAATCAGAATATAAACACGAGTTGATAGAGTTGATAGATTCTCGTTCAAATAGATTATTGTTGATAACTGTTACGGAATTTAGATTCAAAGATAAAAGTAATCAGCAATACGAAGAAGCAATATTAGAGCAAGCATGGTATGAACATGGTATGAAATAAACACATTGACAAAAGTTTAATCAATTATAAAATTATGCATTTAAATGTTTTTATTTCTGAAATTCTTGGTAAAAACTTATTGGGGTCAAAGTATTCTCTGTTCGTTTCAAAAGGCTCTTTTAATAATCAAGATAAATGTATGGGAATTTCCCTTATAGATACATTCAACAAATTTTAATATGCATGTTTCATAGAGTAATCAAATGGTCAGATTATAGATAATAATCAAATAGACCAGGCTTGATCCGGGTTTAAAAATAGGTTCTCGACAATTTTAACGTGTTCATTCTACAAGCTATGGTTCAAAAGTATATAAGTAAAAGGATGGAGGTTTTATTGTTGTAACAGTTGTTGTTGTTTTTTTTTTTGTTTTTTTTTCAAAAGCATTTTATATCATTAGTCATATTAATATTTTCATAGCCTGATACGTAAGAAAATAGGCAGCAAACTAATATGCTATCTTTTAAAATTGTATAATACTCTTAAACTATATGTTAGAGTCATCAACATAATGTTAATATAAATCTTCAATTGTAACATCGGTTGCTGACAAGGTTGTAAATTAAGTACGATTGTATGTAATATTTATATAAAACGTTTAATCAGATTTTGGTAACTTGAACAGAAATTTGCTTACGGTATTCATATTTCAAAGGTGTTCATGATATTATTGTATGTTTACATTCCGGTGGCATGGACAACTACATCGACACTGTAAGACTATTCCGATCTCAAAGTAATGTAATCTCTAATTTTATTTGAACGTTTTCTAACATTAAATTTGTTGGTGTCATCTATTCTGTCTTATGGGTCAGGAATGTATGGATTGAATACGCAGCACAGATAGAACACGTTCATAATAAATTAGAGGCGAATGTGGTAGTTTTATTTACGTTATTAATGTAACAGTATTAACCTTTGTATACGATTTTTACGCATGAACAAATCTAGATATTGTATCATTATGGGAGGTTATAATTGTAGACATATAAATATATTGAATGTATGTATAATATATGTATGCAATGAGAAACATTTTATGTATAAGTTACAAATAAAGAAATCTTGAAACTTGAATCATTGACAGTTTAATAGAAAGGATGACAGATTACTTGAGATAAATGATAGCCTAGGGTTATCTTGATGTATTGTTGACGAGTTATTTTTGTGGGCTGATATTAAGATCTGTAATTAGAATACTGACCAATAGAAACTTAGAAATGAATTGACCAATGATAGAATAGCTGTTTATTCATTCAGAGACTGGTTTTAGCAGAGATAGGACAGTCAGTTAGATTTAGGCACGGACAGAGTAACATGTCAGATAGACTAAGGTTAGTTTAAACGAGCGGTAGCGAGTTTAAAAATGTTAGCTTGTGACTTTGAACTTATGCGAACTTTATAAGTATGTGAAGAAAATTTACTTATTATACAAAAAAAGTTGTTGAGACGATTATACCACATGGGTATATTAAATGGTGCCGCTATTCCAGGACTGGAGTTTTGAGTAACACAACGAAGAGTACAATAGGCCACGTATACGACATTGAGACGAAGAAAAAACCGGTGAGTGTGTTTATTTGATTTATTTTCTTACAAGTACGAAAATGACAGACCAAAATGTTGCTTCTGTATCTAAAAACTTAGCAGACCAATTAGCACAATTAAATAATCATGTTGGGGCTCAGGGAATTAGAAAATTCATCAAACATTTTGATGGAGATTCGAAACAATTTAAAACTTGGGTCAAAAATATTGAGAAATATGCAATTTTTACAAAAACAGATGAAAGTCAAATCAAACTTATGGCATTACAAGCCAGTAAGGGGGAAATAAGCGATTTCATTCAAAGATGGATCATTAATAATCCTAGTACAACTTGGTCACAATTGAAAAATGGACTTGCAACGCAATACGATGAGGTAATTGATTATCATCATTCGTTAATGCTACTGGGTACAATTTTGCAAAAAT
The DNA here is from genome assembly GCA_029582155.1 of Panopea generosa. NCBI lineage: Eukaryota > Metazoa > Mollusca > Bivalvia > Adapedonta > Hiatellidae > Panopea > Panopea generosa. Next base: position 33,077,876 of record CM055894.1, on the reverse strand, counting down.
AAAAACAAATGAAAATGTACACAATTATGCAGAAAGATTGCTAGATTTTGGTCAAGATGCATTCAAAGAAAATCAGGGAAATTTACAATTTATTGAAAAAATGTTTGTTGGATATTTCATAAATAGGTTGGTGTATGATTATATGAAAATGATGTTAATGAGAGAAAATCACATAACTCTCCAAGCAGCAGTCAATTCGGCCATGACAGAACAAAATCTTAGAAAAAAAAAATAGAATTAAAAACAGGTCAAAATTCAAGAAATAGTTTTCAAAAGAGAAATCAGTTTAATTTTCTAAATGACAATGAAAACCAGGTTATCAGTAAAAGATCCACAGGTTACAAACAAAGCAATGCTCAAGGCAAACAGTTAAGATCAAGTCAAAATTCAGGAAATGATTTTCATAACAGACCTTTGATAAAATCTCAAAATGACTAGGAAAACCAGGTTATCAGTAAAAGATCGAAAGGTTACAAAAGAAGTCATGCTCAGGCAAAATCACATGTTGGAAATGTAGGAAGAATGGTCATTTTAAGCGACAATGCAGATCAAAATCCGATGTCAATCAAAACAAAAGAATCCCTCAGGGAAACTAGTGTTCTCCTCATATAAGCAAGCCGATATGAAGAGGGAGAACATTCCTACATTCAATATTGCAATTGCAGGCAGTCCATGTTCATGCATTTTGAAAACTAATTGAATGAGAATAAGATCCTTGGTTGATTCTGGAGCGGAAATTTCATAATTACATATACGAATTTACCAATCTTTACGCAATATACACTAAGCATGATATCAATCGCATTACACTCTGTCAGTGGGGGGAAATTATCAGTGGATATTTCGTTTGAATTAGATTTTGAGTTAGGAGGCAAAAAATTTAGTCATACTTTTTATGTGGTACCAAACATGAATCAAAGGATGCTATTAGGTAGAGATAAAGGTTTGAGTTTATTTTGATCTAAACTTGTTAAGAATTGAAGGAATTTACGTAAAAATGGAAGAGGACTTTTATATCTATTCTATAATTAGACATAAATCTACCACCATTATAAAACCACAAACAATAAATGTTGTAAATTTAAAATCAAAATATAATCCAGATTTGCCAAACGCGTTGTGATTATGAAATAAGACCGTTAGAGACAGGATATGTTAGTTCAGAACCATGTTTTGTAGTTTCAAATTCAATACTCCAATTAAATCATGATCATACATTTCCGGTATTGTTAATTAATGATTCACAAAAAAACTCTTAGACTAAGAAAGAGTTGTGTGATTGCAAAAGTTGAAAAAGTAAAAGATGCTCAATTTACTTCAATAAATGAGATAAAATGTCATTCAGAGGTGATAACTGAAAAGTTTAATCGTGAGAATATTGCGGCACCTGGCGAACATTTAGACGACATACATAGTTTGTTACAGGAAAATTCAGATTTATTTGCTAAAACTGATTTAGATTTAGGTAGAGCCATTCGAGCAAAAATGACATTAGATACAGGAATTAATCCTCCGATTAAATCAAGACCATATCGCACCCAGATAAACAATAGAAAACATATAGATAAAGCAATTAGTGAGTTGATTTAAGCTAAAGTTATACAAAGGTCAAACTCAGCGTGGAGTTCTCCGATAGTTCTAGTAGATAAGAAAGATGGTACGAAACGATTATGTGTTATTTATAGTAAGATTAATCAAGTATTAAAACCTATAGCTTAACCAATACCATTGATAGATGATATATTGTCGTTGTTAGGGAATGCAAAATAGTTTACTACGTTAGATTTAAAAAGTGGCTATTGACAGATACCTGTAGATTTAAAAGATCGACATAAGACGGCGTTTGTATGTCATAAAGGCTTGTATGAATTTAATGTCGTTCCGTTTGGGTTACATTCAAGTCCGTCTATGTTTATGGAGTTAATGAATAAAGTATTAGAGGGATTTGAAGGTTTTGCTTTTGCGTACCTAGATGATATTATCATATATAGCCCAAATTTAGAAACGCATTATGAACATATCAACAAGGTTTTCACCAAACTTTGAAAACATGATTTGAAACTCAAAATCAGTAAATGCAATTTTTTAAAAGCTGAAGTAAATTATCTAGGTTTTCTAATCAGTGAAAATGGTATTCGCCCAGATATATGGAAAGTCAAAGCAATCAAAGTTCTAAAAGCGCCTACGTCTGTTAGAGAAGTAAGATCCTTTATTGGAATGGCAGGTTATTACAGACGATTTATTCAAAGAATTCCAAAGATAGCAAGTCCGCTAATAGAACTGACGAAGAAGTTTGCAAGATTTAAGTGAGATCAAAACTGTCAAAATGCTTTTGAAATAATAAAATAACGTTTTGGTTCATTACCTCTACTATCACATCCAAATCCAGCAAAAATATATGTTTAACATACTGACGCCAGTAATTTTGCAATTGGAAGTGTGTTATCCCAACCATTATATGAAATTATTTCGGATTTAGATAGTAGTAATCTGTTGCCGATATATTACTTATCACACAAATTAAGTAAAAAAAAAATGGCCGACAATAGTTAGAGAATGTTTTGCAATTTACTTTTCACTGTCAAAGTTATATCATTATCTATATGGCGCTATTTTCACAATGTTTTGCGATCATAAACGGTTGAAATATGTTTAAGAATCACCAAATCAAAATAAACAAATACGGATTTGGTCATTTGCAATATCAGCATATAACGCGAAGATTGAATTTATCGAAGGTCGTAAAAGTTTTTCAGCAGATTTATTGTTTAGAATACCAGAATCAGACGCGTTAGCAGTAGGTTCTAGTAAGGATATAGCATTCAAAGATGTAAACGACCGTAGGTTTCAGATGAACACAGTAACCACACATCAATTGTTAGAACAACGACGAAATGCATTTTATTTCGTACGTGAAGAAGTAGACAAAATAAAGAAAACGCAACAAAAATATGACAATGAAATCAATAAAGTAAGGTCAGAAGTTTTACTTAAAATAGGAGACGATGTATTTTATAAAAAACACAAAAAAAAGTTCAAAGTTAGATAAAAACTGGAATGCATTTTACAGAATTACTGAAGAAAGATCTCCTGTCACTTTCATAATACGTAATCAATTAACTTGGTCAACTACAAAAGCGGATGCATCACAATTAATTAAACCCAATGTTGACGAATGGGTAATTCCAGAGGCTCAAACAAATCACCGGCCAATCCGAAAAACACTATTTTGTTGCACCTCCGGCTAGTTCTGACTCAGATTCAGATTCTGAACTCCCAATGGAATCCCCAGTCAAGCATCTAGCAAAACCGTATAGAAATCAAAGATTAAATTCCAGTGATGAAAGTGATATACCATTATTAGAGTTAGCTAAGAGATTAAGAAATCAAAATAAGGAAAATTCTTAAATTGAATATGAGGAGTCAGATTTGGCCGATTTGGCTTCAGCAATTAGCACATTGACCAAGAGAATGCATCAAATAGCAATCAAGATATGACTGGTATGGTAAATGTAAACCAAATGAGCGATGAGGCATAAATGTCAATTAATAACATAAAACAAAGAGATATACCATCAAAACATGTTAATCGAAAACAAGTTAGGATTAGAAAATCGCTTACAGCTAAGAAATTAAGAAATTGTTAAAATCAATAGTAATAGTATATATATATATATGGGAGCAGAAAATTATATAAAGTATAAGTGTTATGGAAAAATAAAGTTATGATAATAATCAGAAGCGATATGGAGATTTGTCAAATTAAGTATTTGTAGAAATGGCATCACATTTTAAGCACATTCCGTTCGAAACTTCGAAAGCAGAGGTTTTTGCTAGACAGTTTATTCAAAACTACGCCGAGATTTTACAGTATTGTAAACAGTGTGCGTGTGTCCAGTTAATGACTACATAAAACAGTCATTAAAATAAATATATCAACATGGCGATATATGACATTATTGTGTAAATAACTTTTATAATATGGCAGGCAACAGCGGTCAAACGTTGATTACAATCAACATGTCACAGAAAGAACAATTGTTTGGACAAACACAGTAATTACTGTCCAAAATGTACATACGGGGAACATTATAAACAACATTAGCGTAATGATAAACTGTCAAAGGTACCTTATACCATTAATTTTATGTCAAAATGGCGACATTTTAGTGAAAGTACTTCATAAACTTTCATCATCTTTCAATCAAGCGTGACAGCCATACAGATGTAATCTTTGCCATATAAGTAAACAACGATTGTTGGGTACATTAAATTGTCACGGGTGATAACTTCTACCAGAGCTAAGTTTCCAACTTGTCAAAGATGACAACTTCCACCAGTTTGGGACATATCGTGGAGATCTATCTACGATTAACAATGGACAATGGAATAACAACTGTATCCTCAGGCTACATAAAGTGTCAACCGTTTACCAGCAAAACCAATTTTTCAACAATAGTGAAGTCTTGTGTTAAGAAATCAATTAATGTATCCAGAAAATTTTGTTATACCAATTAGGTAAATTTCAATTCCAAAGTTAAAAGGAAAATTGTGTTATCAATAAGTATTAAATTTACGGTGTTACAAAATTAAATTCAAATAATGACTCCCGGTAGTTTTGATACTTTGATTTAAATATGAACGCTAAGCAGACAACTTCAAATCGTGATTTAGATATGAACGCTATACAGAAATTTCAAAGAGAACAGCAAATCAACATAATTTAAATATGGACGCTAAGCAGAAAACTTCAAATCGTGATTTAGATATGAACGCTATGCAGAAAGTTCAAAGAACAACAAAAAAAAAACAATGTGATTTAAATATGAACGCTACGCAGAAAGAGACGGACGAGTTGTTTGCAGTTACTATTTGCAATAATTAGATTATCAGTTATACTATAAAGAACATTATTGATTTTGTCTCGGCATTTTTTTTACTTATGTTTGCATTTTGTGGTGACGGGTTGTTTAATACTGTTATTTGATTTCATGATTATTATTGTTATTGTTCGGTAAGATAGTATTGCTTCAGTAGAGTTTATTAGTTACACGAATTTAATTTTCCCGTTTTCAAGTTGATATTAAAGTAGAGAATGAAATAGAAGTTAAGATATATTCATCTATTAAATATTTTCTTATTTGATATGGGCGTATAGTATTTATGTTATAAATATAAGTTTTGATAGAACAAGATAGAACATTGTAATAGAAGAAACAAAAATAGTATGAAATAAAAAGTGGCATACGTATAAATAACATTATAGATAACTGTATAAACAAATATTAGAATATTAAAAAAAATGCATTATGTAATATAAATTGTCACAAGTTTAGAAACTAATCAAAGTAATTTAAAGTTAAAACAATTTACAATCAGAAATTATTGCAAAATCTTACTTCAGTGTATATCTGTGTACATCTTGTCTTAAACAACTAAGTGTTTATGATAAGGTACATAATTTGGGAAACATATATACTAACTAGATAGCAGGAAATGATAATGTCATATCTTGATTGAAATAAAACCAGGAAATACTAGAGTAATTAGAGATTTATCACTGATTGACATATCCGCTGTTTGAGGCATATTCTATGTTTGACACCTCAGAGAGAAAGTAACTGTTGCTTAATCACTGCCAGTTACCATATTCAGGCCTGTGGCAGAACTTAGATAAGTGTAATAAAAAATAATCTGATTACAATAGTGAAAAATATATTTGATTTAGTAAATATATATTTTATCTTAAATATTGGAGAAATGTAACATTATGGGAGGTTATAATTGTAGACATATAAATATATTTAATGTAAGTACAATATATGTATGTAATGAGAAACATTATATGTATAAGTTACAAATAAAGAAATCTTGAATCTTGAATCTATGACAGTTTAATAGATATGATGACAGATTACTTGAGATAAATGAAAGCCTATGTTTATCTTGATGTATTGTTGACGAGTTATTTTTGTGGGCTGGATATTAAGATCTGTAATTAGAATACTGACCAATAGAAAAGTAGAAATGAATTGACTAATGATAGAATAATATTTTATTCATTCAGAGGCTGGTTTTAGCAGAGATACGACAGTCAGTTAGATTTTAGCACGGACAGAGTAACATGTCAGTTGGACTAGGCTTAGTTTGATGTTAGCTTGTGACTTTGAACTTATGCGATCTTTATAAGTATGTTAATAAAATTTACTTATTTATACAAAAAGTATCCAACACTGTACCATGTGTTGCTACATAGCTTAGACGAAATAAGAAAGGTTATATAGGATACTAAAGTTAAACTGTTACCTTTTTAATGTGGCGTTGGTTTGCCTGGATCTCACAAAGTATAAGAGATGAAAATGATATATTTTAAAATATACAAATATAGTCTATGTTTGTAAGAAGTTTTGTGGTATGTGCACTTAATATGTTAAAAAAAATAAAGCTAGCATTAATTGGTGAAAAGTCGTAGTAAATGTATTAAGAAATTAACAGAGATATATTAACAAGCAGGTAAAATACATTTGGAGGACATAGAGTGAAAAAAAATGTAGACATCAGTTATGGAGATAATGACAAAGACAAAAACTATATAATATGTGGAAAACAAAGTTTAGTTAAAAACGACAGAAATAAAAAAAACATACAGTGTAGTTAAGAATGGTGAGGCGATGTTTATTGTAATTAAGATAGCATATAAAATAGAAGGCGGAGCGTGTGATCCAGCGGCAAAGCACCAACCCGTGATCGGAGTGTCATAGGTTCAACCCTTCGCAAAGGCTATATTTGGTTCCGCATATGCTTAGTACTGGTTATACCCAGGAAGTCTTCGAGCGTGAATTGTCTTAGAACATGTTTCATATTAGAAGTAAAATAAATAAGTTTAAACTTAGATAAAATAGAAAATTATATTAACAAAGATATAGATTGTTACAACTTAATGTCAAATAAAGTTCCTGAAACAAGTAAGGACTCAAATAATCAAAAATGTGATACTGATATGGATATTCCACTTGCTGTTCTAATTTAAACTTATAAGAACCACAGTTCGAGATCTTTATTTAAACCAACAACAGATGACAGTGACATGGTTATATCTCGTGCAAATGAATATGAAGATGATGTGAATGACAATACATTTAAGTTGAATAACACAAACATGAACTCAAGTCATCGAGAGAATATATTCTCAAATAATCTTATTGTAGTCTTGGCTCATACGAACGCCAAAAAGATTTTATTGGTGCCAATGGATAACAAACCTGCAAGGATTATCGCCTATATATAATAATAAGAAGAGCTTGCTCTAGATCACATTTCTTTGGTCTAAAGCTATTCATTTTCCAAGTGCACTTGGTATGGATGGCAAATAGATGAAGCAAATGAAAATCAAATGGTAGCAATTAGGAAAAAAAGAACCAAATAACATATATACTTTAGTATAATTTTGACCAAACTGCCTTTCATTGTATAAAACATAGAAAGCAGGTGTCTGTGAAAGCTTCATTGTCATATTGTTGTAGTGAGAAATTAATCATATTTATAACTGAAAGAAACAACTTGTTGTTCCTTTGTAAGGATGGAATTATCCCATTTGAATTCAATGCATATATATTGTCTGCCTAGTGATGATTCTGTATTAAATGATATAGTATCTGTCTTGCGAATATTCTTATTTATGTCTGTTTTTTTTTACAAATAATTATCTCCTTATATGCATCACACATAGTGAATTGTTTCTGAATATATTCTGAATATCAGAAATTCCTTTCTTGTGATTTCTATTATCTCCCTTTACACAACCTTTACGCGACCGGGTCGACAAAAGGTTATATTTGGTGTCGCCGAACAGTCAATCGTCAATTTCTTCACAGTTACGCGATGTATCGAGGTTTTTCTTTACAAGTAGTGTCATTATTGTATGTAAATGTTAAATATGTTTTTAATTTAAATGAAATTTGCTCACCTTTTGCCAAAAAATGAGTTTGAAATATTTTGTATATTTTCACCGTGCTTGAAAAATCAACCTTTCGGCGACCATATATGTTTCGTAATTTTTGCCTTTTAATTAAATATGTTTGCAAATAAAGATTGGCACATTAATAGTATTCCATACACCTACAGTACGAGAACTGTTTTATTACCGGGCTGAAACGTGTCGGAAACGCCTAGTAAACGAACGCTAAACGTTTACGATAAACAAGCGTTTATATGCTCGTCAAAATGACCAGTTTAAAGCGCGACGGTGAATAAGAACTTGACTGGTCATCAATAGTATTACACATATTGCTGAATAAAACATTGAATTATAACTACTACCAATAATATTTAAATGTTGTTGGGGATTCATGGCATCAGTTAGTTTGTTAATAGTGCATAATGACCATTACAGTCGATACGCTGTTTATAAGATAACATACGATAGCATTACGGTAATAATGATATGTTATCGTAACCATACACAAATGAATGTAATTATATTCTATTAAGGCTTACATACCGATTAAAACTTCACTTATTAATACTATTAGCAAATGTATTTGCGCTATAAGGTCTGCATACGGTTAATAAATTGTTTATTTATTTATTCATTTATTGATTGATTGATTGATTGATTGATTGATTGATTGATTGATTGATTGATTATCCATCCATCTGTCCGTCCGTCCGTCCGTCCGTACGTCTTGAGCGGCAGTTGTGGGTTGCGTTGCCAGTACAGAATGGCATTGTGGTGGGTTTTTTTGGTACTTGTGGGGTGCAATGTACACCCCACAAGTGCGAAAACCCGTCCAAATGGCATTGTGGGGTTAATTTTATTTTTTCACATTGTTCTTTTACTTTTTTTCCACCTTTTTTTATCCTTTTTTAGTGTCATTAGGGTTGGATCTCAAGGTTTGTGACATTAGGGTTAGATAGAAAATAGGTTTTGTTTTGTTTTTTGAAAAAAAGATGTTTTATAACATATAAAAACTGCACCCCACAACATCACTTCCACCAGAACGTCCGTCCGTCCGTCCGTCCGTCCGTCCTCCGTCCGTCCGTCCGTCCGTCCGTCCGTCCGTCCGTCCATCCATCCATCCATCCATCCATCCATCCATCCATCCATCCATCCATCCATCCATCCATCCATCCATCCATCCATCCATTTATTATGATTGATTGATTGATTGATTGAACATTTAGCGCCTGAAATGTTAACCAGTACTCGAGCACACCCGATCTCCGCAAGTAACTGATAACTTTCCCACTTTAATCAGTGGTGAAAGATGAATGATAATGAGACGCAATGTCGTATATCAATCATTACGGACGGGAGACTTGTCGGGCGGGAATTCGAACACACGACCTATCTACAATTAAATAAGAAATGTAACCAATCCTCTAGATCGTTAAATATAGATAATTGATAAAATAAGAAAGTATAATCTCCTAATCTATGAAGTTAATTTATTAAATAAATACACAATTAGTATGATTAATATAATCAACTAGTATCATTATCAATAATGTTACCGAAAGTATACTCATCAATCATATAGGTTTACAATAACAATCAATTTATTCTTAAATAATCAACTTTTCTTACTCGCCAAAAAAACAACATTAAACACATAAAATAAACTATTCTGTATTCTGCATAATTCCAATTAAAGTAACATATGTTAATGTTTATGAAGAAATGTTAACACAAGCCCTAATAAAGCAGTGCGAAGTACGCCCTCCAGCAATGTAATTATCGCTAATTATCCCATTACCTAATCGCACGCTGTGTCAACCCGAAGATCGAAGGACATTGACTTTTGATTTTTTACCTCCGATAGGGAAGTTTACCGTGACATGCTTTTGAAACTGTTATTTCATGATTTAGTGCATTTGAAAATCAACGGGGGTCTGATTTCTTAATTTATTATTTAACAGAAATTGGTGTACACTAGTATATTATATTTTTATTTTGGAAACCTAAAAGTTGTCCTTACAAGTCATGGATATGACATCACAGCGTAAACTGAATAAACAATTTAAAAACACCACACCGTCGTTCCAACCACATATCATAAGAATATAGGTTTCACTTTTATGCTGAGAGATTTGGTAAAAACGTTTTTAAATTAAGAAATGAAGAAATATATATAAAATAACTATGACCGCATGTTTTAATCATACGCGAAAAATTGATCACCTACAACCTTATTAATTTAAAAGCTCTTTTTATATAAAAAAATCACATTATCTGTTTCCGATGTTTTGCTTTAACGTATATATATATATAAATTGAACAGCCACCACAATAGGTGCACTATCTGAATGTAGGACAAAAGCCCGTATCATCTTTTATAGAGATGACTTAATTTCCACTCAGTTAGTGATTCATATCTACAGGATGGAATGCAAGTGTTTGATTTTTGTATACAAGGAATTAAAAACATATTGTTCAATAAATCTTCGATAACATAACCGTACTAGATCTTGTAATTAACATAAAACATAGTTTCGTTTTGAAAAAGTCATAATCAGGAACCAATGAATGATAAATATTTCTAAATAAACATAGGCGCATATCTGTCAATTATTTGTATATATTATCTAGCCTATTCTAATATCTGAAATATGCCTCCAGCGATGCGACGCTAAGTTATCTATAATCCCATGACTGCAAGCCGTGTCATCCCGTATAAAATATCCAATCAAAGGTAACTTCCTATTTGGTCTACTCCCATTTCGTCAATGATTTTGACATTCATTCCCATTTCGTCTACTGCTTTTTTGACACCCATTCCCATTTCGTCTACTCTCTATTTTTTTTATATGTAAAATAATAATATAACTGATTTTTCTTTTATTTTATATATTTTTTTCTAAAATTATTACAGTAATAGAACTTGTATATATCACTAATGTCAACACCTTTAAGGTGTGAATCCCATTTTGTCTACTCTTTGTCTACTTTATAAGTAGACGACATTTGAAAAACATATGTTTTGATAAACATGTACTTAATGGATAAATTGCTTATTTTATTACATGTTTCATATGGTGACATATAATTAATATGTTTAATTATTTTCAAAACATGTAGTAAAATAGGAAAACGTATCTGTTTTTTTTTAAATTAATTTATCTATATTTATATTTTATTGATCTTTATATACATGTATACATGTGACTGTCTAACCAATGACTTCACACAATCATCATCATTATGGTGTTGTAGACGACATTTAACTTAAAACATTGCATAAAGAGGAGAAACAAATCATTGTTTTCATGAAAGATTTTCACTTATTTTATCAAACTACCAAGCACCTATCTGATCAGCACTTTGCTTAGTAAACCCTAAACTTAAGCTCGAATTCATAATTATATTACAATCTTGTCAAGTGAGCCATTCTGTTAATGTAGTCTTGGAGAGGAACTTTCTCAAAATTAGATTTCAGTCTTTGGTTTTTTCTGTTTCTGTTTTTCCAATTGTTTCTTTTTTGTAATTGGACAACACCGTTCTGAAACTATATGATTTTTACCTCAGTGACAGCTTCTTCTTTCTGAAGTAGACGTAGCAGTTGCCAGACATTAGGATGGGCTCTTCCTGCGAATATGTTAAGTCCGTTATGCCATCCCTCGAGGCTGTTGTTGGTTCGATCAAATGACAATGGATTTTACGGCTAATATTGACGGAACGGTTGAAATGATAAAGAGAAAACATGTACATATAATTCCTTACTTAAAAATAAATGTATTAATTCCTTTCTTATATTCAGTACCGACTATAAAGATTAATTAAATAAGCATTTATCGTCATTAAATTGCTTTTAAATGAATTTATTTTTCACTTCGACTCCCCTCGCCTCGCCTCGCCTCGCCTCGCCTCGCCTCGCCTCGCCCCGCCCCGCCCCGCCCCGCCCCGCTTCGCTCACTCACTCACTCACTCACTCACTCACTCACTCACTCACTCACTCACTCACTCACTCACTCACTCACTCACTCACTCACTCACTCACTCACTCACTCACTCACTCACTCACTCACTCACTCACTCACTCACTCACTCACTCACTCACTCACTCACTCACTCACTCACTCACTCACTCACTCACTCACTCACTCACTCACTCACTCACTCACTCACTCACTCACTCACTCACTCACTCACTCACTCACTCACTCACTCACTCACTCACTCACTCACTCAATCAATCACTCAATCAATCACTTAATCAATCACTCACTCAATCAATCACTCACTCAATCAATCACTAAATAAATCACTCACTCAATCAATCACTCGTTTATTCATTGATGTATGTTTGCATTTATTATCAACATATATTTGAACTTAAACGACTAACTTTCTAGTTGTCGTTCTAAAAATATTATTATCGCATGTACATATTATGCAGTTTAGCATTAACGAAATCAATATTTTAAAATAGATATCATAAATTTCTTCAAGATGTTTTCAAACATACTTTAATCATAAAACAAAATAATGTAGATTATTTTAAACAGTAGATGTACGTTTTGCAGTCATTTAAATATTGCTTATAACAACGCGTGTCAAATATGCATTGTATATATCACAAAGGAAGACCGACACGGCGTCACTGCAATTAAGGGAGTTTGGGGGAGGGGGGGGGGGGGGGCGGCGAGGATTAGTCAGACCACGTCCTGCACTCTATAATAATGGAAAGTTAGACTGCTAACTGTCTAAATTTACAGTGACAACAACATTGTCACCAATTAGAGTTTCCGCCTATTAACAATAGAATGACAAATACCGACTTTGTGTGGGCATTTACTATATTAAGTGTATTTTTATACATACGGAAAAAATGACAAAAACATTTATCTGGAAACCTTTTATACGTGTCAGAGTAAAGAAATGCCTGTATTTCATTAAATGCCTTGCAGTCAATCAGCATTGAGTATGTATTATGATGATTACAGTACCGTCTACACGGACCAGCTAAGCTTAGTCGGTTTGACCTTTAAATCAGGACCCGTTCGTTCGAGTCCCCGCCCGGCCACTCTTTCCGTGTTAATTGTTATACGACATTGCGTCTCATTGGGATTCGTCTATAGATATACAGAGTGTGGCCGGGAGGGGATTCGAACGCATGACCATTGGATTGATAGTCAATCGCGCGTCCGTCTTAGCACTGGAGTGGTGGTTATAATATGATGATTTTGAGATGATATTAATAATGGCAGTTGTGTTGTTAGTGATTTGACTATGCGATGATTCTGTTAATACAGTTGACTGTGATAATTATAATGCTGCTACATCTGTTGCTACTGATATTGATTAAATAAATTTTGCTGTTGTTGCTGCATAAAATAACGATTGATGATGATTGATGATGATGATTGATGATGATAATGATAATGGTTATGATAATGATAATGATAATGATAACGATAACGATAACGATAACGATAACGATAATGATAATGACAGTAGTAGTAGTAGTAGTAGTAGTAGCAGTAGTAGTAGTAGTAGTAGTAGTAGTAGTAGTAGTAGTAGTAGTAGTAGTAGTAGTAGTTGTATTGATAGTAGCAACAATATTATTATTGTTATTGTTTGTAGTAGTAGTAGTATAAGAAGCAGCATCAATAGCAGTAGCAGTAGTAATAGTAGTAGTATTGATAGAAGCAACACTATTTTAAGCAGTAGTATTAGAAGCAGCATCAGCATCGACATCAGTAGCAGTAGTAGTAGTAGTAGTAATAGTAGTAGTAGTTGGTGTTGAAGTAGTAGTAGTTATAGTAGTAATTTTAGTAGTATTGATAGAATATATTAGCATCAGTATTAATATTATTATTATTATTTGAAGTAGTAGTATAAGTAGTATAAGTAGTATAAGTAGTAGTATAAATAGTAGTAGTAGTAGTAGTAGTAGTAGTAGTAGTAGTAGTAGTAGAAGTAGTAGTAGTAGTAATAGTAGTAGTAGTAGTAGTAGTATAAGTAGTAGTAGAAGTAGTAGTAGTAGTTGTAGTAGTAGTATTATTATTATTATTATTATTAGTAGTAGTAGTAGTAGTAGTAGTAGTAGTAGTAGTATGAACTTTTTCATCTATCGATCCATGTAAACCAGATTGACATTAGGTAGCGTACAATTCGACTACCATGGGAATCTGTAGTTTGTAGACATCTGTATCTATTTGTTTACAATATATGTGAATTAAATGCGTATTTTTGGTTTAATGGTTATATTTTTTTGAACACGTATTGGCCGTAACGGACAAATACACATGGTGAATTGAGGAAACTTAGACTTATATTTCATAATCTATTATATAATTATATACGTTGATAAAATGTGTTTTACCTCGTGTGTTTTTATTTACTATTTATCAATACAAATTGACTTGAATTAGGAAGTTAAGTGTAATAATTTGATATTAAGTTTAAATACGGCTACAGCGTTAACCTTCGATCTGTCTCATTACATAAAATATGCCTGTCATTTAACGAGGCCATGTGTTAATTGATGTGTGTTAAATAGTCTTTTGTCAAAGAAAAACCGAAACTATTTAAGATATATTTATTGACTGCATAGTAACGCAACAATTTTTTTCAAAGTTTTAAAAATTATCTGAATGAAAAGTGCAATACAGTAAATACAGACTGGTCATCTTCAGACATAATATTTGGCAGTATGAAATTCGAAACTGTTTTGAATAGGCTGCTATATACTGCTAAACACTGCATATACTGTCAAAAAATGAAAAACAATATTCCTATTTTTGAACCATTCAAACACTATATTAAAATGTTGTATGGAACAGAACGATGTATTGCCAAAAATAACATTGAGGTGGAAAAATTTGATTTGTTATGGAACCTATACATTCCCCTTATATCTTAAAAATAAAGACTATTAATTTTACATTTTTCAGATTTATGTATTATAAAAGTTGTCCTCTAGGATGGCCTCTTTGCTTATTTTGTGTAGACAGTACTTTAGTGAAAATCTCCTGCTGCCTCGATTTTTTCTATTGTTGTTTTGTTTTTTTCTTTTTCTACTTATATATTGTTTTATAATGATCCAACTTCTGTTTTATTTTTCATTAAAAGAAAAGGAAAGTGTTTATATAACAATTTTACATCTGGTCATAGAACACATGTGTACTCTAACTAGAGTTTATCTTATTTGTGAAAGCACATTTTGCAATAATATAAGATCTTAATTACTGTTTACATAAATAGTATAGCCTATATGTTTTTGTGTCACAAATGTAATCATTATAATTATAAGGGACTATGTTAAACTATAAATATCGGCTTGGAAATAGTGTTTACACATGTACACTCTTAATAATGTTTCTTTCAAAACAATTGTTGTTTCATTTTATTATTTTTTAATATTTTATTTTTAAAAATCAACAACAAAACAATCCTTACACTACACACCTGTCTCTCTTGAATTCACATATAAGTTTGTTACTTATTCTTTCTGTATATCTATATACATAATTGACATAATATTTTAGTTTGTATGTGAATCTGCTTAATTTTTCATGAAATATATGCAAATGAGAAATATATTACACTAATATTCAACCAATCCAATAACTGAAAACACATGTTTTATAAAATTTAAGAAATAGGTGATTCTTTTGTGTTTTCTGATTCTCAAATAAAGTTAAATTTTACTACAAAAATATCAAATGAACCAAGGTATCTTTGAATTTTTTTTAATGTCTTCTCCTGGCTTTCAATAAACACCATCAATTAACACACAAAAAATTGTGTTTATAAACCATTCCAATTATAGATACCTCTAATTAATATAAACACACAAAAAACAACCCAAATTTAATAAAATTCATGTAATTATTGCCACTTTATCTTTTCTGTAAAAAGGGATAAACCAAAATACATATTTAATATTTATTAAGGTCCTACACCAAGCCAGCCACTATGGACTTAAGAGAGAAAAATCTCCTAAAGTCATTAGACAACATAATTTTCTTATACTATCATCCGCTGTGTCAAATTATATTTTATTTCTGTTTGATTTTTGTTTTAGCTCGAGCTTCAATCTATAATTTGTTTAGACTGGTGTGTCCCTTTAAGATTAATGTATATATGTGTATTCGGTGAAAGGAAAAAGAAAGTATACATACCTATAAACGTCGACAGGTCAAGGAACAAAAAATGTATTGCATATAAATTTTGTATATTTATAATTCATCATACTGTTGAATCAAAATACAAACATTTAATTCATTTCAAAGCAAAACAATAAGATAAAAATCAGTTCATTTTTCCATCACGTGAATTAACAATAATGAAATAATTTCAAAAACCAAAATGTATGCTTTCTTTTTCCTTTCAGTGTATATATATGAATGTATGTTACAACTTGACTGATATATATATGTGTACGGTTTGTTGAGGGATGACCCATCCCGACCCTCACAGACCTATTACGGGGTGATTAAATGGATCACTTTTCAGTGATTGAAATTAAAAAAAAAAAAAAAAAAAAAAAAAAAATAGTCTCCAGTGAGATGGTGCTAGAGTTAAACCATTTTCTTTGACGCATATGTCGATTTCTACAGGAAACGCCATATTTCACACCAGCGTGACATATTTCAGGAAGTATATTAAAAATACGCTTATAAAAACAATATTTCAGTTGTTTAATAGATATATATCTAGTTATAATTTGTATTTTAGTCAAGTGAATTTGCGATATCAACGTATTCACACCTTTCATCCCGACGCTTTCGACACGGCTCTCTATAATCCTGTGCTATTTACACAGCATTGTAGCAAAAACTCGCAACACAAACTAAAGTATCCAAAATTACCCCATGTTGCGATTCGCATCGATAGTCGTGTGATTGCAAGTTGATGTCATTAATTAAAACACATGTTCTTTCAAAGTTTCATGTTTGGTTTTAAATTTTTACACACTAGCTGGGTACCTAACTTAGAGACATAAAATATTTAATTATATCAATGAACAATTTAACTATTTACCTTGCCCAATATTCTTATTGTTTCAATATATTTGTTTTATATGTACACGTATGTTAATTATACCGTTAAATGGAATTGTAAATATACACATACAGAGAAGTTTCTGAATTTAGCAAACATTGTTATGATGGAATTGCTATTAACAGGAGAATGTAAAGTTTTCGATATACCTCGATTTCAAAATAAAAAAAGTACCAATTGAATGATAACCGATAACTACTAGTCATAAACTCAGCTGGTATTCATTACACACAATAATTGTATAATAATTAAGCGTTAATCGAAACACACATTAACATATTGATCAAGTGAAACTGAAAAACGCTACGCATGCGCATAACACAAACTGAAACGGTAAAACGCTGCGCATGCGCAGAATAGAAATGGATAAACGGTGTGCATGTGCATAAGCATCCAAAACCGTTAGTTTCCAAACGAATCAACGCATCACAAACGTGGTCGAAACGGAGTTGAAACGTTAAAACACGGTAATAAAACGGTTCCCGTACTGTATCTGATTGTCATAATAATTTCAAAATAATTGCGATGGTTGCATTTTAAATTAATGTAGGCCTATCTATCCTGCAAGTATATTTTGGGAGGTACAACTATTCAGTGCGCATGTGCGAGAAATTACATGGCAGTAGCTTCCGAAACTCTCCTGAATTAAATAAATTTGATTATAGTTTGCTTGAAAACAACGTGAATGTGATGATTTATATTCCATGAAGACCTTAACTAACTTGAAGTTACTTCGGCAAGAAGCGGATACATTTCCACACGCAAAACAACAACTGAGATGCATCAGCCAAAGAACATCAATAAAAAATATGGCGGATGTTCCAATGTTTTGCAGCTTTTGAAAAAGGATAGCCTACACTATGCAAGTAGAACAACAAGGGGGTGTTATTTAGCTTTACAGCCAATATCATGACAGTAGTAGTCAAGTAGTCACCATAGCAGATACCACAGCAATCTATACACAGCAGTCGAGCCCACATCAGCATATACCACAGCAGTAGTTGTCACAACAGCAGAAGATAGCATAGCAGCAGTTGCCGCCATTGCATCCGATACCGCAGCTGATGTTGTCATAACAGTAGCCGATTTTATAGCAGTCGATGCCACCGCAGTAGTCGATGACACATCAGAAGATGCCACTGAATCTACAAACATTACAGCAGCCAACACAACAGCAGAAGCTGCTATGGAAGCAGCCGATGCCACCATAGCAATATAAGCCACAAAAGCTAATACCACTGAAGCAACCCGCTTCCGATGACATTGCCGTAGCTACCACATCAGCTGATGAAACTTAATCGTAAAGACGGGAAGATGGAAGAAGTTTGACTCTCAATTTCGTAAGATAGTTTAGATTGACAGCTTGCGTGGCCCGTGAAAGGTGCATATGTCGTTGCTCGACTTTTACTTGAATAATATTTGTGTCCCGTTCGCTATCTTAATTATATGCTAGTCTTAGATCTATGACTATTTACCTGATTGCACAGAACGTGTAAAACAAAGGATCATTAACAAAGTTAAACCCATTGCTGACTTCGAATCGACTATAGTAAAACGAACACTAATATTGATGGTAAAAGTAGTTGTAGTAGGTAAAAGGAAAAAGTAATAGTATAATTTGTAGTAGTAGTAGAAGTATTAATAACAGAAGTAGTAGTAGTTGTAATATTAATAGTAGTAGTAATTATAATTATAGTAATAATAATAATAGTAGTAGTAATAGTCGCTTTATTAGTTGTAGTAGTTTCATTGTAAATAATCTAAACATTTGAGCAAATCCTTACATATGATGCTTGAAAGAGCAACTTAATGTATTGATCCACCAAGATGGATAATTGAAATATATTTTAGCAGGAAGTATTGTATAAGGTTCAGAAATTTCATTTTTGCCGGTTTTATACCAACGGAGAAATTCACTAAAATACCCTAATAATCGCAAGCCAATTGTCATATATTTATGCAAGGTTAATCTATTACCTTATTTCCCCGTAGCCCAAATTCTCTTGTAATTAAACATATTGTTGTTACCTTTCATTTTTTCTCAACATATGACTTCACAACATTTCTTAGCTCGTACATTGGTTTGGTTTTCTCTCCAGGGACCTCAATACATTTTGGCATCTCTTTTCAGAACGCTATTCTAGCTTATGAATGTTGAGAATTATTAATTGTCCATCATCTTCTTTATGAGATCATGCAATTTTAAAATGTTCTTTTGTCAAGATCAACCTAAAGTCTTATTCCTTTTAAAAGGTACCGTTGAGTTTCTCATGAGTGATTTAGTCGTTTAACGTATATGCCTCAGCATGTAAGAATGAACTGTATATATTGTAATGAATGTTAACGCTTGCATAACGAATCAATAATGCTATTTCAACTACAAATTCAACAAATTAAAATACTTTAAGATATATTAAATTTGAAATATAAAGACTATAAACAAGTAAAATTCCATGTGTATGTTTTTTTTAAACTGAATTTGCATGTATATACAGTTTTAAAGACTTATATTAAAACAATAATTGTGAATTGATAAGATGTATACATACTGAATTTTCATAATATTATTCAGTTGATAATAAATAAAATTGTAACAAAGAAATATAATTATAATACTTAAGTAACTTAGGTATATATGCTGTATGCGAAACTTTTAAGACTTTGTAAACGAGGATTTAATAATATATAAAATGTGTGATTTTAATGCTTAGCAAATACGTTTTACACATTAGTACTAATGTAATGTTTTGCTTTATATACATATCACCTGAAATGTTCTTCATTGTACGACGATTAAACACAGGTGATTTTAATGCTCGTTGTTTTATAGAAAACGTTGATGTATTACCATTTCCTATTTGATGTGAAAATGATAACGTTGTCATAAAATGGCATTCTAAAGAGGCAGTAAGTAATAATTTTGATAATTCACTAATGTAGTCATATAATGTTGAAGGCATACATTAATATGGTAGACTTTTCAAAATGGACAAGACACTTATCAGCTCTTACAGCTATGGTAATGGATTGTGTTCTTGAGCACGATTATTATTCGCACATATAGCTACGGCTTTTGGTAGTGTCCTTGAGCAAGACACTTATCCTCACTAATAGCTACAGTAATGGGTAGTGTTCTTGAGCAAGTCTGTTATTCGCACTTATAGCCACGGCTATTTGAAGTGTACTTGAGCAAGATTTTTATTCGCACTTATAGCCACGGCTATCTGTAGTGTCCTTGAGCAATATTTTTATTCGCACTTATAGCCACGGCTATCGGTAGTGTTCTTGAGCAAGACTGTTATTCGCACTTTTAGCCACGGCTTTCTGTAGTGTCTTTGAGCATGACTGTTATTCGCACTTATAGCCACAGCTATCTGTAATGTCCTTGATCAAGTCTGTTATTCGCATATATAGCAGCGGCTATTTGTAGCAACATTGAGCAAGATTTATTCCAACTTATAGCCACGGCTATCTGAAGTGTCATTGAGCAAGATTGTTATTCGCACTTATTGCCACAGCTATCTGTAGTGTCCTTGAGCAAGACTTTTATTCGCAATGATAGCTACGGCTATCTGAAGTGTCATTGAGCAAGACTGATATTTGCACTTATAGCCACGGCTAGCTGTAGTGTCATTGAGCAAGACTGTTATTCTCACTTATAGCCACGGCTATCTGTAGTGTCCTTAAGCAAGGCTGTTATTCGCTATATGTAGTGTCCTTGAGCAAGACTGTTTTTTTGCACTTATAGCCAATGCTATATGTAGTGCTCTTGAGGAAGACTGTTATTTGCACTTATAGCAGGGGGTATCTGTAGCGTCCTGTAGCAAGAATATTATTCGCACTTATAGCCATAGCTATTTGTAATGTCCTTGAGCAAGTCTGTTATTCGCATTTATAGCAGCGGCTATCTGCAGTGTCCTTGAGCAAGACTTATTCGCACTGATAGCCACGGCTATTTGAAATGTCATTGAGCAATACTGTTATTCGCACTTATAGCCACAGCTATCTGTAGTGTCCTTGAGCAAGACTTTTAATTGCAATGATAGCTTCGGCTATCTGAAGTGTCATTGAGCAAGACTGTTTTTCGCACTTATAGCCAAGTCTATGTGTAGTGTCCTTGAGCAAGACTTTTATTCGCACTTATAGCCACGGCTATCTGAAGTGTCATTGAGCAAGACTGTTATTTTCACTTATAGCCACGGCTATCTGTAGTGTCCTTGAGCACGACTGTTTTTTTGCACTTATAGCCAATGCTATATGTAGTGTCATTCAGCAAGACTGTTTTTTGCACTTATAGCCAATGCTATCTGTAGTGTTCTTGAGCAAGACTGTTATTCGCACTTATAGTAGGGGGTATCTGTAGCGTCCTTGAGCAAGACTGTTATTCGCACTTATAGCCACAGCTATCTGTAATGTCCTTGAGCAAGTCTGTTATTCGCATTTATAGCAGCGGCTATTTGTAGTGTCATTGAGCAAGACTTATTCGCACTTATAGCCACGGCTATCTGAAGTGTCATTGAGCAAGACTGTTATTTGCACTTATAGCCACAGCTATCTGTAGTGTCCTTATGCAGGAATTGTATTCGCAGTGATAGCTACGGCTATCTGAAGTGTCATTGAACAAGACTGTTATTCGCACTTATAGCCACGGCTATGTGGGGTGTCCTTGAGCAAGACTTTTATTTGAACTTATAGCCACGGCATTCTGTAGTGTCATTGAGCAAGACTGTTATTCTCACTTATAGCCACGGCTATCTGAAGTGTCCTTGAGCAAGACTTTTATTTGCAATGATAGCTTCGGCTATCTGAAGTGTCATTGAGCAAGACTGTTTTTCGCACTTATAGCCAAGTCTATGTGTAGTGTCCATGAGCAAGACTGATATTCGCATTTATAGCCACGGCTATCTGAAATTTCATTGAGCAAGACTGTTATTTTCACTTATAGCCACGGCTATCTGTAGTGTTTTTGAGCAAGACTGTTATTCGCTATATGTAGTGTCCTTGAGCAAGACTGTTTTTTTGCACTGATAGCCAATGCTATCTATAGTGTTCTTGAGCAAGACTGTTATTCGCACTTATAGTAGGGGGTATCTGTAGCGTCCTTGAGCAAGACTGTTATTCGCACTTATAGCCACAGCTATCTGTAATGTCCTTGAGCAAGTCTGTTATTCGCATTTATAGCAGCGGCTATTTGTAGCGTCATTGAGCAAGACTTATTCGCACTTATAGCCACAGCTATCTGATGTGTCATTGAGCAAGACTGTTATTCGCACTTATAGCCACAGCTATCTGTAGTGTCCTTATGCAAGAATTTTATTCGCAGTGATAGCTACGGCTATCTGAAGTGTCATTGAACAAGACTGTTATTCGCACTTATAGCCACGGCTATGTGGGGTGTCCTTGAGCAAGACTTTTATTTGAACTTATAGCCACGGCATTCTGTAGTGTCATTGAGCAAGACTGTTATTCTCACTTATAGCCACGGCTATCTGAAGTGTCCTTGAGCAAGACTTTTATTTGCAATGATAGCTTCGGCTATCTGAAGTGTCATTGAGCAAGACTGTTTTTCGCACTTATAGCCAAGTCTATGTGTAGTGTCCATGAGCAAGACTGATATTCGCACTTATAGCCACGGCTATCTGAAATTTCATTGAGCAAGACTGTTATTTTCACTTATAGCCACGGCTATCTGTAGTGTCCTTGAGCAAGACTGTTATTCGCTATATGTAGTGTCCTTGAGCAAGACTGTTTTTTTGCACTTATAGCCAATGCAATCTATAGTGTTCTTGAGCAAGACTGTTATTCGCACTTATAGTAGGGGGTATCTGTAGCGTCCTTGAGCAAGACTGTTATTCGCACTTATAGCCACAGCTATCTGTAATGTCCTTGAGCAAGTCTGTTATTCGCATTTATAGCAGCGGCTATTTGTAGCGTCATTGAGCAAGACTTATTCGCACTTATAGCCACAGCTATCTGAAGTGTCATTGAGCAAGACTGTTATTCGCACTTATAGCCACAGCTATCTGTAGTGTCCTTATGCAAGAATTTTATTCGCAGTGATAGCTACGGCTATCTGAAGTGTCATTGAACAAGACTGTTATTCGCACTTATAGCCACGGCTATGTGGGGTGTCCTTGAGCAAGACTTTTATTTGAACTTATAGCCACGGCATTCTGTAGTGTCATTGAGCAAGACTGTTATTCTCACTTATAGCCACGGCTATCTGAAGTGTCCTTGAGCAAGACAGTTATTCGCTATATGTAATGTCCTTGAGCAAGACTGTTTTTTTGCACTGATAGCAAATGCTATCTGTAGTGTTCTTGAGCAGGACTGTTATTTGCACTTATAGCAGGGGGTATCTGTAGCGTCCTTAAGCAAGACTGTTATTCGCTCTTATAGCCACGGCTATCTGTAGTGTCATTTGGCAAGACTGTTATTCGCACTTAAGCCACGACTATCTGTAGTGTCCTTGGACAAGACTGTTATTTGCACTTATAGCCAATGCCATCTGTAGTGTTCTTGAGCAAGACTGTTATTCGCACTTATAGCCACGGCTATCTGTAGTGTACTTGAACTAGACTGTTATTCGCACTTATAGCCACAGCTATCTGTAGTTTCCTTGAACAAGACCTTTATTCGCACTTATAGCCACAGCTTTTTGTAGTGTCCTTGAGCAAGTCTTTTATTCGCACTTATAGCAACGCCTGTCTGTAGTGTCCTTGAGCAAGACTGGTATTTGCACTGATAGCCAATGCTATTTGTAGTGTTCTTGAGCAAGACTGTTATTCGCACTTATAGCCACGGCTATCTGTAGTGTCCTTGAACTAGACTGTTATTCGCACTGATAGCCACAGCTCTCTGTAGTGTCCTTGAGCAAGACCTTTATTCGCACTTATAGCCACGGCTGTCTGTAGTGTCCTTGAGCAAGTATTTTATTCGCACTTATAGCCACTGCTGTCTGTTGTGTCCTTGAGCAAGACTGTTATTCGCACTTATAGCCACGGCTGTCTGTAGTGTCCTTGAGCAAGACTTTATTCGCACTTATAGCAGGAGCTCTCTGTAGCGTCCTTGAGCAAGACTGTTATTCGCACTGATAGCCACGGCTATCTGTAGTGTCATTGTGCAAGATTGTTATTCGCACTTATAGCCACGGTTATCTGTAGAGTCCTTGAACAAGACTGTTATTTGCACTTATAGACAATGCTATCTTTAGTGTTCTTGAGCAATACTGTTATTTGCACTTATAGCCACGGCTATCTGTAGCATCCTTGAGCAAGACAGTTATTCGAATTTATAGCCACGGCTATCTGTAGTGTCATTGAGCAAGACTGTTATTTGCACTTATAGCCAATGCTATGTGTAGTGTTCTTGAGCAAGACTGTTATTCGCACTTATAGCAGGGGATATCTGTAGCGTTCTTGAGCAAGACACGTATCTTTATTAATAGTTACGTTTATGGGTAGTGATCTAGAGCAAGACAGGTATCCGCATTTTAAGCTGCGACCAGTTGTAATATATTTGAGAAAAAACACATATCAGCACTTATAACCATGGCTATCTGTAGTGTCCTTGAGAAAGACATAACATGTCTGCTAGCTTCGTAACTTATAATTTGAACCCGGAAATAGAGAGTAAAATTCGAGTTAGTAACGGAAGTGACCTGACAATTTGAACCCCGAAATGAAAAAGTCACTGTAAATATAAATTGGTAGAACGCGGAGTGTAGGGGTATCATTTGTGCTCGGATTTTCGTTCAATGGATAATATAACCAACGCCGCTCTAATACAGCACAGGTATGTTGATTTACTTGAAATTATAATATATAGTCAAACACGATTTTTATATTTCTTCAAAATGAGTTTACAGAGAATTTTTGTATAGTATTGTATAAAAGTAGACCCCGATCAAGAATTGATTTAAAATAACCACGCCACATTTTACCAAATTGGCCGCATTTAGCCAAATTCTTTGAAGGAGGATACCGATAATCGCCGAAGTTGAACGAACTCGGTATATTAGTTGTAGCTATCACAAACGATATTAAACGGAAAAGACCGAACGAGTATTGGATTTTATTTTAGAAGGAAAAAGATTGAACCACAACATATAAACAATTAAGCCACTGTTTTTTTTTAACAACGACGAGAGATGAATACAGAGAATAACAGCGAACGTTGAATTTTCAGAAAACTCGCATTTAATATATAACGTTACCTAAAGTAATATTCGCTTCTTTATAGTTTGCTTATTAGTTTTTACAAAATAGTATTAAGTGAATCAATTTGTATATAACTCATTGTTCTGTGTAAACTCGGTTACAATTACTTATTTACATAACCTAAATAATAACTTATTAAATAGTTTGTATACGACCATTAGTACTTTGTTTTATTTTATATATCTATTTCCGCTCCAATCAATATTTATTTAAAATAAAATTAGTCAGATGTAGTATTAAAATCTATCCCATCGTATCGTTGTACTGATATAAATCTAAAACGTTAAACTAAGCGTTCACAAAGTTACCACCTAGGGCTATTTTATCGCATCTATAATGGTATCGTCTATCTACGACGCTGTACATATAAGGTTTTATTTATCTACGACAAAAGGGATGTCAGGTTAATGCAGAAACTATCAGCGAACGTTGAACTTTCAGAAATCACGATTTAATATATAAAGTTGTCTTAACCCTTTACTCCATGGATACGCGTTTTCCCGCACCAATGCCACTCTGTCAGTTCATATAAACATAATTCACCCATTGCTGATACGTGGTGAATTAATGCTTCCAATATTAAAGGTCTCCAGTAATATACGGTTCATTTTATTTTGTTTATTCGTGTTTAACAAAATAGTATAAAGTGAATCCACTTCTATAAAACCGAGGTAAAATTGTTTCCATTACTATTCTCGTTTGAATATTCAGACTGGTTCTTGAAAGTGAACGTGTTAATTACCCGTAAACCTATTCGGAATCATCAGAGTTCACCGCATTTGAGATTGAAAGGTAAGCTATATATTTAATTAACTTATTAATTATATTTTACACAATAAACTCTTTTAAAACAGCAATTGTAGAGAAATTTTGGATGTGGTTGATTATAAATACACTCACACATCTACACACAATATCCTAAATACATTTACGTTGAG
This sequence comes from Panopea generosa, assembly GCA_029582155.1. NCBI lineage: Eukaryota > Metazoa > Mollusca > Bivalvia > Adapedonta > Hiatellidae > Panopea > Panopea generosa. The sequence goes on along the minus strand of CM055894.1, from coordinate 33,051,711 downwards.
ATCTGAAAATATTTACGATTAAGAAATTTAACAACTACTTAAATACATGTTTATTATCTCAAGTTTTATTTGTATTGAGGCATTTCATCAAGTTTATTTTTATTTTTATTAAATCTAGTGAGTAAATTTTCATTCCGCTTCATTTAACGTGTTATTTTCATAACTTTCAGAAAACAGAAATAATAATAAAACAGCTATGAATACAGCATCTCTTCAACGATTGAGTATCGATTTAATCGTACATCAATTGATAGACAGATCGCGAATCTCCGATTTACTAGTTAGAGATGTGCTTGTGTTTTTTCCAACATCTGTAATTCGAACTATTCAATCTGAACTGTTTAATCACAACAATTTTAACACGTTTTACTTGTGTTCTATTGACTGGGTTGCGGATGAGATTATCTGTCAACGAGAGTACGATTTATTCTCATTAAATAGTTTAGAACTACTAAGTTTGAAAAGTTTGTTACTTATGTGCGGACACCTAACGCTTCAAGAAATTGAGCAAACATTGCAGAGTTTATCCGTCAATACATTATATACACTTCGCGATTTTTACCCAAGAAATGTTTGGTACGAGATTGTGAGACACATTATAAGGAAGAAAACTGCAATATCAGAGGGTTTACATTACATTTTTCAAACAGTAAGCTCATCAACTTTGCATCCGTGAAATCTCTGGTGACAGAATCCCTAGAAGAGACAGACCCCCGGGCAACACTTGGCGGAGGTAAAAGGAAGAGGGAATCAATCAAGCAATCAAGAAGAAGAAGAAGAAGAAGAATCGGTGAAGTTGCCTGAGACAGACTCAAAACGATCCATCACAGTAACGAACCCAAGCAAAATCTGTAGAGACAAAAGAGGGAGAAAGTTGTTCAGTCGAGAAGAACGAAAAATATATCAAATGGTTTACACAAAAAGGAGAATACTGGCCAACTTCGACACTGTACCATACGGATACTGACCGTAGTTCCCGAAGAAAAGAAATAACAACCCGAGCATCAACACGACAGCAGACAAAAACACGAAGAGGAGGGGGAGGTAGGAGATCTGTGTGAGACGCGACCTTCGTGCAGTTCAGGGTGTGATAAGCCCTTATGTGGTGAAACCAACAGCGTCTTAAAATAGTTCCGATAAGGGCTAGGGACAGATTTTATGGACAATCTTTTGTCACTATCATTATTTACGCTGTCCCTTATCTTAATTTGAACAAAGTCTAACCCCCATACTAACTGGAACTAAATATAATTAATCCAACTTTACATGGTAGTGAGAGGTTTTTGCATGTGTTGGTGATAGTAATAGGCATGTGTTTTTTGGGGGAGTTATATGTGACTTTTTCTGCCAGATTTTTATCAATATAGTTTTAATGTCATTGCGTTTTGAAAACTTACATTTACATTTTAACTTTAAGCATACCCGTTCCATATTTTGTCTAAGGCGTTACAGTTTTTGCAAATTTACACGTAAATTCCAATAGGGTACGTTTTCTTTTTCTGCATTTGCGTTTTAAAAAGTGTCCCTTACGTTTTAACTTTAGTCATTATCGTCGCAGATTTTGTATCAGACGTCCCTTTCCGTTTTGCACACTGACTTGTGAATCGCAATAAGTAGTAATAGTGTAAAAGGCCCTTATGTGGTGAAACCAACAACGTCTTAAAATAGTTCCGATAATGTGACATTTCCTGCCAGACTTTATCAATATAGTTTTGTTGTTTTGATTTTTTGTCATTGCGTTTTAAAAACTTTCATTTACATTTGCACTTTAAATATACTCGTTTTATTTTTTGTCTAAGGCGTTACAGTTTTTGCACATTTACACGTAAATTCCCATAAGGTACGTTTTCTTTTTCTTCATTTGCGTTTCGAAAAGTGTCCCTTACGTTTTAACTTTAGTCATTATCGTCGCAGATTTTGTATCAGACGTCCCTTACGGTTTTGCGCATTGACTTGTGAATCGCAATAAGTAGTAATAGTGTAGGAGGCCCTTATGTGGTGAAACCAACAACGTCTTAAACTAGTTCCGATAATGTGACATTTTCTGACAGACTTTATCAATATAGTTGTTTTTTTTTGTCATTTCGTTTTGAAAACTTTCATTTACATTTACACTTTAAGCATACTCGTTCCAGTTTTTTAACATTTACACGTAAATTCCCATAGGGTACGTTTTCTTTTTCTGCATTTGCGTTTTGAAAAGTGTCCCTTACGTTTTAACTTTAGTCATTATCGTCGCAGATTTTGTATCAGACGTCCCTTTCCGTTTTGCACACTGACTTGTGAATCGCAATAAGTAGTAATAGTGTATGAGGCCCTTATGTGGTGAAACCAACAGCGTCTTAAAATAGTTCAGATAATGTGACATTTCCTGCCAGACTTTATCAATATTGTTTTGTTGTTTTTTGTTTTTTTTGTCACTGCGTTTTTAAAAACTTTCATTTACATTTACACTTTAATTATACTCGTTTCATTTTTTGTCTAAGGCGTTACAGTTTTTGCACATTTACACGTAAATTCCCATAGGGTACGTTTTCTTTTTCTGCATTTGCGTTTTGAAAAGTGTCCCTTACGTTTTAACTTTAGTCATTATCGTCGCAGATTGTGTATCAGACGTCCCTTAGGTTTTTCACATTGACTTGTGAATAGCAATAAGTAGTAAAAGTGTAGGAGGCCCTTATGTGGTGAAACCAACAGCGTCTTAAAACAGTTCCGATAATGTGACATTTCCTGACAGACTTTATCGATATAGTTTTGTTTTTTTGTCATTGCGTTTTGAAAAGTTTCATTTACATTTTAACTTTAAGCATTCTCGTTCAATTTTTTTGTCCGAGGCGTTACAGATTTTGCACATTTACACGTAAATTTCCATAGGGTACGTTTCTTTTTCTGCATTTGCGTTTTGAAAAGTGTCCCTTACGTTTAACTTTAGTCATTATCGTCGCAGATTTTGTATCAGACGTCCCTTACGTTTTTGCGCACTGACTTGTGAATCGCAATAAGTAGTAATAGTGTAGGAGGCCCTTATGTGGTGAAACCAACAACGTCTTAAAATCGTTCCGATAATGTGACATTTCCTGACAGACTTTATCAATATAGTTTTTAGTTTTTTTTTTGTCATTGTGTTTTGAAAACTTTCATTTACATTATAACTTTAAGCATACTCGTTTCATTTTTTGTCCGAGGCGTTACAGTTTTTGCACATTTACACGTAAATTCCAATAGGGTACGTTTTCTTTTTCTGCATTAGCGTTTTGAAAAGTGTCCCTTACGTTTTTACTTTAGTCATTATTGTCGCAGATTTTGTATCAGCCGATCCCTACGTTTTGCACACTGACTTTTGAATCGCAATTAGGAGGGAAAATAGACCTATTTTCTGCCACATTTTTGGGGTTAATACCACATTTTGTGGGTAAACCGAATACGAAGAAAACCGATAATCGTCGAAACCGAACGAACGGCTTTTATTTTACTTCGTTAGAGGGGTTTGAAGGTAAAAGAAGGAAATAGCTGTAAGTTTAAAAATGTTCTTGTGTAAATTGTTTTATTAGATTTTACAAAATAGTATTATTATCTCACTTTCGTTATATAAAGATTTCCCGAGTATCTATAATGAGATCGTCTGTCCACGTCGTTGTAGTAGCGTATAACATTTTAACAGAGACATTTAAACAATTACGTTACTGTTTTTATTTACCTACGACAAAAGGTGTGTCGGGTTAATGCAGAAAATATCAGCGAAAGAAGAACTTACGTATTTAATGTATAAAGATACATTAAGTAATAATATACAGTTCTTTATAGTTTGCTTATTAGTTTTTACAAAATAGTATAAAATGAATCAGTTTGTATATAACTCATCGTTCTGTGTAAAGTCGGTTACAATTACGTATATTAAGGACTTGTATAAATCCTCGGGCATATCCATTGTTATCTTTTATCCTCTATTGCTTATGGCGGCAGAACTTCGTACAGGTGTAACCCCACCATTGATTTTTGTTCTTTCTTCTATAGTAAATAATAAAAATTTGAAGGCTTGTCATTCATAGATAGTCCCAAATGAAAGAAGTGAAACCTACATTTTACTGTTTGTCAACCTATGCTCTATCAAAATATGATGAGAAAAGTAGGGGTCATGTGTCATATAAGAATTTTTTTTTCTGCTCAGTGTGTACACTGGTGACAAAGTGAAAGTAGACTTCCGAAATCATGAATTCATACCCCAATTTCCAAGCATCATTTTTTTTTCTAAATTCACAATTCAAACATGACAATGCTATCAAAATGTTCAAAATACATCAATAATGCCATTCAAATAAAAAAAATGAGCATTAAAATAAGGAAAATGCATTTTAAAAGAAGAAAAATTGAGGATTATTTATAACCGCCATTATGCGACTACCCCACGGAAGCACTTCCTTTTTGCAATGGTGGCACTATGCCTATAAGGAAACTCTTTTTTTTTAATCTCATAATTACCTCATTTTTACTAAGTACTACCAATTTGAAGTAATACTGCCAAGTTGCAGGCATTAAATACTAAAACTTTTGTCAAAATACCACTTTTTACATGATCATTATATACAGGCGCGGGATGTTGACCGACATGCAATTTTGATGTGTTTGACTAATTTTACCAAAAAAATTTTTTTTTACCTAATTCCATTAAAATTTTTACACCAAAACAGTTTCATGATACACTGAAGACATTATCTTACCAAAATACATTATTCAATACAATGTACATGCTAAAAATTGCACATTTAAACCATCCAAAATAAAAAATCTTCAAAATTGTGTGATTTTTCATGAAATTTCAATGTAAATATGCACATATGCTTTATTTGAGGCATACACTTGCCAAAATGTGTTTTTTTATGAAGCAAATGTCTCCAATTTGTCATTTAATACTATGAGAGTGTAAAAAAGAGGTTATTTTACCTACCATTAACATTTTGGAAAATCACCCCCATTTCACTCAAGTCTCTCTTATAGGTGTAACCCCACCATTGATTTTTGTTCTTTATTCTATAGTAAATAATAAAAGTTTAAAGGCTTGTCATTCATAGAGAATCCCAAATGAAAGAAGTGAAACCTACATTTTACTGTTTGTCAACCTCTGCACTATCAAAATATGATGAGAAAAGTAGGGGTCATGTGTCATATAAGAGATTTTTTTTTCTGCTCAGTGTGTACACTGGTGACAAAGTGAAAGTAGACTTCCGAAATCATGAATTCATACCCCAATTTCCAAGCATCATTTTTTTCTTCTAAATTCACAATTCCAACATAACAATGCTATCAAAATGTTCAAAATGCATCAATAATGCCATTCAAATAAAAATGAGCATTAAAATAAGGAAAATGTATTTTTAAAGAAGAACAATTGAGAATTATTTATAACTGCCATTATGCGACTACCCCACGAAAGCACTTCCTTTTTGCAATGGTGGCACTATGCCTACAGATAAATTAAGTTTTAAATTAGGGATATAACGCGCTATCGGTTTTCACGTTTTATACGCAGACTGCAGTAAGAGTACGCATATGTTTTGACAGTTATTTAAGAGATAGCGCAGTTTTGCGTTTATTTCCGATGACGCGTAAAGACCATTCTTAATATTGTCTCATGAATATGCATATCTACACCAGAACAAGGTTAGGAGCACGTCCTATCTTACAACAACACTAGCGTACATGGCTATCTCTGATAATAATTGAGATATAAGTCTGACTACGTCTGTAAATTTAAATTTGTTGACAGTTTAATTAATGTAAAGGTCTAAATACAATAGTTAATTATTGATTTAAGTAGTTAATAATTTGAAAATTAAGTTTTTATATCATTCAGCATGCGTATTGCTATACTGGTTAAACCGTGTTTTATGATCTGATAATTGAATGTTTTTACAAATTCTCAGATGTGTTGGGGGAGGGAGGAAAGGGTCTGCTGTAAATCAATGCATTCACATCTGACCTGGGTAAACATTCCTAAAGATTAAGGCTAATTAACACCTCTCTTTGAAAGTGATTTAGAAGGGATACAAACCGTCTGTATAATGTCAGGTTCCATAAATACTTGTACCTTACCATGTGTACTCATATAAGTGTCCATTGTCTAGAACACAACAGAACAGTTAACCATTTTATTTTTGTTCGACTCCTTCTATTCTTTTTTTTTATATAAAACAAAAATAATATGGGGGAGGGGATATGGCATGATAGGGGGTGTAACAGATCACAGAGAAATAATGAAATAATATATAAAATAAAGGCAATTAACGTTTTATTTACTTAATATACATAGCAGACTTAACAAACATAGATGAAACGGACAAAGGGGTGAGATATAACGCGCAAAATTAAAAAAAAATCTAATGATCAACGCATTGACAAGTTAAGTACTATTAATGGACAGAGATTGATTGATATACAGAACAGATAGACTAGATAGATAGATATATAGATGGATGGATGGATGGATGGATGGATGGATGGATGGATGGATGGATAGAGAGAGAGAGAGAGAGAGAGAGAGAGAGAGAGAGAGAGAGAGAGATATATTTCATATGATTTTGGTTTCGTTAATATTCGTACTCGCAAACATAACATGTTTTAGTAATCCAGGGCTGAAACAAATCATTATATTAAGTATTTGTGTTATTTCATTCTAAGATAGGTTAGTGTTATACTTTTGTTTGTATATGCGTAGCGGTAACACGCCCTTCCTGACTAACACAATTTAACATAATACCGATAAGTTTTATAACGATTTGATTCCACCATGCGATTGCAACACTATAATATTGCATGCAACTCTAAGCAAGCAATTTATATACGCCTGTGTCATTCTTTTTATCATCAAAACACACACAATAATATAATCTAATTTCTTTCTTCTTAAAATATCATTCGAAATTACTCATTAACAATATCTGTTCTGTTCTGTTCACGTAGGTTAACTTAGAGTAAAGAGAAAGTCCTTTGATCTTACCACCACCAGCTGTGATAACGCTAATCGCCTAATGGTCAAACTGGACTAGTCCATTTGATATGAAAGATGATGAAATTATATTACATAACTACCTTTTAATTTTGAATGAAATCACCCACGTACTGGTCATTTTCCGATTGATTTAACTGTAATAAGTTGAAATAATTAAGAATGGCGTGCTTTACTTTGGGATGGATGTTGATTTTGACAGTATGTTGTTGTTGTTGTTGTTGTAGCGGAGAAAACTATGTTATTAACCAGAATACGTGTTCATATACCAACAAAAACATTGTATTCATTCCCAATAAAGGGACATGTTATCGTTGATCGTAGATTAGAAGGAGTGAAACAACTTATTTTGGAATATTTTGCTGAAGGAACAATAAAAATTGAAAATCGTTTGATGCCGGATTTAACGTGTATAGATATAACAATTTCAAGTCTCTCTTTCTCTGTAACGTGTGAAAGAATACGTGCACCGAGTTTGGTTGCAGTTAAAGTGGAAGGAAAGACATGTGTAAGTTTACTTTTTTTTTAACTTTGTTTTTTAACACATACACGTAATATGTCTATGTCATATCAATAGACATGTTAAACCGAATATTAAAAATAGATGTAATAGACTAGAACATAACGCATGTTTATTTACTTATTACCGTTAATGTTACTAATATTGTTAGGAGGTTCGTAACTTAAGTTATTTCTGTTTATATAATGCTTTAGAGATTTGAGATTGACCCGTCTATACTCCCATCGACAACCACCATCACCTCGGCGACCGCGACTGAATCGACTCACACCTCTACCTCGTTGACTGTAATCTACGAACCAACATCACGGGATAGAACAAACAACAACTACGACAGTAAACGGCTAGCTTTACAGATCGCTGTTATTGTGATGGCAGGTATGTGTTTATAACGACGTAAAATAAAATAAAATAATTAAGTAAAAATAATTTAGTATTTATTGGTCTGCTGCTGATTGTAATATTTGTTTGATCAGTATTTCTGAGGAAGATAATTAAAACAAATCCGTATACAACAAACACGGAAATTATATACATGTCATAAACTTGGTAAGTAATATATATTTATAATAACGTTATTTCATTAGCTAGCTAGTAGTATTCTTCCTCTACTTTACAGGCATTCTCTTCATTTCGTTGGTTGTGTGCATAGTTATTAAAATAAAGAAACGCGCAGTCAGAAATATACCACGTGAAATAGAAGAAGAAATTCACTTCCAAACTCCCAGCTCGTTAAAAACCGACTGACAGCTATCAACAATATTTCAGGTTTGGGCATAACATTAACTGTCAACATAGTGCTATTGCGACCAATTTATCCAAACAACCATCAACAAGTTAGTCTAGCAGACGATTTTCGACGACATCCGGTACGCAGACGAAATCAGATGAGACTTCCCGCTCCAGCGCCGCTTAGACGTCAAGATCGAAATAGAAGACCATAGTGTCGGTTTCCCAACAACTGATTAAACATCAATACCCTCATTTCTTTTGAAAGTGGTTTCATAACAGAGAACTGAAAACCCCTGAGTTTTGTAAACATACATAAGATTAAAATAATATTAATTATTTTAGATCATGTAAATATCACACACACGCTACAGTTTCGTCATATTCTTATTCGAGTGATTACTTAAAAACTTAAACAAATATAGAAATAATTTCATAACAATATGAACGTAAATTTGATTTAATTCTTCTTATTAAAGTCATTTATGTAACTAGTCTAAATTTTAGTTAAGTTTTAAGTATTTAAAGAGGCATGACCTATATCGCTAATATTTTAGTGATTATTTTACAAAAGTTGTATAACTACATATTTATATATATATATATATATATATATATATATATATATATATATATATATATATATATATATATATTTTAGAAATCATGAGTATTGGTGACTAAATATTAAATCGCAGAGTAGCAAATGATTCCTCATTGTTATACTAAAGTATTGACGAATAAAAAAACCCGGAAAATTTGACAGGTAAAATCATTCATAAGAATAACTACGGATGGAATCAATCATAATTTTCTAATGAGACAGCAATCAATAACTTTACATCGTTTACTGAACACAAATTTATATGTTTTCTTTTAATAACTTTGTGTGTTATTTGTATAGGTATACTAGCATAATATTATAGAAATAGAACTAGTCATTTTATAGAAATTGTTTTTGTTATACATTTTACTGCTATAACAGCATAATATTATAGATTTAGAACTAGTCATTTTATAGCAGTTTCTTTACACTTTAATTATAGCTGTTCGAAAACATATTTTTACTTTTGTGATAGATTTTAATTCTCGATCTCACTGATGTGTGGTTTTGTGTTTGTTTGTTTTATATATATATATATATATATATATATATATATATATATATATATATACATACAGTCAAACCTGTCTTAAACAGTCTATTAAAGAAGGAGCGAAAGTGTATATAATTGAAAAGTGTTAAAGGACGTGCGTGCGTGCGTGCGTGCGTGCGTGCGTGCGTGCGTAAGTGTGTGAGTGTTCATTTGCATATGAATTAGAGCATGCGTGGGTGTTTTTAAGAAAATTAATTTCATTTTTTTTGTTCAGGTAACCGTTGAAAAGCGACGGTATACGAGTGTTATTCTAAAAACTGATTATCTACATACGTGACGATTATCACACGTGACTTCACTGTTTTGTCGCTCGATGAAAAAGTGTGTGTGCTCTTTTGTTTTTGTATATGACTCATTTCAAATGTTGATTATTATTATTATTTTTTATTTGATGTTCATATTTTTATAATTAAAAGTTCTATAATAAAATTGACTGAGTTTGTTGTTGTTTTTTTTTTTTATGTATTTACAATCATGATGTATTAATAACAAAACCCTCGAAAATGATACGTTTAAAGTCATTTCATCACTACAAGTAGTTACTGATAAATCGATAATCCAATATTAAAACAAATTATCGAACTGAAACTGTTCGATGGACAGACAGACGGAAGGATGGAAGGACGGGTGAACATCGAAACGTAGATCGATAGTAGTCTCACAAACCGGTTAAAGTATGGAAATGAAATTACTACATTCTATCTCTTAATAGATCTTTGAAAGATTCCATCAGTAATCTCGGATGTGTATTTAAATTGCAGAATAATAATTATAATTAGTGTACAATTCGGAACGGAAGGTACATCTTACTGATTAATCCTGGCAAATATTTATGAAGAGGTAAAGTAGTAATGTTACAAAATATGACAACGTAATAACTGTGCTTTGATAAACTTTTAATTCACGAATCTCAACATTAAACTATACATGTAATATAAAGTCGGTTATATGTGAGTATGTTAAACTAATAATGCGAATATAAACTTATAAAATAGGCATATACACTTGTGGTAATTTAAATATCGAAAGCTTTAAACATTTTGTCGTCTTGTAGTGAATCTTTCAATATAATCAACTTCCTCAGCTCTTCGGTAGGCGGGTCGGATATGACGAATTGTTTGGAAGTCATTACTCCTTTCATGTTAGAAATGTGGGGGAAGTGCTTTCTCAGCAAGAGCTAAAACTACTTCCGGTTCTATCACCGTTTCCACGGTATCCCATAAATCGTTCACTATGACGCTCCATTCCACCAAACACCCTCCATAGCCTTCGTGTTCTCATTGGCTCGGATTATCAGATGTACACCCCTCGCAACTCAACCCTTGAGTAGAGTAAATCTCGTTTATTTTATCGATGTAAAGCCATCATTGTTTTGTGCCGTTTTATGCGGTGAATATGGGGGCGGTTTCTAAAAAGATAAAAAGAGGTCCTTTTCAAGTACAATAAAACTTTATTACACAATTTAATGTAACTAGTCACAGATGTTAAGTGAAGTTAAATTAAAAGCATATAGAACAGAACAGAATATAACACAATTACAAATAAACTAAATATCAATGCATTTTCCATCAATATATATCCAAGGTGTTATAAACAAAACCAATCTCATATAGAATATGAATAAAATTCTTCACAGTCTGTTGACTGTTTTTGTAAAAGCAATACGCCAAATTAAACTGACATTTAACACGAAAGCAGAAGCAATTCATTTAATAACAATCTAAACTATTCGCATCTTAACATATAATCCATTTCTCAATTATAAAACAAGTATAATAACAAAAACTTATAAACAATTTATAAATTTTCAATTCTAAATTTTGTTTTGTGCAACTTTAATTTACGAGAGTACATAATTTAACTTATCGAACCGAAAGAGACAAATACCGAAAAGACCGGAATGGTATTTTGTACTGTTGAAGTTTGTACATAATATACATCTATAAATAATATAATTTGGTTCATTAAGATACTGCAGGTGTAAAAGAAAAAACATAAACAATAATGTTCATATGAACCTAAAAAGTACTTAATTGAATAAACCATCTTGGACTTCATGTATATCAACTTATCGACAAACTCGAAACAAATCCATTCATGAATAACAATTCTGATTACTTTCAATTGAATCTCACATATACCAAAGATATATTTTAAACTTTCACACTTTATATTTATTATGGCAGAACATAAGATTTATTTTAAAACAAAATAACATGTATCTACAAATAAACTTCAAGAAAAGTTCACTTACCTAAAAAGATAAAAGAGGTCCTTTTCCAGTCCAATAAAACTTTATTACACAATTTAATATAACGAATCACAGATGTTAAGTGACTGGACTTGGAGTAATGTACCTTATATAATGAAAAGTGTCCTGTCAGTTTAAGCCAATGAAATGCTGTATATTAATTAGGGGTGATTTCTTGACCAATCATTTCATAGCGTGTTAGTTGCGAAAAAGGGGGCATCTACATAAAATAATGCGATTAGGCTTAAACTAATCCCAGGAAACCCCAATTTTGTACATCTATAACATGTTGTTACATCAATTTAGGTGTTTCGACTACCTTTGATTAAACTGATTATTCATATTCGGCTAAGCTCTCTCAGTCAAAACACTTGCGGATAATTGCTTTAAGTCAAGACTATTGCTAAAATTGAACCCTTGTTTAAGTGATTAAGTGATCCGATTAGTATGTTCGACAAGCTGCGAAAATATTCAAAAAATGCAAATATCGAAATAGAAAAGTTTATCACTAATGTTAAAATTACGCGTTTATTATTCAAAAATACTCAAATCAAAGTTTACCGTACGACACAATTTTCAGTTATTCAAAACTATTATCAACAAATTTAAATAAAATGTGTCGTCTTTTTCCGTGATTCAAAACAAATATTATCAACAAATTTCACTGAAATTTGCCACATAACAATTGTGCTAGCTTCATAAGTCTTTTAGTTTGTTCGACGTTCTCAATAATTGTTTGTTTGTATTCGAACAAAACATCGCGCACTTTAATAGCGGATTATATTGACATTCTCACTCCATGTTTCGTGTAAATCAGTCCCTGCTCGTTTTTTTGAACATCTTCTTATATCTTTATGTAACTCTCCTTTCCCGAACGTATTGATCAACATTTTCAATGTACATTTCCATCGAGTAGAAACGGAATATCAACGACTCTCGCTGATTTCTTTTTCACGTACTTAATCGCTAATGACATGCGTATTATATCCCTAATTTAAAACTTAATTTATCTGTACGAAGTTCTACCGCCATAAGCAACAGAGTATAAAAGATAACAATCGATGTGCCCGAGGATTTATACAAGTCCTTGATATACGTAATTGTAACCGACTTTACACAGAACGATGAGTTATATACAAACTGATTCATTTTATACTATTTTGTAAAAACTAATAAGCAAACTATAAAATGAATCGTATATTACTTAAGACAACTTTATATATTGAATACGTGATTTCTGAAAGTTCTGAAAGCTCTTCTGATATTTTCTGCATTAACCTGACACCCCTTTTGTCGTAGATAAATAAAACCTAATATGTACAGCGTCGTAGATAGACGATACCATTATAGATGCGATAAAATAGCCCTAGGTGGTAACTTTGTGAACGCTTAGTTTAACGTTTTAGATTTATATCAGTACAACGATACGATGGGATAGATTTTAATACTACATCTGACTAATTTTATTTTAAATAAATATTGATTGGAGCGGAAATAGATATATAAAATAAAACAAAGTACTAATGGTCGTATACAAACTATTTAAAACACGTTCTGATTCAAATTGACCCTTTTCTGAAAAGGTCAAAACTATTGATATTTGTAACATCTGTTCTCGCGATGTTCATTGAGTATCATTTAAATGATCGGCATGGTCGTTTTATATAAATACAATAAGAAGTTCAAGCCAGCATGCCTATTTGTAGAGTATATGCTTTCAATCTGGCTGAATTCAGTCATTTACATTACATGTGGTTATAGGTTTCACTTAATATTTTTGCTGGATAATTAATTGAACTTGTATCATTTAAAAGTAAAATGGGCATTATCAAATAAAAGTTAAATTAAATCCTGATGAAGTGATTGGTTGAATTCAGTCAAACTTTAGTTGAGTTAACACGAATTGCAAATGCTGCATGTAAAATCGATATTTGCCATTTCAGCTCTTCACTGGCTGAATTCAGCCAAACTTTACTTTTAGAAGTCAGTTTGCAAACCTGCTTTTCAAGGAAACCATTTTGCTTGCTGGCTGAATTCAGTCAGTATTAGGCATCTCACAATACAACATGAAAACTACGGAACGTCTTTTATACATTTCATATCGTTCTTCTGTAAAATGTACTTGGCTGAATTCAGTCAGTAGGATCAAATTTGGTTATCTGACAATTTTGTTAGCGCTCTTTAAGTTTTATGAACGTTTAATATATAAAATGAAATATGAACAAATGATATACAAGAACAAAATTTTATAATCCATATTTTTATTATCTGATAATGTATTTTGCCAGTTTTAATAAGATCCTTAGCCTGTAATATGCTAATATACATTATACAAAAATTCAATGTCGCCAAATTTGGCTCTAATGAAATATAGCTGTTTGGTTTCACTGTGACTTCACTTAAACTTAATAAGATATTTTGTTTATCAAAACATGTCTTTAATATTATTTTGGAGATTGTTAAATATAAAAATACATGTAGTTTCGTCATATGAAAAATGCTAGAACTCAATTATTTAGAGAAAAAAAATTATACCATACATTTTCATGATGAACAATATTGCAGAACAAATACTTAATTCTCAATATATAACATCATTTAAACGCCAACTTATACATCATGTGTTAAACGCACCAAAATACCATGTTTTCATTTAACAAGTTATTTTGAAGTATCTATTATTCATGCTCGTCTAAGAAATAGTTACAGTATGATATATTTGTCTACAAATTAAAATTATATTCAACATATATATATAATATGAGCATTAAAAAGAGGACGCTGAACACTATTTCATGCATTGTCATTAATTTTCGTGCTACATGCCACCTTCATTCTTTAGGTGTTATATGGGAGTGATAATAAAACATGTAAGCAGATGACCGATAATCCAAGGATCAATCTTATTGCATTACTTTGAATTTGTATCAATAGTGGAAGAGAAGAAATTGTTCCCCTCTGTTGAAAATAACACATACAATACATATAAAAAGAAAATAACCCTTGTTCCCTGGCTGCCATGTTTTTAAACGGATCAAGTTGATTTTAGCTATTTGGGTAGAGGGTCTCATACTGATGATCCTTTGTATAAAATTATTTGAAATCTGACCACCGGTTAGTTATTACATGAAAAACTATATCATATTCATGAAACACATAGTGACTTTCAAAAGGTGCAATATTTGTGACATAAGTTGAAATATTTAAAATGAACCATTCAATTGCAAAACAGTTTAAATGTCAAACTGAGTTTGATGACACATTTGAGAACAACCTAAGCTACTATTTTCTGGTATTAATCAAACATATTTATTTCGTTTCTTGTTCTTAGAGTTAAAACAATTTGCTTCAACAGAAGTCGATGGCGATATGATACTTTCTTTGATTCCACATCTTTTTCCTGAATATACCTGAAATAACAACAAAAATAAAATATTTCACGATTTTAATAATACTGACATATGTATAAATTTTACTCATATATCCTATTAAATTTTATAATTATTTCATTTTCGATATATTTCGGCTTTTACATTAGATTAACATGTTAACTACAAGCAGTACTAAATAACAAAACAAATCATGATATATTTCGAATCAAGCTTATTTTGCATATTATCATGTATATATTATAATATAATTTAGATTAAGAATAAAAGAGTCATACTAAACTAAATAAGATATCTCGCAGATATGAAAAATGAAATTATCAAATGGACATACATTTAGGACAAGGACAACATGATACCTTTTTAATTAAATAAAATACTTGCATTGGATAATGTCTGGTACAAAATACCATTGTTTACCTTAAAAACATGTTTTTAAACTTGCTTTTATCTCTAACATTTGAATTAGATCTGATCCGTTGAGTCACATAAATGATTTAGCATATAATGATCTCAATTATAGCCAACTCGTTCAAAATATTCCAGGCATCATCGAAAATCTATACTTAAATTCATACTACCAAAAGCAGTGGTAATATCTATGGAGTATGTGATCCGGGTTCAAATCCCGTGACATACATTATGGTTTTTTTTTGGTTGATTTTCCGAGCTACACTATTTTCCCCACAGAGATCCACAAATATTTTTAATTGTCATAATGTTAGAACTGAATGCTTTGAGCATTGTTATAATCACTTTTTATTGAATGTGTCATTTATACAGACAAACTAGTCAATAGCAGTATTATTCTCGCTAAACTATATATGAATATATGTAAAATTGCGTACAACCACTTTCAACTCTGTCTCCTATCATAATATTATCAATTCATTAAAAAAGCTTTTGCATCTAATGGAAGATATTTAAAATGGAATATAAAACTCATCGACGAAATCCTTTTTTGAGTGAACACAAACAAACTGCACAATTTCATTGCATGTACTGAATGAAACAACACGTTTGCTGTCGTCTCTTTGATGACTGTGACGTCACCGTGCGTCGGCTAACATCAAAGAGATATTGTACTGGCGAAACGTACATGATTTCAAGTCCTTGAAAGTGACATGTTTATGTCGTTTCTTTTTGAAAACTGAAGCATGTTTTTGGATTGCGAAGTTAGTAATATAGAGGAAATATATCAAATTAATGGGTAAGATATATCAACGGTATGTACTCTGTGAACAACTATTTTTCCAAACGTTATGGCTAACGCAAATAATTCCAGTCTGACATCAAAATAAAATCAGTCCCGGTCACTTTCCTAATCAATGTCATTATTTTCATAATTAAAGTCACTGTTAAAAAGCTCAAACAAACAAGTAATACTGTGCATTTTTATAAAATATTTTAAAGACGCAAGCCATTTTTGGTCGGAAGTCTCAGCTTTGACCAATCTGAAAAAATAAACGTCACGAGCAAACAATTTAACACATTACGGCAAGCAAAACCGTTTTAATGAACCGATATGGGTCGCAAATCACACATCGAAGGTCTGTTACGTAGCGATAGACTCTTCCGAAAAACTCCAGGGGCGGATCAAGGATTTCAGTTTAGAGGGAGCGCGCATGTGCGTATCCAGGAATTGATGTTAGGGTTCGGGGGTATAGGGCGGCAAATTATAATTAAGTGAATGTATATACATTTATAACTTAATTCTTTTGAATAAAGATAAACATAATAACACGTATACCTTGAATTTTTTTTATAAACTTTTTTATTTACAAAAAAAAAATATCGCTAGGCAGGCTCGAACGTTAAACCTCTAGGTTGACAGACGCACGCCTTACCTATTACGCTACTGCGCCACTTAAATTTGTATTAGACCCAATAATAGAACATCACTATCTTGTTAGGAGCAGGCCGATGGCATATTGCTTTTCTGGCTAAATCTTTTTTTTAATATAACATTGAATGAAAATAGATGAAAGTTTAACATAGATTTTAGTGGTGTATTGATTATTTTTTTTGCCTCAGTTTGTCTACCAGTGTAGTTGTTTCTGTCTCGGTGCTTTTGAAAGTTTGGTCTACGCAGTGTAGATATTTTAATTGTATACATGTTTTAGCAGACTGGTCTATTTAAAATCATTTACACATGTCATGACATGCAAATAAACATACATTTTCTTCTGCGTTTGACTTTCTGCAGATGATGATATACATGTAAAAAAAGCTATTCAGCTTTTTTTTTTAATTTTTGCTTGCGTTGATGGTGCTGCCATAACAAACTTTTTCGCGTAAAATTACCAGAATTGATATAGATCAAATAACAAGGAAAAAAACTTTAAAAAAATGACCAAACACTGGGCGACAGTAGAATATACTCAAGCATCATGCTAGAAGTAGTTTGTACATATTTTAGGTACATCAAATACGTGCTTAATTTGTTTAAACACAAATCGTTAAGATGGTTATTTGAGTTCAGGGTGAATGTGTAGAAGAAACACCTATGCTTGCCAAATTTTAGGGGCGCCCCCCCCCCCTCCCCCGCCCTGAATCCACCCTTGAACTCCCTTACAAATCTGTAATGGCTTAGTCAAAATTGACCTCCTTTTGCCCAGCGGGTGACAAAACAATAGAATGTTATTGCCGCAAGGCATATTTCAAAGCTTAGTAAAGCATGATAGGGGTAATTGATACGTCCGATAGAAAATATCTGGACCGATTTTTTATTCAATTTTGAAACGAAACCCGGTTTTCAACGGTAGAAATCGGTCTTAAACCGAAAAACCGGTGATTTTAGAAGCCCTGGGCCCGGTTTCTCGAAAATACTTCAGTCTGCTATTTTACTGAAACTCAAATAGTGTGCTCAATTTCAGTATAAATTTGAGCACACTATCGAGTTTAAGAAAATTAATAAGAGACTTAAGTATTTTTTTGAAACCGGGGCCTGGTACTGATGCATTAAATACTTTTACATATTTCCATTGTTGATTGATACATTTGTAAGTATGTATGCCTAGTGTGTAGATATTTACAGCTATGTATTATCAAAGTAAGAAGGGCAGAGTTCACTTTATCGAAAACCGGTATGGTTGGCCGTTCAGCATATTTAAAACAGAAGGTTGGCTAAACTACTTGTCTGCTTGCTCTTATCTCTACATGCGGTTTGGATTGATAGCTGTGGGAACTATTGATGTATGAGAGATAAGATGACTGGTCCCTTGGGGCCGGTCACTATTTATAATACTGGTAATCAACATTATAATGCATACTAATAATTCTGTTCTCATTGGTCAAATTGAGTTAGATGTGGCTACATGACGGAGTGTATTTTGCAAATTGGTACACAATGATTTCTAAATTAACAAAATGTTTCTTATATAAATAATGAAAATGTGCCTTTTTTAATGTATACTCGACACAATGCACACAATCCTATGATAAAAACTGGCAATATCTTAAATTTAAAAAGGTTTTCAAAGAATATTTTTTTTTATTTATAAAATTTATATCAACATGACATACACTCATGTATTCATCAACAGTTTTGCTCATTTTCAATCAAATAAATTAGGTATGAATTTTAAATTTAAAAAGACATCGTCACTATTTAAGCGAATACAGAAAAATCAGTGGGAATGGCCATTTTTCGTCGCTGCTGACGTTTATACTGTTACTCCGGTCTTTAATGAGGTGTTTTATTAAGATCTAATGGGGGTTGTAAATGAACAAAATAGCCGTATAGATTAAGTACCATTGCCCAGCATGTGGTGATTACTGGTATCATGCTCGGTGATCAGATAAGAACTGCCATTTGAGTTGTGTATAAATCGGTTTTTGCTTCAAGTAAACTAAACATCATTCAATTTCTCGGATAGAAATTGTAGTTCGTAATCATTATTTTTGCAAATTATCTATAATAATTTCATCAAAATACATCATAACCAAACAAATAGTTTTGAAAAGCATAGCTGCTATATCTCATGTTGTTTTTCAGAGGTATGTGCGATTACTCAAGAAAAATGACATATCCCTGGTATATAGGGTTGCTAAAGTCTGCCCTCAAAACATAAGAATTTCTAGAATACTAGTTACATATTCTTGGTTAATTAGATTGAATAGATTTAGTGAATATTTGCGTCATCTTTATGCCATCGAGGGCTAACAGACGATCAGTTAACCTAACCACTGTTTCCTGGGATAAACCAGTACTCGAGCATACCTCGTCTCCGCAATTAACTGATAACTTTCCCACTTGAAACAATGGTGAGAGACGAATAATAATGAGACACAATGTCGTATATTAATCATCACGGAGACTGTTGCCGGGCAGGGGATTCGAACTCACGACCCCTTTATTGATAGTCAGACGCGTAACTGACTGAGCTTATCAGGCCCGGCTGGTTAATTAGATATGTACAACCAAATGTTTATTCTCAGTGGAATTGTTGGTTATATATATTATTATGAAAATGAAAGTATTAACCTTCTCAGTCTTTATATATTTCAACATAATTTATATATGTCTCGTAATTTTATTGCTACAGTTTAAAATTATTATTTGCTGACATCATTATAAATTATGTTCAGAAATAACTACTACTAATAATAATAATAATTTATATATCTGTCTCACCGACTCAAAATCAAAAATATCTAAATATCTTGATCTATTAAGTAATCGAATCAGTGGATGTTAAACAATGCGTTCAGAACTTTATATAAATGAAACTGCCGACAATATGTTTGATGTAGTTCTACTGGTGTTAGTCCCATTATTATACATAAAATAATATGTAATATGTGTGTCTAACTTTGAATGAGATATAGTCATGCTCTGAACACAACTTAGTCATATTTTTTTGTTAATTCTGTATGATGACAACGGGTAACAACATTTCTCTTGTTAAAATTGCTATGATTATTATATCAAATTGCAATAGGTTTTTTGTTTTATGTTAATGTTCCAACAGAAAGTGATACCTTTTTGTCTTTTTCTGATGTCCATTCTCGGTCAAACACATGTACTCCATCCATATACATTTTCCTTGTTCTTTTGTATGTTTTTTCAGACACCTTCATGACACCTCCATGCTTTACTGTCATAATACAAATTTAATAGTATTTATTATTCACCAAGTAGTAACTTTTTGTTTATTATGTATCCATTTATACGTATAATCAATTTTTACATATTATAAATTTGTTTTATACATTGAAGTTTTGGTCGCATTGAATACAAGAGCTGTAAGTAAACAGCGTTAACTGGACTTTTCTAGTGTTGCCACAAAACAAATTTTAATACCAGAAGTATGTAACATATAAAAATATCAGCACTATAGTACTTACATGTATGTGAAATGGAGGTGAGGAAAATAACAGACGCAAAATTGAAACGGCGGAGTAAATCTAATTTAATAGAAAAACAAAAAAAGAAATATGATGGGGTAGCAAATAGGGTATAAGGCTCAGACAAGATTTAAACATAGCAAAGTATCTTAACATAATAATATAGCGGGAGGCTCTTTGGTAGCTACCAAACTTACAATCAGGCAGAGTACTTCATATTTAATGCAAAACAAAATAAAAAATGGGTAGGAGAGGTATGGTTGGGGTCAGAGTGCTCTTGGTAGGCAACACAAT
Source organism: Panopea generosa (assembly GCA_029582155.1). NCBI lineage: Eukaryota > Metazoa > Mollusca > Bivalvia > Adapedonta > Hiatellidae > Panopea > Panopea generosa. The sequence goes on along the minus strand of CM055894.1, from coordinate 33,031,019 downwards.
TGAAATTGGGCAGAGCATTTATTTTATAAAAAGCAAAAGAAAATCAATAAAAATTGGTAGGGGAGGACAAAATTTAACATAGAGCTGTCGGAGGGACAGCGCGCTCGACTATACGAATATTTGTCACAAAAGTACAAATTTAATTGAGACTAATGACAACTCCAAGCTTACATGATTTATCTTACCTACTAAATTGAGTAGAGCTTATAACAGCAATACTGTGAATGAAATTTCAATCCATCCAATACATGGAAAGACTGTTGAGTTTCAATTACATTGCATGTTTGTTGTGATATGGACTTGATGGTACTTGCACGCAAAACTTTAACAATAATTTTTAAGTCAAATATAGGCAATACTTTTGCATTATAACCACCCAAGAGTTATCTTAACTCAGTTATTGGAGTAGGTTTGATGACTGGGAAGTCTTGTATAAAAGTTCAAGCCAATACATGCAATGGTTATTGAGATAGGCACTTGCATGCATAACTTTAAAGGGTAACTTTAATGCAAAAATAATTTTTGCCTAATCAATTCAAATTGGTATTCTTAATATAATCCGCCAGTGCGCACCAGCACCAGTTGCCATATAGCACAGTTATACAGGTAAAATCTTATCGGCACCTGATATAAATTCGCCATTCCATATATGGCGAAAGGACGTCACCGGGGGCCAACCAATCAGAATAACCGACCAAAATACCGCGCCAACCTGTCATCATGTCACTCGCTGTAAACAAACATGGCTGATCGCATCGCTCTGCTTGTTTATGGTTATAAGAAATCCGCAATTAAGCTCTTACACACGTCAATGTGGGAAAACAGTATTCGATCAGAAATTGTTGGAAATAAAAATGTTATGACAGTGTTAGTTTGCATAAATCTCCTAACAGTAACTCGTTGGAAAGTGCATGGATTGAAATTGCAACACTTGATACGCGAGAATAACAAAAATCTCCACAATTTCAATCGCTAAAACAATACATTTAAATTAATCAGTGATCATGTGAGGTCATTGAATTGTTCAGATTTACGCAGGAATAATTAAAATCTCCCCATTTTCAACCGCAAAAACAATATATATTATATATTTATACATTTATTTTTCAAAAACCGGTTGTTTATATTCGAGTGGCATAGCAGTCTGTGCAGCAATATTATGCATGGCACTATAGGTTACATTTGAAAATAGCGTCCAAACGTAAATACCCATGCCTGTGATCACGCTAGGTCATGGAATTTTCTAGAAAGATCTAGGTCAACTCAATTTTCCGAAAATGTACACCGGTCTATTTTTATATTTTTGAAAAATCATGCGTGCCGGTTGTGATAATTGGCACCGTAATAAAGTAATAAATCAATGTTTGTTTTAATTGCGATTACTGGGATAGGATCCTGTGCGGTGCGCTAATGTGGCTTACCGTTATTGCCTCGGGCGGTTATAAGTTGGGGACGGGGTGTCGTAAATCATGTCAGTTTACAGTTCGGTAATTTACCAAAGCCGTGATATTTGTCCTGGGGTATATGGATTAATCAAATGTACGCGCCAATATGCGACAATACTGATTTGTTTTTACAGCTGACACCTGTGACCGGAATTTTTATACCATCCAGGGGGACAATAAAAGCATATGGCGTCGCAGATCAGCATGATGTCTGCTGGTCATTATAATAAAGTAATTATTTTTTTAATTATCTGTTCGTCTGTGAAAGATCCCGTTTGAATTAATTTATAAATATTATACGCGTTACCGATTTAGATAAATTTTGAATTTATGTCCGATTCTAACTTTGACTTTTCTGATCTGATCTGATGACAGAAGCACTTTATTTACATACATGTAGATCTACATGTAAACATAATAGCATAGGGATTCTTTTTAATAATGCGCAAGAAGGGAAAGTAATAAAACGAGTTTGCTTTCTTTTTTCATAGGTAAAATTTTAGCATGGTAATGGAAGATCACATAATAGAATAATAATAAGTCATTTCTATTTTTACTGTTATATTAACGGATAAATTGTTACTAAACCTAAAACTAGTATAATTAAAACTACCACTATATTTTATTGTTATTAATTATTTATAACAATAGATCTAATAATAAATATGTAGTAGTTATATTAATTATATTTATAGTAGAAATTATTTATTATTAGTAGTAAAGGTAATCCTTAATTATTATTGTAAATAATCTGTTTCTCCATCGAGTACCATCGGTTCAAACTGGTATGGTTGAATGCCATAATCTAGGGTTTCCTGTTCTTCATCACTGCTTGAGCGTGATAAGCCCAATAAAATGTCACTAACGTCGATATACCCATTAAAATAACTCTCGTGAAATGTTTTCGCCCATTGAAACCATCTTGAATTAGATCGCGTTATGGGTATGACGTCATCGGGGACCTCGTTCGGGTAACTCTGTTAATTATTTCGTGTATTACCGTGAGAGGTGTAATGGGCGTTACTGTTTCCGTGATTTACTGATGAACAAGAGCGAATTTCATGAAAACAAAACAATTTTTATAAACCACTAATCGATTTTATTCAAATAATAAAAAAAAAAATAGCATTTTGGTTACCCTTTAACCAATGTTTGACGCCGATGCCCGAGCGAGTAGAATAGCTCTCTTTATTCTCCGAATAGTCAAAAAAAAGGCTATTCGAATTATATTGTGAAAAATACAAACTCAGATACTGATGGCTAATCCAGATAAAAAGAGTTATTTATGGAATTACAAAGCTTAAACCTTGTATGAAGTTTCAATCAAATACATGCAGTGGCTTCCGAGAGATATATTTTAACCAAATATTCTAGACACAAAAAAGTGCCATAATTTAAAAATAATAGCAGTAGTTGCCCCTGCTCATTAATGTAGTTTGATTTAGAGTGCAAAACCTTTTTTAAAGTTACATCAAATACATGGAGTGTTTTATGAGATATAAAATTAATTGTATTTGCACGCAACCAGAATTTCTATATTATAAGTCATACAAGGGCGGTAATTTGCGTTATATAATGCAAATGCTTGATTACTGTGAAGTCTTGTGTGAAGATTAAGCCAATACATGCGATGGTAACTGATATAGTTGATTGCACTGTCTCAGAATATAAGCACGCACAATCATGTCAAGTTCCATTCATATAACTTCATACTTATGTACAATTACGAGACAATAAATAGTGAAAATGAACTTGTCTCCAAAAAACATGTATATTTTATTATCAAAATAGCATCACTAATTATTTCATTATCAAAAGTGGTAACACATGTAAATGACAACTATTCCATTCAATAGATTTTATACCAATTAACAGTATACTTCATATTGCAGTTTACAAACAAGAACTACACAACCCGTTCATTAAGCAGTAATGTTGTCTGAAGAGGGTCAGTACTCTCTGCTCCAGAGAGATACACTACACTGCACACGTATCATTGCTGATAAATGGTTGTTAATACACAAATTGCAGGTTCTTGTTGCTTTATGTTCGTATATTTGTGGAATCGTTTCCATCAACATAATTATAAAATGATATTGATATAAATTGTTCAAATATATTAACTTATATTAGCTTAGAAATTGAAAACAAATTGTTCAGGTTCATAGTAGAAAAGATATTAAAGATAAAGCACTAGACGATGTTTGAAATCGAAATAATGAATAAATTATTAAGTGCAATTTTTTTCAATTTGTGTTTTGTCATGTTAAACGTAATTTATTTAGCGGAAGACCAAACTACACAAAACATATTTCAATATTAGTTACATCAGACTGCACGTATTGTCCTTAATAAATTTACAGTGTTGAAGTACTTACATGTACTTAAATCATATCTACTTAAAATGCATTTTAATTGTACTAAAGCGTCACATTTAAATCTGGGACACATAAGACCAATGGTTTCAAGCAATATCAAATACCTAGGGCCTATTTCAATGGTGATCCTAGATGAGGATTTAAGAAAATACTTTGTACCACTAAGTTGAGGATCGCACTATCCAATTGCTTGTTCGTTAACTTTAAGTACCACGAGATGGTAAAATTTCGTCATTTGTAATACCTTTTAATAAACTAATACACACAGAACTTTCAAGTGTCTAAGATTTTGAATATTTTCAATTGAATACAAAATTTGATGTACATGAAACACTCTGCTATTAGAAAAAGTAACAATCATATGAAAAGTGCAAATTTAAACAATCTAGAAGTTTAAAAGACTCCGAGCAATATAATAAAAAAAATGTTGGTTTTTATTTCATAACGTATTCGTTGGACATTGCTTGCATTTGACAGATTGTTTTTTATTATTTTCAAAAGTGTTCTTTATGCATTCCTGAAGAACAATAATATACATACATATATTCGTTTTTATTTTTTGAAAGTTTTGAATATTAACTTACCAATGTCACACTCTGGTATTTTTAAACCAAAGTTCTTATAGTTGATATAAATTGTAAATACAATATCAAAATTCTAAACCAATGTATAATGAAAGACAATTTAGATTGTGGCGGATGATAATATGCATATTTATTATGTAAAGTCCACCTCATCAATTAAGTAAGTCACTTCACAAGCCCATCCACTACATAATTTTTTCTATTGGATTTATAACATATAAACTAATACCAAATTACTTTCTCTTAATATGCCATTGCGACAAAAAAGCCATATCAATAACAACAGTCTGCATAATAATTAAGGAGAAACCTTGTACAGTGCAATATCATATAAATATCCAAAACAACTATTTAAAAAAAATTTGGTTTGTCATAGTGTGTATTGCGTTACATATTTTTTCTGTTTGTACTTCATGTATGTACATCAGCATATACTTACAATAACATTATATATCTCTATGTATACTTATTAATAATTCCTAATTTTGCTAGTCAGGTGACTTTCAATTAACGGTACAAAGACACATCTTTTGACCATGGTCTGGTATATTCTTGAGTAACTAACATTATTCTCTCTAACTATATAATTGACAGTTAATACAAATAACAGGAATGTTTTCAGTCTATAAATTTCTCCATCTGACGCTAATGGCTATTGCAATGATAATAATAGCTGTTCTCTGCCATGGCAGTTGATTTCACGAATCCCTACTGACCCATATATTAGCCGACGCTGATAGTACTTTTGCAGATGTTTCAGTTATTTGCACAATACCAAACACATAGATTAGCTAGCAGGTATACAAACAGTAAACTTTTCAATTGTCAGAAGATTAGGTTCAGGCACTTATTGTACTAGGATTGAGTGCGAATCTGGGTAAACATCTACCTTATATGTTAAATAAAAGAATGGTAGGTAAATGTTAGTTTTTCTGGATAAAATGTAGTGAAACTAACTTATAGATTAACAGATAATGACAGATATCCTAACCCACCTGAATTGGCAATATACACCCAAACACAGAGTAAAGTGAATATATTTTAATCCCGAGAGAAAAATAGAATTAACAGTCAATTAAAGACCCATATGAAAATGTTTTTTTTAGTAAAGAAAATGAGTTTCGAGTAAGGAAAGTGAATTTCGAGTAAGAAAAGTGAGTTTTGGGTATGAATATAAAATGAATAACAAAAATATGATATTTAACACCATATCTGTACAAGTTAACAACATATATGTTAAGTTGGAACAAGAAAAAAGAGTTTTACAATATAATGACATAGTGAAATGTAGAAAGCGCATTGAAAACAAACATAAAATTAGCAAATTAGTCCAAATCTCATCAAGGTTTAAAAAATGCCAGCTATTTTATTGACTTAAAATCTAATTCTAAAAATGGAACTGTTCAGAAATGTTTTTTAAAACAATGTCATGAAACATATAATAGATATAAAAGGATATATCACGGATAAACCTGTTTGGGGGGCAGTAATGTAAAATAAAAGCAATAACACTGCTAAATTAAACTTGGTTGTTTTAACATTTATTTTATTGAGTCACGACCAAATCAAGGTCATTAAATTCTAACTCTTATTTTGAGAAAAGCTAAGGCTTTGTCTTTGTTGGTATGTCGTATGTAACATGTAACATAAGGAAATACAATTGAATTTAAGAAGTAAAATAATACTGTTCAGGGACTAATCATATATTGGCTGCAATATTTTCACCTGCATCCCTTTTCTTACAAAATACATAAGGTTACTTTTTTCAAATAAATTACATTATTTGTTGCAGTATCTTATTAAAGTGAAAACAACCAAGCTCCACAATCCAAAATATGAAACTTGGATGACGGAGTTTGTGAAAGGGATGAACATAACATATTATAATATTATATAATAGCTATAACATGTCACTCGCCCTTATTTTCTTGTTACTACCTGAAGTTGAATGGATATGTTTGTCATAATAGTAAATATAACCAAGCACTGCTAATATAAACCTTGGTAAATATAATGCTTACAAGAAACTATCTCTAGTAGATTATTAGCAAAGTTTGTAATTAAAGTGAAAATAAACAACAATATGAAACTTGGGTTTACAGAGTGGTAAACAATAATATCTTTATTATTTACACTCGCCACTCTTTTCTATAATAATATTGTGTAATTATCTCAAGTAGACTATTTTGTTTGTTGAAGCATAGTTTGTCATTATAATGGAAATAGCCAAGCTATACTTTTGAAAATATAGGGATGAAAATAAACTGGCTATAGAATCCCCCACCCCCTCTGTTTTTTTTTTCATTAAACTGGTTTGATCATCTATACAAGTGTTATCATAGCATCTATCTACATCATAATACTTTGGTCTATTCATAATTAAATAAAAATATGTGGGGTAGTATATTGTGGTAGGGAGAGGTGTGTGAAAATATACCAAAGATGAAATTGGTTAAATTATTTGATTAAATACAAAACAAACTTTAAACAAGTGACCTACTGGCCTTAACGGTCACCTGAAAATATTTAATGGCATAAAGCTATATGAATCTAAGACCCACCCTAAGACCTCATAGGGGTGGAGACCATGAAATTGACATAGAGATCAATCGTCATGTCAGCAATAACAAATCACACCAAAAAACATTCACATAAGTCTATTCAGTCATAAGAAATATTGTTTTTTTTTTACATTTCTCTTTTATAGATTTAGTAAAGAAGGCCAAGCCCTAGGGTCAAGATAAAATAAGGCAGAGTATTTCTTTTAACACAGAAAAAAATCTCTATAAAAAATACAAGAGCTGTCGGACGGACAGCACGCTCGATACTGTTCTAAAACAACAACTTTTTCAGGAAATAAGTACCAAATGTACGGCAATTAATATAAAACTCAGGGGTGGTAAAATTAAGCTATAATTATTACATAATGCACAAAAGTGAACGGATAGCTCACATTGCCTTAACATTATTTAATTAAGCATTTAGTTACATATGTCTTTCAAACCTTAAAATTGCTTTATTTATTTATTAACCATTGCAGTAAAATGATATATGTGCGAATACTTGAAGGCAAACCATGTACATTTAATTACCCTAAATACTACAATTGCAATACTAGAATAATATATAAGAACAATATAAGTTGGTCAAGCATATCAGGAAATACTTATTTAATATTATCTGAAATAATCCAGCAATAATTAAGATAAGATAAACGAATTTATTGATTGAGGGTGACATATTTAGTTTAAAACTAATCTTCCATGCGGCCCTCTATTATTTACAAAATATACAAAAATGAGATACACATAAAATTATACATGAAATATTCAGTGATAAAAAAATGCTAAAACATTTCTCTTCCCACATGATATTCACACACACATACACACATTCACTTCAGGAAAACATTATATGTCAACATTAAAAGTGGTTTGTTAAATTTATAGAAGGCAGTGGCAGTATGTTACTATTTACATGATTTTGAACACACTTGTACAGAAAACAAAGTGAATTATACAATTTTCATCCATTTGATTAGATTGCTTTGGTATCATGGTATGTTATTACAAAAGTTTTACTTTGATATTTTCTGGAAGATTATTCCATTTTATTGGACCAAATATATATATATATACTTTGTTTAAATAATTCTTTGTTCGGTTTAGCTAGTTTGATATTGTTTGAAGAATTTGACCGTGTTACAGGTGTATTTTTTTTGTTTGTCTGAAGTGAAACATTTCATTGATTTCGGCTGAGGTTATTGGACTTCGCTATTTTGTACATAAGTTTTGTTTTCCGGAAATAAATCCTATCAAAAACTGTTACTCCTGCAAGCTTTCTTGTGTGTTTTAATCATTGTTAATCAAGATGATTTTGCAAGCACGTTTTTGGAGCCTTAGAATTCTATTTAGGTTCATTTGACAGGTGCCAACCTATACAAAATTACAGTAATCTACATGAGGTTGAATATAAGCTTTATAAAACTGAACTCTATGGTCAAGGCTAAGATATTGTTTAATTCTTGACAGAAGCCAAACGTTTCATTGATTTATTTTACATATGATCTACATGATTTTTCCAATTTATGTTGTCATTAATAAATATGCCAAGTACTTTATCTTTAGATATTATGCTGAGTTTTTCTCTATTAAGATCCAAATTTATGTCTTTGATATCTAAACAAGTACGTTTTTGATGTGTAATTTAAAATATAGTGTAAGCCATAGATGATCTTCTGTTTCAAGAATATTTTATCAATGTTTTACATATGCGATATAAGCACTAACTTGAAAATTTTATCATATGGTAATAAACCATTTCCTGTAAATAGATCTATAGTTTTGTATCAACACATACAGTTTAAACACTATGTATTTAAACTTCACGGGGCAATCTATCGGTATCAACTCATGAGAATGGATCAAAATAGTTAGAACTAATCTGTACCAACTATATTCATCTAATGTCCTTGATAAAGGCAAGTTAAAAGGAAATCTACCACATTTTACCGCATTCACCTCATGTCCTTAAGAAAGGCAAATTATATGGGAATCTACCACATTCTAACTCATTCATCTTATGTCCTTGATCAAGGCAAGTTATAAGGGAATCTATCACATTATACCACATTCAACTAATGCCCTAGATCAAGGCAAATTATAAGGGAATCTATCACATTCTACCCCATCCATCTAATGTCCTTGATCAAGGCAAGTTATAAGGGAATCTATCACATTCTACCACATTCACCTAATGTCCTTTATCAAGGCAAGTTATAAGGGAATCTTCCACATTCTACCCCATTTATTTAATGTCCTTGATCAAGGCAAGTTTTAAGGGAATCTATCACATTCTACCACATTCACATAATGTCCTTGATCAAGGCAAAATATAAGGGAATCTATCACATTCTACCACATTCACCTAATGTACTTGAGCAGGACGAGCTGTAAGGGAATCTACCACATTCTACCCCATTCATCTAATGTCTTTTATCAAGGCAAGTTATCACCGAATCTATCACATTCTACCACTCTCGCCTAAAGTCCTTGATCAAGGCAAGTTATAAGGGAATCTATAACATTCTACCACATTCACCTTATGTCCTTCAGCTCGGCAAGTTATAATGGAATCAACCACATTCTACTACATTCGCCTTATGTCCTTGAGTAAGGCAAGTTATAAGGTAATCTTTCACATTATACGTTCACGCTATGTCCTTGAGCTAGGCAAGTTATAAGTGAATCTACCACATTATAAACCATTCACCTCATGACCTTGAGCAAAGCAAGTTATATGGAAATCTACCACATTCTACCACATTCACCTTATGTCGTTGATTTAGGCAAGTTATAAGGGAATCTACCACATTCTACCACATTCTACTAATGTCCTTGATCAAAACAATTAATAACGGAATCTACCACATTCTTCCACATCCACCTTATGTCCTTAATTAAGGCAAGTTATAAGGGAATCTATCACATTCTACTACATTCATCTTATGTCCTTGAGTTAGGCAAGTTATAACGGAATATTCACATTCTAACACATTCACCTAATGTCCTTGAGCAGAACGAGTTATAACGGAATCTACCACATATTACCACATTCATATAATGTCCTTGAGCTAGGCACGTTATAAGGGAATTTATCACATTCAACCACATTCAGCTTATGTCCTTGATCAAGGCAAGTTATAACGGAATCTGTCACATTCTACAACATTCACCTTATGTCGTTGAGCTAGGCAAGTTACAAGCGAATTTATCACATTATACCCCATTCATCTAATGTCCTTGAGCTAGGGAAGTTATAAAGGAATCTATCACATTCTACCACATTCACCTAATGTCCTTGATTAAGGCAAGTTATAAGGGAATTGATCAGATTCACCTAATTTCCTTGAGCTAGGCAAGTTATAAGGGAATCTATCACATTCTACCACAATCAACTAATGTCCTTGGTCAAGTCAAGTTATAAGGGAATATATCACATTCTACCAAATTCACCTAATGTCTTTGATCAAGGCACCTTATAAGGTAATCAATCACATTCTACCACATTCACCTAATGTCCTTGATCAAGGAATGTTAAAAGGGAAAATATCACATTTTACCACATTCCACTTATGTCCTTGATCAAGGCAAGGTATAAGGGAATTTATCAAATTCTACCACATTCATCTAATGTATTTAAGAAAGGCCAGTTATAAAGGAATCTATCGCATTCTACCACATTTATCTAATGTACTTGAGCTAGGCAAGTTATAAGGGAATCAATCACATTCTACCACATTCATCTAATACCCTTGAGAAAGGCAAGTTATAAGAGATCTATCACATTCTACCACATTCATGTAATGTCTATGAGCAAGACGAGTTTTAACGGAATCTACCACATTCTACCACATTCATCTAATGTCCTTGAGCAGGACGAGTTATAAGAGAATCTACCACGTTCTACCACATTCACCTAATATCCTTGATCAAGGCAAGTTATAAGGGAATATATCACATTTTACCACATTCACCTTATGTCCAAGAGGAAGGCAAGTTATAAAGAAATCTATCACATTCTACCACATTTATATTATGTACTTGTGCTAGGCAAGTTATAAGGGAATCAACCACATTCTACCACATTCATCTAATGCCCTTCAGCAAGGCAAGTTATAAGGAAATCTATCACATTCTACCACATTCATCTAATGTCTTTAAGCAAGACGAGTTTTAACGGAATCTACCACATTCTACCACATTCATCTAATGTCCTTGAGCAGGACGAGTTATAAGAGAATCTACCACATTCTACCACATTCACCTAATGTCCTTGATCAAGGCAAGTTATAAAGGAATCTACCACATTCTACCCCATTCATCTAATGTCCTTGATCAAGGCAAGTTATCGGCGAATCTAACACATTCTACCACATTCACCTAATGTCCATGATCCAGGCAAGTTATAAGGGAATCTATCACATTCTACCACATTTATCTAATGTACTTAATCTAGGCAAGTTATAAGGGAATCTACCACATTCTACCACTTTCATCTAATGTCCTTGAGCAAGGCAAGTTATAAGGGAATCTATCACATTATACCACATTGCCTTATGTCCTTGTGCAAGGCCAGTTATATGAAAATACACCACATTATTACCCATTCACCGAATATCCTTGAGCAAGATGAGTTATATGGGAATCTATCACATTCTAACACATTCACCTAATGTACTTGAGGCAAGTTAGAAGGGAATCTACCACATCACACAACATTTACCTAATGTCCTTGATCAGGACAAGTTATAAGGGAATATATCACATTATACAACACTCACCTGATGTCCTTGAGTAAGGCGAGTTAAATGAAAATACACCACATTATACCTAGTTCACCTAATGTGAGTTACATTGGAATACACCACATTCTACTTCATTCTCCCAATGTCCTTAAGCAAGCAAGAATTTGTTTCAAAATCGAATTTAAAAAAAAATACTAATGCTAACAAATCAGATATATTTTGACATCAATTGCAATATTGCTTATACAATTTAGAGTGAACTAATCTATGAGATGGTGTCATACTGTGACTGTATGTACATGTATCAACTATTTATGCACGTTTAAAGGCAGTATGTAAAAATAAATGAGTGAAACATCCTAATAAAATATTGATTGATTGATTGAACATTTAGCGTCATTTTATGCCATAGAGGGCTAACCATCAGTTAACCTAACCACTGTTTCCTGGGATTAACAAGTACTTGAGCACATCCCATCTCCACAAGTAATTGATAACTTTCCCAATTTAATCAGTGGTGATAGACGAATGATAATGAGACACAATGTCGTATAGCAATCATCACGGAGACTGTTGCCGGGCGGGGGATTCGAACTGACGACCCCTGGATTAATGGTCAGACGCGTAACCGACTGAACTAATCGGGCCCGGCTCCTAATAAAATAAATGTATTAATAAAAGTGTAATATTATATTGTAATACTATCAGTTGATTTAAATAATGCACTCTAAATGGAGATATTTAATATATTAAATAGTCTGAATTAGATTTAACTGTAATTTAATTCTAAGATGTTCACAGAATGATGGAAAGGTACTTATAGACCAACATCATACAACCAATATATTAACTGCAAAAATGTTATTTATTACCCGTGTATAATTGTACAGTGTCACTGCCTGGGAATTCCCTGGTGTTTTATTTGGGGAATATAACTAAATTTTTAATATAAAGAGAGTAAATAATTTTAGACGTTGTTGGGTCGAAATCAGTTTCTAACTGCCCTGCACTCAGATTTACCAGCATAGCATGTATCAACAATAGCAACCCTTATCACAGCATGCTGTCAACGCTTCTCTCCCTAGATACTGTCCAGAACTGACCAACTGACTCCACAGAACATTAGCATTGTACAAAGATAACAAAACCTGATTCACTAACACCTCTTTAACATACATACAAGTACCATAGTACAAAAATAACATGTTTTGTCAATATACAACATCCCCTACGAAATAAACACACACACACACACACACACACACACACACACACACACACACACACACATTTTTCTTTCACTGTTAGAATAATATTATACACTAAAATGAAACACTCATACATTATGTTCATACATAAAATGCAGAAAACAACAAAAATAAATCAAGTGACATATTTTCTTGTTCTAATACAAAGATAATCGTTTGTTTGTTTTTTTAAAAATGACCAATAATAGAATTGAATACATATTTTTGTCTCATGGTCACATTGGCGAACATGAAAAATTAATAAAGAAACAATTTGATTTTTTTTATTTTCGTTACATAAACAAATGTAAACTGTAAAATTGTGTAAAACCTTTTAATCATACGTAATTTGAAAATTGTATTTGATTTTTTACAAATTATCACCCTGTTCTACAACTTAAGATCAGAATAAATCATATTGTCAATAAGTAAACAAAGTCTATAGAAACAATTTGTACTAAAAAGTATAACTATTGATATGTTCACAGTAGACTTAATGTAAAAAAAAACATTGGAAAACTTTTCTAAGAAATCAAGTAATATAAGCAAATTAAAACACCTTCATGTGCATAGTTATAAATGAAATAACATATACGGTACTTAACGTTTAATTTACTAACGTGTTTCATCATAAATCACAGCACATTAACATCATATCATCTGGGCTGATAGGAGTTCTGGTGAGTTCAAAGATGTATTACACATTCATCAATACAATCGGTTTAATATGTATGAGTGAAAATTGGTTATAGTATAAAATACTTATACTATAATCAGTACTTTGTTATCCCAAAACATGCATTGTTTTTGGGAATCCACCAGTACGGTTAACCATCATACCCAATATGTCTGGTACATTACACTTCCTGGTTGGCTGTCTAAGTGCAGGATACATGATTTCTTACCTAATGTCGGTTACTACAGATTTTTAAAAAAATTACAAACGCATCAAACAGGCAAACGGTATGGATATGAACGTAATAAAAAGAGAAACAATCGCAACATTAACATGATATAGCTATATAGATATATGGATATTTACTTATAAAGAGAGAGAAAACCTCAATATTAACATGATATATATATATATAATACCTGGCTATATAAATACATGATTTCAAACATTAGGTCAAGCCAGAAGCTAAAACTATCAGGGCTTTTTCATTATATCAAAAGTATTGTACTGCTTTAAAAAGTAAAATTAAATCTGATTGGTTAGTTGGGTATCCGCACTTCGCAATCAAGCACTAGCTAAAACTAAAAGTTGGTGAAGTAAAGAGATATTTATATATATAGTAAAGGTAAAGTTTAATATGATATATCATGGGTGAGAGAAAACAAAATGCCAGCTACCATACATTTTTAGCGATGTTATTCTATAATTATTCTTATTTACAGTTATATCATTCATTTCAGAAAATTGAAACTTATATCCTTACTTAACAAAACAGAAACTATCACTTTTTTTGCATTATTCGCATTTTTTGCATTATTCGCACAGTGTTGCAGCGTTAATTTTGACCTATTAAGATTCTATCTTACATAACCAAATAATTTCCCATTAAAAAGTTAGACTTTATTACGCATGCCAATTTAAATCAAAATAATCATTTTTTACCCAGTTCCTGTACTTTCTGCGAATAAATAAACATAATCACCAGGGTTGCATTTCACTAAAAAATTTTGATAAAAAACAGTCGTAAACGTAAAGTAAGAAATATTCATAATATTGTGCCTAGTCATTCTCATGAATTTAATATTGTATTTTCAGAAAACATATAATTTTCTTAATTATTCAACCCATAGATCTACAATTTAATGAACAATATACTTTACTTTTAAAACCTATTTTTATCGTAAGTTTATTCGTGAAATGCAACAAAAGTGATTTGTTCAAATGGTGTTTGTTTGCATTACACAGTCCACAATGCACTGTTGTGCTTTGAAAAATATTACTTTTGAATTCTGACCAAATTATGTTTCACTATGTTTATGAACATAATATATCATAATGTGTATGTTTAATGGAATTAATCAAAATAAGTGGACAATTGTGAACTAAACATACACTTTGAATAAATAAAAACATGTGTGTTGAATAACATGTGGCACGAACTGATTAGTAACACAAACGCAATTGTGTCCCTATAGCTGATATTACATTATCAACAACACCATTATTTCGTAATTATTTGATTGAACCCTGAAGCAACTGATAATGTATCCTGTTTTGCTAACGGAGCTGTTAATATATCAACCATTATCAATACATAGCTATACATTCATTGTGTAATAGGTAATGACTCATACAAGTCTACTTGCTCACCCTGAAAGATGAGGTTGGGGTTCAATAGCCATTTATACATGTACTTGATTTTGAATTATGTCTAGTTTGTTAACACTTCTGATACTGTAGACATGATCTAACCCAATCCGATTTTAACAATTGTATGGTGTTTAGCGTCGCTTTCAAAAAATGTTCAGTCATATCGCGACGGTGTCTACTTGAAACAGTATTCTAAGCGCTGTCACACTGGAGTATCATGCCGCAGACACATGGTATGATACCCCACCCAGTCACATTATACTCACACCGGGCCGACCAGACCTAGAACTCTCCTCTAAATGCTGAGCGTCAAGCCGATTTTAACAAATCTACTCTTAAAAAAGGTTATACTCTTTTACCCCTTTTTAAATTAATATGACATCATGGATGGCCCGTAATAATGAGTATAGTTATATGATGCTTATAATCACCATCTTATCAATGTATCTGGAAATATTTGCTGGTTCTGAGGTAGCAATTTGGTTCTGATACGCTTTAATAGAACAGAAGTTCATCAACTAAAATGTATTGACTAACCCCTTATAAAACTCATCTTGCCTAATAATGAATTTAAGGCAAAACACTGTCAGATAAATAACCAATCATACTTTACAATTCGAGATTTTGCTCTGTAAATACCCAGTTTTGAAATAAACTTTGAAAATAATTCATTTCTTCAATTTGATCCTCAGTAAAACTAGACTGATCAATTGAGCTTTAATGAGCATATAATATATCTGTTTTAACAGAGCAATTATCTTTTTTTGGAAAGTATCATTTACACTTTGGTTGCTTTGTGTGAGTGAATTATTATCTCGGCGATACGTAAACGCTGTTTTCTAATTATTTTTAAGCACAGCTGGTTTCCTTGTCATATTTACATTGGTGGTCTTCGATAAAACATCTATCTTAGTATCTCAGTCGTCTTACCATGTATAATGTTGATTATACTATGAAAAAAAGTGATTATTTTTAAAATATGTAACCATTTTAATAAAAAATTGAATCAGGTGATTCAATTGTAACAACCATTGAAATTCTAGCCAAAAAAAAATGAGCGCATAGGCTTAATTTGGAAATACTTTGTCTTTGGCCTATTTATATCAATATCGTTATGGCGATACGGACTTAGTGAATATATAATTAAACCATTTAGGCATTTTGAATAAAAGTCATTTTTTTTGTCAATTCTTACATTTTGAAAAATCCTGATACACTTCCGTTTAACAGTGTTATGTTAAAAATGTAGTGTATTATGGTATATTTTTTGAAAAAGGAGTGTAAATGAATTAAAGTGCAAATAGAGTACTTTTTCACATATTTTTTTATTTTATATGCAAAAATTGATATTTTAATTCATGTGTGTGTGTGTGTGGATGAAAATCCTACAAACTAAATGTTTAATGCAGTACCAGCGGTATAGAATATTATAAATTTCTTTATGGATGAAAAATTGTTACACACTGATTGTTAAATATATACGTTGTTGTTAATCGGGTTAGTTGTTAGTTGTTGATTTTACTTTCATTGTTAAACAAGTTCTTACAACTTAGATAAATCACGCTCGAATTCGTCTGTAACAAAATCAGTTCTAAGCACATGTAAAGTGTCTTCCTTAACGACACTATACATACATGTAGCCTGTGAGCGGGATCGACCCTATGACCCTCCGATCAGGGTTTGAAGTTCTTCCACTGCACCACACGCTCCACAAAAATATGGAATATATATCATATTGATTTCAAAAGAATATATTGATAAATATGTGTTGTGAATTTCAAATACAATAATGAAATGCACAGTTTTACAAACCTACCATGGAAGTTTGAATTGACATATAACTGACTTCTTGAATATTGTTGTTTTACTTTAGACATGCAATAATGTAATATGATTACCAGTAGTGGGGGTCGGGCATAATAATCCAACTGTATGATTCAGAAAAAGTTCAAAGGTTAGTACAATTAGTTTAGTATATGATGTTTTGTTTTAGCTAGATTACGATTAAAGCTCTGAGCTTATGTGAACCGCTTTCCAGTCCGCTTCATGGGTAGCACCAGTACTGAGTGTTGTTTTATGAGAGGCGTCGGGTCGAGCTGGGGATTGAACTCACAACTTCTGGCGTGAGCGGCCAACACTATATCAATTAGACTACCACCCCGCTGATACAATTAATACACTTGCATCAGTCCAATTATTAGACTGTAAACAATATATATATAAATAATGATTAATAATAAGTTGAAACATGTGTTGTATGGAATATACAATCCATAATGACTGTGGCAAGTGTTAACATTTGTCTTTCTTGAAACATAAGATATACCCGATTATTTATATGTTCTTTTTGCCTTAAATACAAATAGGGTGTGTTATGCTGTGCATACAGAAATGTATATGATAGAGAAACCTTAATAGTATAACTGATGTAAAGATACTCAACCCAGCCAATTAAATGAACTATGCTGATATCAAATAGGATGTTCAAGCATTCAGATGCGGGAGGGAGTAAATGTTAGGTAGCCAATGAGGCCTCCAAACATATTATATAATGAAACGGTGAAATGAAGGTCAGCATATTCAATGAGTCAGTGCATAAATAGTATTCGCAGAATAATAGAAAGTGAAACTACTTGAACAACAATATGGCAGATAATGTTATAGAATATTTGCTAATGGCAGCCTCTTCAAATGTATTAAACATTTTACATTGTAGGGGAATATCATATTGATATTAATAGTATTCAGGAGCCAAGTGGGGAATATATTTACGGTGAGAGTTTGCAAAGAATGTTCTTGTAGTTGATGGTGTATACCATTTTTGGGGTAAAACAGTAAGTAATAATATACATACATTATTTTAACATATTTATCCTAGATTTAATAAAACATAATACTTTTTCAACATCACTATAAGCATAGCCAGTATATTGTGCAAACTATTTTTTTTTAATTGTTGAAAACTTTTACCAACTATATGAAATCAATAAAATTTAAATTTTATGAAACATCTGTACTCTTTGTTACATGTATTTTAATAGATAATATTTTCACTATACATAATTTATTTATAGTTCCCCATGAAAATTATGCAACAGAAGAAGTTACGCAACTCTGTGAAGAAACTAGTGAAGGTAAACATATTTCTTACTAATACGAAATTAATGAGAATAAAGAATAAATTTTATCGTGTAAACAGGAATAAAATGAAATAAAATATAACGTAACTCAACATAAATAGAACCTAATATTCATACTATACATTTCCGACTAAATACAGCACCATGAGTATGATTACCCTCCCAATTTGATATTATATCATTGCAAGAGGGTCACAATGAGTATAAATCGCCCACCTGTAGTGCAGTATACCATACTAAAGAAGGCTGATACTACTTCAGACATTAACAAGATTACATTATAGATATATAATTACTGTATTTCGAAAAATTCAAATAGTACAAATAATGATGATTGAAGTGTCGTAACACGGCCATTGATCGTCCGATTTGAACAGTACAAAACTTTCTCCATAGTATCATGACATAATGCTGCACACAAAGGCAAATAAAGCAAAATTTTATGATCAAGAGCCACAATACATACATAGCTCTATGAATTGATTTGTTCAAACCTTGTCCGAGGTCATATGGTATACAACTACAATGAAAATGAAACATGTTCAGGTGTTGGGGAACGCATTTGATTTTGTTGTGATTCGTAACCTAAACATTATTTATCATATTTGGCCTGTTAAAGTGTTGTTTTTTTCTGAGATATTATATTTATATATATTCACATACTTTTTAACAATTCAAGGTCTTTATATAACTCTGACATAAAATATTCGATTAAGTCAGTTCAATACGTTTCCTTGATACTGTAATTATACTTTGCATGTTTAAAATGCGAGGGCTAGAGTGCACATAACCAAATGTTAACAGACAGAACAATGTGATCTGAATAGCTCACTTGAGCTTTGTATAATACAGAAACAGTTATACGATACTAAACATCCATATAGTGTTATGTATTTATGCAACTGTTAACCTAACATTCACATTACTTTTTTCAGAGTTTACTTTGAAAGAATATCCATCTTTTGTCGATATTGACGTGTCGATATTAGTGCGTCCCCCAACAGACACAGACGGTGATAAGTGGATAGAGGAAGTAACTTAGGCAAAAAAGAAGATGATTAATTTTAAATGGCTATTCTATAGAGAGGGGATATATGTTGACTGGTAGTGGTGTAATGACCAAAAGGTGGAAAGTGCAATGTACCAGATATAATGGCATCATTTAATTATTCTAATAAAAATGTTATGCCAAAAGAACTAACATTAAGATTAAATAGAATATGGCTTTATTAAATGATTTTACAAAGAGAATCGTTATTTTGAAGTATATACACGTTGTCTATCCCGTCTCTACAATTGATAAAGGGGATTGGGCTAGCTAAATGCTAGTCATAAGCTCATTTTTCCAAACAAACCAAATGGATTATACGATCGCTTTTCACAAGTCCATTTCAATATATATGACTTTTAATACTCTGAGACTCGTGTGATGTACCCAACGTAATGTTAAATCAGTGTTGGATAATATTATAGCAATGTCCTAATTGATGATGTAATATAAACAAGCACTTAACATAGTTCATAATGAATACTTATCCCTCTTCACATTTGCAGTTATTTTGTTCAAATGACCTGGCTATAAACGTTTGTAATTTTATTGATAGACAAGGAACTGTTTGAATATGATTTAAACTATGTGGTATTTTGTTATATCCAATAGTACAAATAATATATCTGAATGTAATACATTACATGTCTTTTAACTCTAGTATGAAATAAAATTGTTATATATTACATTGTTTATTTCGTAAATTATTCCTTGAAGAATTACATTCTTTCTTTAAATCTGCTATTCTATACATGTATAAATTTTGATTGCAAAGCAGACTGCACATAAAAGTACCCAATCCTCCAATGTCTTTGTAACATTTTAAATTTCAACCACCAGTATGGTGGTCCATTTATTCAACATGTTATAGGTGTATGAGGACCAGGATGTAATACAAAAGAAGTATATATGATTATGTTGTAATAGAGTAAAACATGTTTTCATTTCATTTATCATTCAAATAAACTATTGTTTTTTGTTTTCCCCCTTTTTTCTTATGTGTAGTGTTATCTAAAACAATATTTCTGAAGTTATATTTTTTTAATCACATAATTTAGATATGTATTATACTAAAGCATAAGACAAAATAAATATTTTGTATCGGTTGTTTCCATTTTACATTCTTTTCTTATATATATATGGAGAGACATAGAGTTTTTTATTTATTTTATTTATACATGGTATCTATGTATCGTACATGTATGAAACATGACACAAAGATTTTTGCAAAATGTGTTTCATTGCAAGATGGATTAACATACAAGGAAATCTCGGCATTATTGTGATTTTGAAAAAAATCTATTTGAGTTCCAATCAAGTGTATATATGTTGTTTTAAATATATTCTTTTTTTCATTTTTTCCCCTACTTCAAAGTTTAATTAATTATTGTGTATGATATATAAACTGAGAGTATGAGCATATATCGAATATATTAAAATAATATTCTATTTGCACTTAACTCCATCAAACCAGTAACTCTGGTCATTATGGCATTAGTTGTAAATTTTAGCAGATAGATAGATATCAAAATAGGTAGATAGTATCAAAACAAAAACCTCAAAATCAATTTATATTATCTGTTGATATCATTTGTAACCAATATTGTTTCAATATGATCTATTCATTAGAAGCTACTTTATATTCATTCAAATCAAACAGCTTTATTTTATCCATGCATCGTGCATTTGGATTTTTTATTTGATTTATTATCATATTACAGGGAAAGTATCCTACTAATTTTGTGCTAGGATAGTATTTGTTCATATTTTCGTTTATATATTAAAAGGTCGTCGTACATTTTTGCTGCATACCGTCCCTTGTTAACCTACTGAAACAGCTTGAGAAAAACAATCAAATTAAAGAGCTCACAAAATTATCTTACAGATAAATGTGATGCAACTGACTGAATTCAGCCAAGCATATTTTACAGAAGAACGATATGAAATGTATAAAATACTTTCCGTAGTTTTCATGATGTATTGTGAGATGCCCAATACTGGCTGAATTCAGCCAGCAAGCAAAATTGTTTCCTTCAAAAGCAGAAGTTGCAAACTGACTTCTAAATATAAAGTTTGGCTCAATTCAGCCAGTGAAGAGCTGGAATGGCAAATATCGATTTTATACGCGAGAACAGAAGTTACAAATATCAATAGTTTTGATCTTTTCAGAAAAGGGTCAATTTGAATCAGAATGTGTTTTAAAAAGTTATACTTTAGGTTATGTAAATAAGTAATTGTAACCGAGTTTACACAGAACAATGAGTTATATACATATCGATTCACTTAATACTATTTTGTAAAAACTAATAAGCAAACTATAAAGAAGCGAATATTACTTTAGGTAACATTATATATTAAATGCGAGTTTTCTGAAAATTCAACGTTCGTTGTTATTTTCTGTTTTCATCTCTCGTCGTTGTTAAATAAAAACAGTGGATTAATTGTTTATATGTCTCTGTTAAAACGAAATACTACAACGACGTGGTTCAATCTATTTCCTTCTAAAATAAAAGTCGAGACTTGCTCGGTCGTTTCCGTTTAAGATGGTTTGTGATAGCTACAACTAATATACCGAGTTCGTTCATCTTCGGCGATTATTATTGGTATCCTCCGTCAAAGAATTTGGCTAAATGCAGCCAATTTGGTAAAATGTGGCGTGGTTATTTTAAATCAACTCTTGATCGGGATATACCTTTTTACAATACTATACAAAAATTCTCTGTAGAACAACTGATTTTGAAGAAATATACAAAATCATGTTTGACTGTATGTAATAATTTCAAGTAAATCAACATACCTGTGCTGTATTAGAGCGGCGTTGTTTATAATATCGGTTGAACGAAAATCCGAGCACAAATGATACCCCTACACTCCGCGTTCTACTTATTTATATATACCGTGCCTTTTTTTTATTTCGGGGTTCAAATTGCCAGATCACTTACGTTACTAACTCGAATTTTACTCTCTATTTCCGGGTTCAAATTATCAGTTACGAAGCTAGCAGACATGCTACGGCTGAAATGACCGGGGTGCCTCCTTATGTATTGATAGGCGTGAAAATGATATCTGGCCCTAACGAGCTAGGGATACTACTACTGTTATTCGCACTTATAGCCACGGCTATCTGTAGTGTCCTTGAGCAAGACTGTTATTCGCACTTATAGCAGCGGCTATTTGTAATGTCCTTGAGGAAGACTTTTATTCGCACTTATAGCCACGGCTATCTGTAGTGTCCTTCAGCAAGACTGTTATTCGCACTTATAGCAGCGGCTATATGTAGTGTCCTTGAGCAAGACTGATATTCGCACTTATAGCCACGGCTATCTGTAGTATCCTTGAGCAAGACTTTTATTCGCACTTATAGCCACGGCTGTCTGTAGTGTCCTTGAGCAAGACTTTTATTCGCACTTATAGCAGGGTCTATCTGAAGCGTCCTTGAGCAAGACAGGTACCTTTATTAACAATTACGTTTATGGGTAGTGATCTAGAGCAAGACAGGTATCCGCATTTATAGCCGCGACCAATTATAGTATCTTTGAGAAAGACACATATCAGCACTTATAACCATGGTTATGTGAAGTATTCTGGAGCAATTCACTTATCATCACATATAGCCACGGCTATGTGTAATGTCCTAGGGAAAGACACGTATCTGGACCTATACCCACGGTTATGTGTAGTGTCCTCAAACAAGACACTTCATGAACATTTTCAATTTTTGACTGATATTCTTTTCAGTGTAATCGAAATCAAGGAGAAGAAAACAACATGTATTATGTCATATACGGTATACTACTGTTAGCGCCCACACGTAAATGTAAGCAAACACTCACATATTGATAACCTTTTGTTTATGTTGCAAAATACTATAATATCATGTTAGAAATGAATATATTAATGGTGTTTGGTTGTATAATCCAACAGGTTTATAAATCTGTCCTTTATATAGCGTTTGAGTAGTCACGAATCCTTAACTGGTTCCTACTCATATAACGTTATCATTTCTTGTAAGTAAATTGTCCGTCCAGTCAAGATGTGTTGCATGTAAATCCATAGTAAATAAGTCATGGTCGACACCAAATTTATTTATTTGGCAGTGGCCTTGATATTGTGTCTATGGTTTGCGTTGAAGCTAGGCGCTTGCGGTAGTCTGGTCTGTATACTTAAATCTCGCCGTCTTCTGGTCTGTGCATTTATGTCTTTGTTATTTACAAATAATTATCTCCATATATATATATATATATATATATATATATATATATATATATATATATATATATATATATATATATATATATATACTGTATCTCTATGGTAAAACGTGTTTACAATTCTCTCTTTTATATAGAATGTGAGTAGTCATGAATCCTTAACTAGATCCTACTCATATAAAGCTATCAGTTCATGAAAAATATACATAATTGTACAAATCAGACTACGGCAAGTACGCCTAGCTACAATGCAAACTATATATATAGTTATACAGGGGGTATGATATAAGTCATGATATAAGATATTACACTGCTTTGATCATGATCCAGATTGGACTGACAAGCAACACAAAGATCGTAAATCTTATTGGATTTGACGATTCAATACCCTTTATCCATGAAGTATAAACAAAAGCGATGGTTCTGCATAATTTGGTATGTTTGAATATACTGTATTTTATATACATACTTTAAAAAAAACTGTACTTCATTTTTCTTATTGGTGTATGCGGCGCAATCTTTTTAATATGAAGTAAGGCACTGCCTAAAAGGCGATTTATCAATTTCAATCAATGTATATGTAGATTATTTAATATCAGTGTGTCAGGATAAGATTTATATCTGTCAAAATAATAAATTGCCATCAAGTTTAAAAGAAAATATAGCATTTTCATCGTTTCATATATGGCCCAAAATATGTAAGTCTGTATGTAAGTCCATGTGCAAGTCCGCTCAAAGAAGTATATAGAATCTATGTAGATCTTTGCTCGGATGTTGAATATTTGCTGTCGTAACCATCAGTTACCAAAGATAAGGAAAGATTTATTTAAACTTATATATTTTTACTTCGGTTGTGAAACAAGTTCTTACAACTTACACAAATCACGCTCGAAGACTTCCCGGTTAGAACCAGTATTAAGCATATGCGGGAATGTGTCTTGCTCAATGAAACCACATATAGCCGTAGCGGAGGATCGAACCCACAACCCTCTGATCATGGGTTTGGTGCCCTACCACTGGACCACGCACTCCGCACAAAGAAGGATAACCAAGTAACCAGAAATAAGGAAATGTCTTTTTTAGTATTTCTTAAATTATGATGTTGTATATTTGCTGTAGTAATCTAGAGTGCCAACAGACAAAGAAGGATAACGAGTAACCAGGGATAGAGACATTTTTTTATATTTCTAATTTTAACTACAATGTGAACAATTATTTAGCATAAATGTTTTTTTCTAGGATACCTAAGACATATAACAAGTAACCTCAGTTACCATAGGTATGAACGGGATACAAATGGGAATAAATTGCCACCAAATATTTTGTATGTGTTTCATTAATTATATATCAGTGTAACAGTATTTTTAAGTGGTATACAGTAATACTTTTTTTTTCAAATTCTGTTGAATCAGTGACATAAACCAGTAACTGGTTGAATAATCCACTTTTCGAAATATATCACCAAAAATATGTTATATATATATGTGGTGCTGTTTTTCTATTTAACCATATTGATAAGATGTATCACTTCTTCAAATAGGTGATGTCTCATATTTGAATAGAGGATATCACTTATTCATATTCAAATAAGTGATATCACTTGTACCTATAAATGATATCACCTATTTGATTAAGTAGTATCACTTATTATGGTTAAATACCCGGTAGTAAAACAACAACCCATAGATGTACATATTTTGGTGCAGTCCTTAAAAAATTATTTGGTAAAATAATTTGTACAGAATGTTTTAAACAACACTTACATTCATATTATAGTTCTGGCTGACAGAATCCAGTGTCTAGGTTGTGGCTGTTTACAACAAATGGTTTCTTTATAAAGGTGACCACTAACACAGGTTTAACTATATTGTCAGTGACTTAATGTATATGTCTCAGTTATTGTAAACAAACAGAACTTGTGGTAATTCTCTGTTTTACTTACTTTCATTACTACATGAGTGTAACATTTTGAGACTTGTTTTGAGTCCAACCTGGTTGTCTGTATGTATTCAGGTAATAGTTGTAGTTGCCACATTATATAAGAATCATATAGCTTTAAGCCCATACCAATTGTATTGCCTTGTATATATAGTTATTACCTGTGTTAATTGGCTATGGGCACTCATACAGTCTTGGTAAAGAAAGGTCGGCATTGTATTTACACCATCTATTACACTTTTATTTAAATTTTGTCCAAAATAATGGAGTGTTTAGCTTGTACAACTCCGTAAGGGTGTCAAAATCCACACCAGGACTTGAACCTGGAGCTCATTCAAACAAGAAAGTGTGCTAGCTTACACTTTAGAAATGTACCCAAACAACACAAACCAAGTGTCCATTAAATTATCTGAATATGTGATAACTAAGACCACCCTTAGACAATTGTTTGTTTGCCACTTCCAACCCATACCAAATACGGGGTGGGTAGGTAGGTAGGTAGGTAGGTAGGTAGGTAGGTAGGTAGGTAGGTAGGTAGGTAGGTAGGTAGGTAGGTAGCGGATTTTTTTTAAATTTGTATCCAATCTGAAAATCCTTTTAATGGATATGGACAGGGAAAGGACAAGCAAAAACCTAGAATATATTGAATGAACAACAATATTTTTATTGGGATGGTGTGTGTGTGTGTGTGGGGGGGGGGGGATGTTTCTAACCAGCTGGATTGTTGTGGATCAACTGGAAATGTAGGACTGTAGTAATATATTGAATATTGATCACAATATGGCATATCGTACATAACATGCCTTAATCAACTGTATTTATCAAGTGTATTGCAAAACAGCAAGAAACCAATTAAAATCATTTTCAAACACAAAAATATGAATGTTCAGTACTGTGCTTGGTTTAAAATACAATCAGTGCTGAAGAGAAGCTAGTTTTTACTGGAAATCCTCCATCCTGTAAAACCGCACCAGTGGTCTAGGGGAAGATCGTATATTCAATCCCCAGCCCGGTCATCACCATTTCTCAAGCAATACACAGCCCTACAAAATGTTTTAATTAAGCCTTAACGGCAAAACGTATCAAATGAATGGCATGGTATTACAACTTTTTAATCTTGCTAAAATGTTGCTTTTCAAGTATCTAAACAGTTCCAACCAATCTGTCTACTCTGCATTTTAAAGAAATTATAGTAACATAGGAGTATATGTATATGAAAAAAAGTAAGGAAATGTGCGGTTGCTAAATAGAGGTGATCATTTCATATGTTCTACTGTTGTAGTTATGAGAAATAACATGCTGTTCACTTTCATTTCGATACAATGATTGAAAAAAGATCACTGTAAAATGAACTTAAGAAGCCAGATGCTCTTAGTTGCCTCGGTATTTTCATACAGATAAACACAAACATTTCTATAGATATGTTTTCCCTGTCGTCAAGTCTGTTACTATGTTGCAACTGGTGCATCACTAGCTGTTGCAACAGTCTGCCACTATGTTGTCAACCAGTGCATCAGTAGCTGTTGCAATAGGCTGCTACCATGTTGCCAACCGGTGCACCACTCACTAGCTGTCACATAAGTCTGATACTATATTGTCAACCAATTCATCACTCAGTAGCTGGCACAATAGTCTGAATCTATGGTGTCAACCGATGTATCACTAGCTGTCGCAATAGTCTGATACTATGTTGTCAACCAGTGCATCACTAGCTGGCACAATAGTTTGATACTATGTTGTAAACCGATGCATCACTTGGTGGCATAATAGTATGATACTATGTTGTCAACCGATACATCACTAACTAGCACAAGTTTAATACAATGTTGTCAACCAGTGCATCACTAACTGGCACATTAGTCTGATACTATGTTGTCAACCGGTGCATCACTAGCTGGCACAATAGTCTGATACTATGTTGTCAACCGATGCATCACTAGGCAGCATAATAGTCCAATTATATAATGTCAACCGATGCATCATTAGCTGGCACAATTGTCTGATACGTATAATTCTTAAAATGAAATATCGCGATATGCAACGCAGATGAAAAACCGCCAATGCACATCCCCATCAGGCAGTAGGGAAAAAACAGTTGCCATCTCCAGGCGCATTGCAAACCCTTATATTTTTTTCCTTTCTATCTTACTTACACTACAACAACCTAACCCGAGGATAACGTGCAGGCATAAAAATGCACATGTTTACAAGTATTTTACAGACACTTTACTTTCTTTACTGGATAATCCCCTTCGCCATCAGGTAGTGATGCCAAACTCTTCTTGAATGCGATGGAAGCTTACTCCACTGATCACGGGAATGTCTCTCCTTGGACACGGGACCAACTGCTTCAAATCCCATTCAAAGAATTGCATACTTTTAAAGTGACAGCAGTCACTCATCCGAGTACTAATCTTGTACTTCGTTGCTTAACTTCCGAGTCAGTGTACTTCAACCATGTCGCTACAAAAAATAGCTTAATAGCGAGGCTGTTTTAAGTGACCTATATACATTCACTAAACTCCTCCCCTCTTTAACCTTTAGGGCTTAGCCCCCAACTGAACAGCCTGTGGCTTCCAGCAGTTCCTGGCTATATCCAGTCTCATCCCAAGGAAAGAGAGATTAGTGCAGACGAAGGTTCGAAAGTTAATACTCGTCACCATTAAATTGACAGCGGTCACCCATCCGAGTACTAACCCTTTACTTCATTGCTAAACTTCCAATACAGTCAGTGCACTTCAACCAATTTAACCACGACGCTATCATAGCTAGCTTAACATGTTGTTAGTGACTTATGTACATTCATTACATTTTCATTTACTTGCCCGAATAAGGAACTGTGATGAAACCCAACCGGGATGAAACTGGAGACCCCATGGATCCTGAAGCTATAATGTATAACAACGGCGACACGACTTACCTCATACTAACATATAAAAAAATACGCCTGCTAACAACTAGACTACCTTATCAATTTGAGCAGAGAAAATTATTTGAAACAACAGGGCAAGTTATGTTATACATACACATGTACAGTATTGGTTCTAATACTTTCAAAATTAGCACTGTATATGTAGACGACAAAATGCCTAGAGCAAAGCTGCGAGGGTAAACAAACATAGACTGACTGACTGAAGACATCATTTTTGTCAGTGTTAATTACGTCACATAATACAGTACAGATATGTCAACACAACTGTTACGGTGTCACGATCTGTAACGAAAACTACTTGTCCACGAAGCACTATTGTGAAAGTGGCAATACTTCCAAGACCGTGCATCTACAATAACTTATTAAATAGTACACCAGCGGGCAAAATAACAAGTGTATCAGTCTTTATATACGTATTATTGAACTAGTTGTACTTAGATCCTTGACAACAATATGTTGGCTGGCGTCCCTCAGCTGGAGTCATGTTCGGATGGCAGATTCGAAACTGTTATTTATCAATTTCATTCAATAAGTATACATGAATTGTATATACATATGTATTGTTAACTCATAAAACACATAGTGTATGTAACGTTATAATGCGTATTACCGTAACATTTCTTCATATACTTATCGGACTACTTTCTGAAGTATGGAAAGTGTAAGTTATTTGGTTGAGACAAACGAGCACTTTTTTTCGTCAAGGGAGCTAACTCCTCCAGTTCATTTTTGGGTTGTCGTCCTGCACCATTTTTCACCAACCGTGGGAACCAACCATTTAAGTTGTACGGGTTACAGTCCTTGACTCACCAGTGCATAAACCGGAAATACAAAAAATAAAAAAGAATCACTTGTAATTTAACGGACACGTGTACATTGCCGTTCCGGTGATAAATCCCCTAATAATAGCAGTTGTATATTTGACGTTTAAATTAAATGTCGCCGTGCAAATACTTACGACGTCATAACGCTTAAGGAGGAATATACCTTTTAAAATATTTTCGAAATCAGTGGAATATTTGGTATGCAAGGAAACTAGAAGTAATTTCCAATTTGAATATGCTTTTTTTTCTGTGGTAAATATAACACTTCTTTACCTATGACGTCGTATACATGGCCATGTTTGGTCTTTTTGACGTCCCGATTTATAGCAGCAAAATCCCGTATTTGTCGACCTCAGTCAAGTTAAACCAAATGTACAGAATCGAAACACATATCACCACGTACACATTCAACGGATATATGAATTTACATATGCAATAATTACCACGAACGCCAAATTCTGAAAATATTAGCGAAAAACGGAAATTATTAGTTTCTCAATTTTTTCGAAAATAATGCTTCAAATCAAAATTACCAAAACAACAAACCGAGTAATTTTGGAATAATTTTTATTTGATTTTTTAACAATATGCTTCACAGTGATTGTGAGATTTTTAGAACAATTGACAAACTAGATTTTTTTAATTTTTAATTATTTAACCCCACCCTACGTCAAAAAAGACATCAACATATTGCATAACTCTACACGTTTTCCATAAGGTTTTCGGCAGTTGATTAAGGTTAAATTATTTTCTAAATCAGTGGTTCAGTTAGTGTATTATGAAACTAGAAGAAATTTCCAATGTGAATATGTATTTTTTGCTACGGTCAATAGAATATATGTATTTATATGTGACGTCGTAAACATGGCCATGTTCAGCCTTTTTGGTCGTCCCAATGTATAGCAGCCAAATCGCGTATTTTTTCGACCTCAGTTGAGTTATTCCTCATACACAGAATAGAAACATATATCGCTATGTACACATTTGACGGATGTATGGATTTACAGATGCATAAATTATGACGAACGTCATATTTTAAAATTACTAGCGAAAAACGGAAACTATTTTTTCTCTCGATTTTTTCGTAAAAACGGCTTCAAATCAAAATTGCCAAAAATCAAAATCAAGCCAATTTTGCGTAATTTTTATATGTTTTCATACTATATATTGTAGAATAATTGTGAGATTTTTAGAAAGATTTACAAACTACATTTTTTATGATATTTAATTATTTAACCCTACACTACGTCAAAAAACGCTTTAAAGCAAACGTCAACGTCGGTATAGCGCATGAGGTATACGTTTTATGATAATTAAACAAGTTTGTTCTTACCATTATATTAGTATTTTGTGCACACTAGTTATATATGTTACAGTAAGATTGTGAAACCAGGGATTTCATGAAATCCCTGAAAATTTCAGTAATTTCACAATCTTACTGTAACATATATAACTTGTGGAAATGACTTCTAGTTTCACTGATTTCGAAAATGATTTTAAAGGTATATTCCTCCTTAAGAGTACACGACGTTGTGTGACGTAACGTCAGAGTGACGTTTGCTTTGATAACAACTTTGCGTTTCACATTTTACTCAGCACAGTTTGAATTTCACGGCGTATATGCACTCCTTAAGGCGCACTTCATAATCTGTTAATGTTTTCACTATTCTATTAATTTTTTATTGTAATTTTTGCATACTTCCATGTTTTTTATCATCGTAATCGTTTGACATCTTTATATTACCATCATTGATATTTTAATGTTCATCCCCTGAAAAAGAAGTAATATATATTAATATATATACCTTCTGAGTATTGTACGACCTTAGTTTGACGCGTACGTCTATTACTACGGAACAGTTAGCGAATTGCGTTTACGTGAAAAAAAGTATTTCGTTTCAAGATGCTACCGATTCTTTATGCCGTTTTGTGGCATATGTAATTTTGGACGCAATTCAAGCTGTATAAAAATGATGGATCATCTTAAATTCCAGGAAGTCAATAGCTTGCAAAGTTTTTTTTATTCGATGAAATAATTTTCATTTAACTTTACATTTTCAGGATATCCTATCGAAGACAATTTCATTTTGTTGCAGTATAAAACAAACATTCGGTAACAGAAACAATGTACACTAAAGGGTTTTAATCGAAATAAGATTTTTTAAGACAGATCCGGTCGTTTAATCTGTTTATCTACATTATCCTTTCGGCAAGAACTGTTTCGTTATCGCGGGCCATGGTCAAAAGTACAAAAATCGTGTTATAGTTTAAAGATATGCCGATTCGTCGACGAAAGTAATGAAAGCTGTGGAAAACATAAGCTTGACCATTATTGCGCCGATCAGAGCCTGATAACCATTAAACTATTGTGATTGACATCAGTAGTAAATAAAGTTTGTTTTTTAAAAAAAAAGTACCATTTGACCAATTTCAAAAGACAGGCCTGGAATATTTATATGACCAAATTAACATTCCAGTTTCATCCCAAATTTATAATACTATCTTCATCTGGACTTTTTCTTCAACGTGGTTTAAACTATTGTTTACATGCTAGTCGGTCGCTTTGGCTGTAGAAAATATTCTATGACATTTTACCACACGACACTTTTGTTTCAGTTGTTTTTTTTACCTAAATAGATTTGAAGCATATACACATTCTATTTCTAATCATTGATGTTGAAATAATGTATAGCATCTTGATAAACGAAATCGGTATTTAATCAATTCGAAATAAAACAATTTAATAGAGTTTTCCTGTTGCATAATTGTAAAAAGTGTATTTTTGTTGATTACTAGGCAAAGGACAAGATGTGGTTCTAACAGCTACGAGTGATTGTTATAACGTCAATGATAACATGACGTTAGAGGCAGAATACAAAGGCACAACAACGATTGATGGTGTTATGTGAACTGTTACCGGGGGTTCATCCAGTATGATTATAATTGTGCCCACCTGAACCCCGTTTTCAATACATTCTGGTTTTCCATATGGCAGAATGTCACATGATTATTCATTTGCACCTAAATACCGTCTAACCATTCAAACATTAGATAGTGCAGACTTTAATAAAACCTGGGGAGTTGACTTTTCCTTATTAACTGGATCTACAGCAAGTGGAAAACAACAACAAACTGTTACTCAAAGCGAAACTGCTAAGTATACATCTATACATCAATTCAATGTATTGTCTTTCAGTTTATCTGGTTTGTCATGTTTATTAACTGATGTTATGTTTCTTCCCAAAAAAATAGTAATGCTATAGATCTTCACCTGTGATTGACCGATGGAAATATTATATTGCAAGAAGTGAGTATACTATCTACACCCGTGGCTATACGATGGTGATAGTATATATTGCAACTTTTGAACTTAAATTATCTTGAATTATGTTCTAATAACACGCGCAAGTTGTGTTGATTTTAAAAGGTGTATATTTAAAATAGTAGGGACATGTCAGTTTCTGATGCTTATTAAAATTCAATCAATTTCAAACTGTATGGATTGTATATATATATATATATGTATATATATATATATATATATATATATAGAGAGAGAGAGAGAGAGAGAGAGAGAGAGAGAGAGAGAGAGAGAGAGAGACAGAGAGAGAGAGAGAGAGAGAAAAGAGAGAGAGCTGCTAACACTAGTGACAATATTCGATTAGTATACATTACTTAAATATCAGCATAAGCTATGTTATCCATCGCTTTTTTGCTTTGCAATGTACATCGTGATATACAATGTAACTTAATGTCAAATTTATGTTTTTCAAAACATACATTCACTTCATATTGTTATCCCAATGTTGTCATTATAAAATATCCAGTAGATAAATATAAGATATAATGTTATTATTTCGTGAACTAAGACCTTCGGTCTAAAATACATATCATTATTTACAGCAAATTGTATGAATTATATATGCATGTCATATTCTGCAATTCATTTCTGGCTTGGATATTTCAGAAATCGTTCTGTTTTTTTTGTTACGATTCTTTAAATAAACAACCTGTACAAATATTTTTAAATAAACAACCTGTACAAATATCACAGTTATATTGAAAATATTTATTCAAATATTAAAGATGTTGAAATATTTAAGAAAATATTCTATCTTGGGATGATCATTTTCCCAGTGCCGGAGTTTTCTAACTCGAGTGAGATTAGTCTTGCAATCCCTTTAAAATTTAAAAGTAATTTGTTTTAATACAAAGCTATTCCTATCCAAATAAGAGCAGTTTTGCACACTAATTACATTTTAAAATTCTATATTTAAAGAACGGGCGATTCTAATTTGAATTAATGACATTATTATTTCATTTTGCGATGTCATTGTCATTATTTATGACGTTTGTAGTTTAGGAGTTATTTCAGATAATGACTGCTTAGGAATAAGAATAATAATTCATTGAACTGTTATCAAACAAAATAATCGTATACATGCAGTTTAGTATATGCAGCATATAACAATCATCGTACATGTTCATGGTGCACAAGTTCCAATATACCAGAAAAGAAAATGTTATAAATATGTTTAATTGCATTACACTATGATTACTTAATTGCCCTTTTTTTCATCATACATACACATGTATAAATAGCTATATTTAGCTTTCCGTTGTCGTGTGAATGTAAATGACATGATACTCACACTCACTGCATGGTAAAATTCTAAATTAACACAAATAATGCAACATGCGGTATACAATTAACGTGAAACCAATTATAAATACACTCATCAAATTGCCATAACAAACTTTTCGCTCTTTAAGACAGTGGGAATATTATGTTTTGTAGAAATTACTTCACGCCCTTAAATACGTGAATAAACATGGCAAACTTTCTTTATCTTTGAACAGCTGTTCGACCGAAAGATGTGAAAAATACAGGTAAGTGTGTTGGCGGGACCTAATTTCTGGTTTGAGTGTTCCACTTATCAGTGTTGTAGACATCGGTGATAGAATAATAGAAATTAAATAGAAATTTGACAGGTCCCGGGTAAGTTGTTCGAGCGATCTGTAATGTCCCAGCCAACTGAGTTCGAGCTATCGAAGTACTACCGTGCTACTACTATCGAGCTACTGTAACTATCATCGATCATCTGATGACTGACTACAAATTTTATTTCGGAGCTGTGAATCCAACACCTGAATATGTAAGGAAGTAATCAGTGGGTTCAAGAGATTGAATGTTGGATATCATATTTCAGTTGTTGTTAAACATTATTTCCCCACATAATTCATCCAATTGTCTTTTTCATGAAAACACATTAATATTTTTTCACTTTATTTATTTTTGTAGAAATTGTGTAATTTGTTTCTACATACATCTGAATTATTATTTCATAGTAATTCATGTAGCCCTATAACTAAGGATGGCAACGAATGGCAGTATTGATATTCGAATATTCGGTCATTCTTTCGAACGAATATTCGAATATATTCGGTCAAGATCTTAAAAATAAATAATCATCAACTTTCTATCCCGAACGTTTTACTCGCCATATTTGTTACTTTCTCTTTCAGCGGAAACGGTGCTGATGTATAAATACTAAAAAGCAAACAATTTGAATATCATTGTCGTCAAGATTCAACATGACGTGGAACTCGATGATGCATAATTAATAAAATAAATAAATAAATGCTATGTTATATTAGCTTTACTAAGTTAAAAATACGTATGTTTGTATAGTTTATAAGTAATTAACTATTTATAAATGAAATTGAAAAACAAACATTAAAAAAAAAAAAATAAGTTAATTCGTCTTCTACTTGACGCATTTATTATTCACAAGTACATAAACGGCCTTCAAATCAAAGAAGTGTGCTCTTCAATTAGGTATAAGATTGGTAAATAAACAAACTTGCTCTCACCTTTTCAAAACAGGGTGATTTACAACAGACCGTAAAGGCAGATCGAAGATTATAATTGCCTAAGGCAAACAATTAAAGGATTACCGACCAGGACCCCTTATCACCTTGACAACGTCCAATTGACACCCGTCTTAGGAGGAAATCGATAATTACCGTGTCTTAACCTGGTTGATATAACACCTTTCAAAACCATTTGTGGCAAAAATATTGAAATTGAAAATAAATAAAGAAAACAATTTGAATTTACTATATTTTTTTTATGTTGCGAATATTCGAATATCAATATGACATTCGAATATTCGGACATATGACCGAATATTCGAATATCCGAATATTCGTTGACATCCTTACCTATAACACATATCACATATATTGAATGATTCTTATATGATATTGATACAGTATTATACATGTACATAATGTTGCTACAGTTTACAGAGATAATCGAATCCCAAGAAATCAATCTTGGCTTCTGAAAACAATATATGTGAGAGTCCAATTTAAAGGCTCATTAAACTCACGAAACGGTTGTTTTTAGTTATAATTTTAGAAAGATTTACTCTTCGATCTAATAAAGGTCATGTTTATTTCATCACTGAAGGGGATGCGTTTTCAATTTAAACAGTTACATGCGGTTATATAGATTTTGAGAACATCTCTTACATTTTCCTCGGTGTATTAATGAGTTGGAACCAACGAGCAAATTTATTGCACGAAAGCGACAAATCGTTTACATAAAATACGAATTACTTTTTTTGATGATTGTTAACAAAAAACCTTTGGGAAACTCTCAATATTGACAGCGAAAAAGTGATTCGTTACGTAATAGCTCGTGCGGGAGCGAGTGTATATGCGAGGGCGGATCATAGTCCTGAGAAAGAGTTACCAGACCAAACGTATATATTCGGTACTCATTGTATATCATTGCGTATAAATAATATAATGCTGACTACGCTCGTGAAATCGATACCATTTTATTTTTATCGCAGACACCAGCATGTCATTGTTTTAAGAAAAAGAAAGCTAAAAGTACCTAATGTTCCCTAACTAATAACATTTAAGTCTAAATAATGAACCCGTTATCTTACAGTCGCAATCCGCACACTGCCATTACATTTGGATTATTCTATATAATGGTACGTTACCTAAATATATTACACCTTAACCGTATGATAACAATCTGCAGTGAGTAAAGTTGTCTTATTTTTTAACAGAAATTTTTGATAAATTGAAATGTCATGATGCTTACGAAGTGACGTCTCCCTCTAGCTTCTACATTTTGTTTTTTGCCAAAACTAAGAATCAAGGTAATACGTGTAAACTACGGGTATTCAGTTATTTATATTGTACGTTTTTAAATAACAGTCTATAAGAGGTTTATAGGTATCGGTTTGGTAAAACATTTGTTCTGAAAACAAGTGAAGATTATTTTTTCAACAGAAAAAAAAAGATTTAAAATGTGTAGTGATTGTGATTTATTATATTAGTCTTATATGTTTGTAATATATTTTTGTTAATATATTCTAGATTGTAAATACAAGAGTGTTATCAATGCTGTTATCACATATCAAG
The DNA here is from genome assembly GCA_029582155.1 of Panopea generosa. Lineage (NCBI taxonomy): Eukaryota > Metazoa > Mollusca > Bivalvia > Adapedonta > Hiatellidae > Panopea > Panopea generosa. The sequence continues at coordinate 32,994,194 of CM055894.1, read as the reverse complement.
ACTATATGTAACTACTATGACATATGATAAAAATATCCCTTACAAGCACGGAAAACAAACAAACGAATGAAATAAAATGATAATAGATCATGCAATACCACCATGATTTTGGCACCAGTTTGAATGTTATTCAATTATCAAATAACACTGAGTGACCTCCATTACAGCAATGAATCAGAAATAACAATAATAACACAACTTAGTAAACTTACTCATTTACTTTTTCCGTTCTCCTCACAGTATCGTCGGCTTGAAATTGTAATGTTTGAACGTTTCCTTAGAGTGTTATACGAAATGTACCAAATTATTGCAAACTATGTATCGGTTAACATGATCAAACTACGTCAATTGAAAGGTCAACCGTGACCGAGTGGTCAAGGATATTGTCATATAATGACCATATACATATAACCACGTATGCCGATTGTATGAGACAATAATAGCGGGTTATATTTATGCATGATGCACCGTTTTGTGAAGTGAAAACGGAGGAACCAAGTTAAATGTAAATGTAAATATATGCAACCGACTGACAAACGATATCTTTCTTCCATTTTAAATTCCTGTTTTAGGTGTAAACATTCTATTATATTAATACATATATACGACCATTTATACTAACGGTGGATTGCTAACAAAACGAAAGGTGCACGTGGCAAATACTGGTTTCAATTTTATAACACTGATACGGTATTACAATTAATATTTTTACTTTCTAGTTGACGAAAGAAACACTGGATTTCCGTGGTGGACAATTGGACTAATATCACTTGCAGTTTGTGTGGTGGCGATAATATATTGTGTTTACCGGTATAAACAGCGTTTGAAGGGTAATATTTGTTGTATTACTTTTAGCTTTACATTGCATAGGTTAAAGAATATTATTATATAGATATGATTATATATGACTTATCTGAATGTGTAAATCAGTTAAATCAGTTTTCATTCTTTTCGGTACACGATGTAATAGTTGAGGTGACGCAGCAATGTGGTAAAAAAAAGATAATGATCGGTATCTTAAATCTAAAGAAACCCAAAATATATTTCCCAGGGGAAACAATCGCAACTATAATCGTTCAGAGCTGAAATGTGTAGAGAAGTGTCATCAGATCTAAAGATTCCGAGAATTAAATGAAAAAGTGATGTCAAACTGTCGAAACGATTCTACAAAATAATATGTTTACTTCACGATCATGTTTATACAAAGATAGTCTAACGATAACTTTAAATGGCCAATTTCGATTATTAGTATTTTTATAGATCTCGAATTGTACAATATGTCCAGTTTATATTAATAAAAGTTGTCATGTTTGACATGCATGCAGCACAAATTTCCGCCAAAGAGGTTTTGTCTTTAGTAAATATAATGTCAGTGAACGTTTTTCTTTTAAATATATGATGCATTAAACGAATGTTAAATCAAAAACGTATTAAGCAATGCAAATTTAGTCCTACTTATATAAACAGTGATCGTAAACATGCAATTTAGTCCAGTTGCATTATTATCTTGTATGTCAGTTGTTGACCTAATATTGATTTTACACGTGGCATTATTATAAAATTTGAGAAGAAAAGGTCAAATGAAATGTAATGATGTTCTGCTGTTTTTCAATGACATTAGTAACTGTTAACTGATGTTTTTTATTTGGAATGTATTGTAGAAATTTTACGTCCGTGTTGGCATTAATGCAAAGTTGAGATATTTGAAACTTATTTTCTATTGATTGATCGGGTATGGAAATTGCAAATTAAACATGCTATTTAAAGTATTTGATTGTTTCCGAATGTTTGTTAAAAATGAAATGTCAATTTAAACTAAACTATTATTAGTTATATGAAGTTATATGAATTCCATTTAAATTTTTCAGCAATGATAAAATATATAAGATTGAAAATACATGTGTTTTGTGTAATTTATGAAATGTATATAATGGATTGTATTAAACACACATAGGCTGCTGTTTACCTAATGAGTGTCTGTCCGACATTATAAAGTATGAAAGTAACACTCTGCTGGTGATATTGATGCAATACTATTGATTTCAATACTTGTAAAGTACTGCTTTATTTTCAAGGAATGCATTTCACTGCTTGTTTTATCCTTATCTGAAACGACAATAACATCTTTATCAAGCGTTGATATCTATTCAAACCGTATTCAGTTGAAAAAACAAATATTTCAATAACGAAAAATATAATCGTTATAATAAATGAAATTTCATTTTTTTTACAATTAATCGATCAAACTGTAATCAAATTATTTTAACCTTCTTTTACACGTTTGTTGCACTAATAGTTACATGAATTGTACTTTAATTTTGCAAAACCACATTGCATCAGAAAGACAATCATAAAATTTCTACCTAGTCAGTGTGATTTTTGTTGATTATATCTAATTCAAACATATAATCATAGTCGTAAAATAAAGCATTAAACAAAAGATCAATACATGGTATAGATTAACCATGGATGACGAGTTGACACGAGCAAACCCTGGTTTCTTTAAGGGTCTCGTTTTATTTTATTTTACTCTTTAATTATCTAACCCTTCCCCAAACCATTTTCTATATATATATATAAAGTGTGATATATGGAAATGACGAAAATAATAAAGACAATAACGTATATATGATTAACTATTTTATTTTGCAATATTTAAGTCAATGTTTTGCATTCATACCGTATGCAAAATATAATATTTAACAAACGACAATGGTATTACACCAGTGATTGTACTTTTTATGAACAGCTTTGTATATATAAGTTTAAAATACACTCTGACGCATGAAATATCTATTAATAATATTGTTAATTTTCCCGTGAGAAAACGTTTTTTATGTATAAAAAAAGTTAATTTAACTTTAAGAAGTCTAGAAGTATTTTTTCATTATATTCTGCAGCTCTTCTGTATTGACAAATAAATACAAATCATAACTAAAACAAAGGGTAAACAAACAAAACATTAAACACAAACATAATTTATATACAGATAAATTATTAAGAGAATTGCAAATATTTATTTTTTAAATTATATCATTATAGGCTTGAATTTTATTTGTTAACAGTTCACGAAATATTAATACATTTTTATTTTAGTTATTTATATGTTTTATATAATAACTCAATTATATCTACAATTTCTGGTTCACATTTATCTGATAAAAGTATACATGTAAAGTGTGTTGCGTCCTTTAGTTTAGGTTGATGGAAGGAACGTCAAAGCCGGTTCGTCACGACATCAAAACCCATTAACAATTGGGATGTGTTGATCAAATATAAGCATAAATGTGGACAACGGTTGATTTATTCAACGTATGACCGCAGCTAAAATGAAGGCTCGTGCGTACGAGTTCATGGGGAAATAAACGCCAATATTCCATATGGTAATTGAAGGAGTTACATCAAAATATAATATATTAACAGCATACATATATATAATTGTAGTTATATACAATAAATGTAATTAAATTAGTTGCATTGTATTCGGCTCTGTACTGATTTTTACCTATGTGTTTCTTTTTTAATAGTAGCCGAAATAAAAACTACCTACCTTTTGTAACAAAAGTAATGGCATTTTATAGGATACATCACTTCTTTAAACATAAATATTATGTTGTTATTAATTGTGAATCAAAATAATAATAAGATTTGGTATTATGTGTGTCAATAAATAGCCATGTACTGTATATGTCAATTAAACATAACGTTCAACAACCAAGTTTCGTTTAATTCCACTCTCACTAACGTTAGATAGTTGCTGTAATTATCATTATATAAATACACATTGTATCTGGTAAGGACGTTAGTACGTATACATGTCCATTGGTCCCTCCTGACATAACTCAAACATCTAACAGTTTTGCCGTTGTAGTCAATGACACCAATTCTCGACAGTATCAAAGTGGTTATTGACACCCGGACTATTGTTCATTGCAGTAAACATTTGATAATCAAGAAACAAATTAGAGCGACTTTAGTTTCTTAACTGTGATTTTCTTTACTTAATAGAAACTAACTGGCGTGTTAAACGTCATTTGAATGTCAGTTTATATAACTCTTGGCGGAGCTACGATAAAATCTGTGATGATTGACGTTTGCAAAACTAATACGTTGCTAGGGTTATTTTTAATCATAGCTCGTGCGGGATTTGTAGTTTGTACATGACTCGTTCAGAATGAATCAATGGCGTAGTGTGTGCAATGTCATTCATGCATGCGCAGCAATGGCTGTATACTTAATTTTAAGAATGAGCGTCTTAATATCTAAATTATTGTGTATGCTGTTTTAACAAGGAAGAGCAACGCCATTTTGAAAATTGAAACAATTCCATTGGTTGTCAAATGTAGTTCAAGATTAATTTAATTCCATGAAGTTATTTTATCTCGTAACGATACAATACAATATTATCACTTTAGCTTGGATACAACATGTCTCATCAAAATAAATGTTATATAGTTATTTTTATAAATGTACCACATTCAATGCATTATTTTTGTGTAAGCAGTGTAGCGATATATTACATATATCAAGACAGTTCGTAAATGTATGTTTCTATTTATGCGTATGAAGATACACTATTGCTTATTTGACTTTGTTTTTTTTAATTTATATTTGGTTATATTGTAAAGAGTTTGATACAATATTGTTATAAGATACTAATACATAAGTATGGATATAAAGTTTAATCTCTGGTAGATATTTCTATCGAATATCTCATTATAATGGTCACAGGTTAAATGAAAGTGTTATTTATACTATGTTCGATCTTTTTTATATTAAACTATAATTAAGAAGAGCTAAAGAAAAGGTATATTTTCAACATGGTGTTTTAATCAAACTCATGTACGCTTACATCATTATGTTATGAATATAAACAAGAGTTTAATTTCCTAACGCATTGTATTCATGATTGGAATAATAATGTTCGAAGTATATCCTAAAAGTATTACGAAGACCGTAATTCAACTCATGTACGCTTATTCACATAAAAAATTGAGTTTAATTTATCAACAAATTGTATTTATGATTGGAATAATAATGCTCAAGATATGTCCCTAAAGTAGTAAGACGACCGGGTCATGTTCGTATTTAAGGCGTCACATGCATTGGTATAAATTGATGGATCGACACAATTTAAAATGTCATAAAACATCAAATCAACTTTCAGTCAACATTATGTTCATGCAAAAATCACCATAGTAATGCGAGATTAGAAGTACGGAGGACATTGAAATTAGACGCCATTTACAAAAACAACATTTCATTTTTGTTGTGAGTTTCTTCATAGCAAAATTGTTTTCATTTTAGATATGTTCTTTACATTTCGGCCTCGTTCCGACTTTAAGTCAAATCAACCTAATTAATTTCAGGCCTTTCGTGTTTCGGCTCTAATATTGAATTTCAGTTGTAATGTTATACATAATGTTTTAAATTAACTTGAGAGCAACATACTGATTGTGTGAAATCTAATACTGTTAATTGAGTAGAACAAATGATTTAGTTTCAAGTATTTTATTGTGTATGCATTCAATTTCCGCAGTTATGTACATATTTTATAATATCATCATTATGATCGTAAATATACTTAGTCTTGTATTAAGATAATTGCTAGTGTTGTTAAATGGTCTTCATTTGCATCGCAGTATTCGGTGTATTGCCGCAATATTGTAGAAGGACTGTAACTTGAAACCTAGTTTAACAAATTTTAACCAAACTTGATAGAAGATAACCAATCATGCCCACACATATGCACGTGTGCGCTGTATGCGTGATACTTGATTGATGTTCACATGACCTAACGTCAGTTACATAGACATTCACATAAAGTTACAGTATTGCCTTTTGTTTTAAAAGAATAAAATTATAAAATATATATGGTGAGATAACAACACAATATTCATCATGTATGCGAATACAGCGAGCATCTGTGAAATCAGTAATGTTTGTGTGTGAGCATTTAGACGAACGTAATATCCTGTAATTAAACACATATTCACTATCGTATGATATCTGACGACTTCCATTATACACTGTAAATTATACACTGTCAGTATACGAGTGTATATGGCTGTACTATCATGTACGTAAGTGTTGACGCAAGTGGTATTCATTTCAAACAATTCATTTGGCTTTGCGATAATATAACCATGGATATATATGCAATATGAATGCAAGGAAAAAGACATTGACTATTATTCAGATGTCTGATAATTTGTTTAACCATGTCTGAATCAGATATGCAGACACACTGTCAAGAAAGCATAGCCGCATATGGACGTGACAAAATAATTCTTAATAACTTACTGTTGTCACTCTCATATCGAATATGTTCAATCTCTACATGCGCTCCTAAACTCGTTAAACGCGTATTTGGTTCATCCGTAGGTTCATCCGTAGGGTCTGAGAAATAAATATACGACAATATGAACGGTTATAAGAGCAACATCATGTAAAATAGAGAAATATACGAACCGACATCAACTCGCTAAAGGACATAATTAAATTGATTTTAATAATACCTTAAACTAAGGTGATATAGATGCAACAAACAACATATATCATGGATTTACAATAGAAATTACGAACGAACGATTGTGGCTCATAGAACCAAACACTCATTCAGTTTCTCAGTCTTATGATACCTTATGATGTAACCCCAAAAATGTGTAGATTCTAGTTATTTATTTTTGAGCTTCTAAATTGAAGATGTACATTAAGTCCAAATGTATAAAATAGTTGAATTCTACGTAGTGTAATGAATGATAGAGGTCTCGAAGCACATTTTAATTACAAGTTAACAAAAGCTGTAAATTAAAAATTGTTGCACTGTAAACCATTTACATTCGAGCAAAGCAGTGGATATAATAGCTCAAATTATGATGTATGAAACTAATCTAAATAACAATTCTGAACACTTTGCATGCATAGTACATACTAATGATAAGTCATAACTCATTCACACGAAACAGCATTTTTCTGTGTGTATGAGTAATAGTCATTAAAGTTTAGAAACATCTTTTCGGAACTGTACCTCTCGTTGATTTGTACATAATCCTGATGTTGTATAAGAATTTAATGAATATATTTGTGTTGCTTAACCGCACTCCAATGTTTGAAATTATGTAATAGCATATAAATCCATTTACTGGAATAGACAAGGAAACATATCTTAGCCTAAATTAAGTATTTGATGTTACCAAGCAAGCATTGTTGTAGTATTGGTGGCTGTATTGGAGCGCACATAGATGTTAAGTTAACGATAAGCACTGAATCGCTCTGTTGTATAGCAATTTGGCAGTTTGAATGTGTTAATACCTGTACAATACACACATTTTTACTTCATCATGGTAAATGGTTACATCAACAATTCCAATGTTATTACCTTGTATAGTCTCACCTAACTCTTGTGTGTTTTGGGTCAGTAGCCATTCCCGAGGAAGTCTTATTACGAAAAGAGACTCCAGTGAAAACAATTAGCTGTTTTATAATAAATACAAAAATGGCTACCGAACAAATTGTTGTTTTTTTTTCGGTTTACGTCAAGCACCGATCCTAAACTATATTATTGAAAATTATATTTATTATGTAATATATGTACTTTCTTTAGTAAACAAATCAATAGGACATCGACTCAGACAACGCCAGTCAAAAGGTCAGTTATATGCATAAAAAATACATTAAAACATCTAATGACATTTGTAAAGATGAACATTCATCGATACTTTTCTTTTATATGTTAAGTCAATATTAATGCTATATATATTTTTGCAATTAAAATACATCTGCACCGTAACTTTGAGACATACTTCTAAATGTAAAAAATAGACATCAGATGTCTGATAATTTATTTATCTATAATCAGATATCTGAATAAGATATACAGATACACAGTCAAGCATGCAGACGGGCGTGACAATCAGACACAGTAATTTTATAACTTTATAACTCATTTCTGGCCATTGTCGAATTTCTCTATCCTCTTCACTTGTACAAGGAATATGTACTTCATTCAACGAATCTGAGCAACAAATATAGAACAATATAAACATTTATAAGATGACATCATATATAATGCAGACAAATATGCACCGACATATGTTCGCACAAGGAAACAGAGAATGCATGGTGCGTATTATGTGTGGCATCAGGAAGAGATACAAGACAGACAGTTAGACATATATACATGTGCAGATAGGTAGCCAGATATGGAACGCCGATAGTCGCTAACAACTGTTTATAACTGTAACTATTCATCAAATTAATTTTATTTCAACGCTATGATAACTATATCATGTATATAACTATATCATGTATATAACTAAGGTGATATTGATTAAACAAACAAAACATATCATTGATTAACAATCTAATTACGACCAAACGATTGTGGATCCGATGTGTCTGCCTGAAAACACTACCGTCTATATATACATTTTTAAAGATTTAAAATGGAAATTTTTACAATATAACAATGCGTGTACAATTGGAAATATTACTTTTAATAAACAAATGCAACGTTACGTGAATACATTAACCCCATTATATACATATTACGTATAGTCTATGTGTTCAAAAAAAGAGTAAACCAGCATTACTAATTTCCTCTTTGTATTTTATGACAGAATCTGAGCAAAATCTGAGAAAAATTCATTAATAGTTATTTGTACTACGAATTGAAAATATTTATTTATTGATTTATTTGTTATAAATTTTTCTTCATTTCAACCACCAAAAGGTGATCCATTTAATCACCCCGTAATAAGTGTATTAGGGTTGGTTTGGCCATCTCTCTATACACCTTACAAAATTACATCATATGGCATAGATATAATTAAGTAATAATGTATAATAACATTTGTTCTTTTTATTTAACAATTCATAACTAATTAGTGTTTTTTTTCTACTCTCATTATGCTGCATGTATGTTTTCCTTTTGAAACAATATTTCTAAAAATGATTACAGATATTTTTATTTCAGATTTTTTTTTTTTTTTTTTTTCAATTCTTTCTGTCACCATGCAAACTGGAGAGAGAGGATTTTTTATATACATTATCTCTACAGATGATATTTGTAACAAACAATATAAACAAATAAACAAGGTTTTCCGAAAAATTAAAACACATTTTCATACCCTCATGATGATTTAAAATGTGTTTGTTTCATTGTTTAATGAAGCAAACATTGAGAAGGTGTAGGCAGAAAATTGACATGTTATTTACATTATATTGTCATAAGCACAAAAAAAAACATTGTTTTACATAGGCAACTGTTACATAAGAAAAAATGAAGGGCATCACAGACAGTCGTATCAAAATATATACTTATAATATGTATATATATCTACAAATGTATATACTTACTCAAACAATTCATTGTAACAATAGTACACACAATATTGTTTGTCAATATAGTAGAATATTGGTACAACTAGAGGGTTTCAGAAATTATGCTGATGTAATGATTCCAAATGTTGTTAAAGTGCAAATCTTTTAGTTTAGTTTAAAGGCTACATATTTTTCAATTTTGTAAACTGATTTTAAGTTATCTATACAATTGGCACAATATTGTTCTACCTTTATTGGTTTTGATAGAATATGTGGTATTATCCCTGTATAAAAATTGTATTTAGTATTAAATCATAATTATTATTCCCTATTATTATATCTGAAACCGACCAATGAGTTATTACATTAGTACATTTATTTTTTATGAAAATTGATAGATTTGTCCAAAAAGTCTCTGATATTTCACAATCATAGAAAATATGTTTCATGGTTTCTACAGATTTATCACAAAAACTACAATTTTGGAAATGTTCATTTCTTTAAGTAAATAATTTGTTCCTAAAATTCTGTTGTTAATTCTGTACTGGAATCATTGTATTTATGTATCTTGGCTGAAAATAGTTACTGATTTCTTTCAACTATATTCACTGAAACGAAAATTGCTCACATGTCTATCTTCAGTGGTATTCTACTTACTTGATTTTCAAATCGAAAGGAACAAGTATATGCATTCGGTTATATCCCTATTCATTCTGTAATCTACTCAGATGTTCTCAATTCAGAGTTTCTCCGTGGCATTAAGCGCCGTCTCAAGATCACTTAACGCGCCACCCACTGGCCACGTGACGGCGTTTTATAATATATACAACAATCAAGTCAATAAAGGGTATTGTTTACTTAGATATCGTCATTTCATCAACACATATTCATAAACACATATCAGTCTCGGGTGACATCTTACGCCTTTAATTGTACACTGTCAGTATACGAGAGTATATAGCTGTAATATTACAAACATGTATATATTTAAGTATTGTCGCAGGTGATAACATTCACCCCAACAATTCATTCGGCGTTGCGATCATGTAGCTATGCATATATATGTTATATGAATGTAGGGAAACAGACATTGGCCATTATTCAGATATCTGATGATTCGTTTAACTATGCCTGTATGAGATATGCAGACACACCGCCAGAAACCATAGGCACAGGTGGGCGTGATTATCTTACAAAATAATTATTAAATTCTTACGGTTGCATCTCTCTTCTAGAGATCGTATGATATATTTTATAGACGGGAAACTCAGTGATTGATCCACAGGCTCTGAGCAATAAAATACGACAATATAAACGGTTATAAGAGCAACATCATGTAAAATAGAAATAGATACGAACCGACATATACTCGCGGAAGCACATAATTCAGTTTGTTTTAACGCCAAAAGGACAAAGACAATTAAATTAATTTTAACGCCACAATGACTTATTAACAATGCCTTTAACTAAGGTGATATAGTTGCAAATACAACACATATCATTGATTAACGATCAAAATTACGACCAAAACATTGTTGATCCTAGAACCAAACACTCATTCAGTATCATATGATACCTTATGACTTCATTAATGCACTATTATTATAGTATCAAGGGCTGTGTTATGTATGTATGCGGTGGTGCATGTGATATCAATGATGTTTTCCCCAATACAGTCTGCTTTGCAACAGTATCCCCATAGTTATGTATGTAGCATAAACAGTTGTATATATAGTATTAATAGTTATGTATGTAGTATGAGTAGTTCCGTTTTCAGTCGACTGGTGACGTGTTAAAATCGCTGTGGCCCGTCTTTTTTTAACATATTAGGGTGAACAATTCCACAAACAGCAACCATCGCTAGACTAAATAAAGCTGGACTACTTTTTACTGCATACATGTTTCTATCGATGTACAACTTAGATATGAGTCCCATTTAATCAGGATTTTGCTGATGCCGTAACAAATCAAGTGCAAATTATGATAGAGGTCTTAGTACCGAATGAATCGAACAGTTGCGGCAAACGAACAGTGAATATGACACAATTATAATGAACTTCATATAATGGAAGAATAATGGAAGAATAATCTTCATTGAAGAATGTTTTTGATCGATTTAAAAATATAAATTGAAAATATATTTTGTTTAGTCAGATATTTATTCCGATGACTGATCTACTGTGATGTTTCGAATACCCTGATTAATGGTTACACTATGTCGACTAGGAGTGTAATTGTGGCATGTTTTTATGCTTTAGATAACTTCAGGTGATTACCCATGCTAATCGCCACGCTATTATGCTTCCAAAAACACATTCACAAGTTTACAAAGAAAATCAATTAAAAATTGTTCCACTCTAAACCAGTCACACTTGAACTAAGAAGTTGGATGGCTAACTTAAATCATGACATACGAAAGCAGACTTAATAATGATTCTGAACACTTTGCATGCATAGTACAAACTAGTAATGAGAAATAACTCAATCACATGAAACAACATTTGTTCCGTGTGTATCAGTTTCGGTCATCGAACTATTCGGAATCATGTTTACGGAATGGTACCTCTTTGCACTTGTACCTGTACTTGATGTTGTATATGAATTTCATGAATATATTTGTGTTGCTTTACCTGCTCTCCAATGTATTAAGTTATGAAAAAGCACTTACACGAGTACATTTACTGAAAATGGCAAGGAAATGTAGCTTAGTCTAAATTATGTACTCTGATCTTACCAAGCAATCATTGTTGCAGTAATGGTGGTTAATCTGATGTGAGTTCAGTTCGTGTCAGAAGCTTGTCTGTTTTATGTTATGTAATTGTCCAAGAACCATAAAGGTACTGCATCGTCACCATATAAGAGAGTTTTGACAAACGATACTATGGACAATAAAACCAGTGTCATATAGCCTAATGCATCACTTGTGAAATGGTATTTTCCAATCACTAGTTTTGACACGTCTATATTTACGGTACAAAACTTCCTGTTAGAAGATATATTTTAAAAACTGACTTTCTGATATAGTTTCTGATTTCCAGGAAGTATTCTCAAGGCGATTGGATTAGCTAACTTTGTGTATATAATTATTTAGAGTGCAAAAGGATTTGTATATTGCACTATTAAGCAACCGATATTTAAATAATTAGCACTGAATCTTGCTGTTGTATGGCAGGTGGAATGTTGTTTTTTTGTGTGTGTTTTTCAGCTACTCATTTATTCACCTCGTCAATGAGTGTGTTGTGGGTCGAGGAGGAACATCCCACCGCACACTTTACAATATCAACATATTAATCAATGGTGACTCGCACACAACACTCTCATTCTCAATCAATTTAGTATATTTCGACTATATAATAAATATCGTACATATGTATTTGTAGTGTCTTTGTTTATGTATTACTGAATGTCATTAACACAATAATAAAAAGAAAGGAGGAAAAGTAAATGTGTTTTCTGGTAAACTTGGGAATGAGGGGGTGGATTATGAAGGCGCATATGAGGCTTGTGCATTTGTAACACCATTAAATAAATGAATTGGAATCAATTGATCGGTTGTAATATACATAGCATAGTACAAGGCTACCAAAATTGATTAAACATTAATTGTTACAATTACATTAAAAGTTTTGCAAGTGACCAATGTTGGTCAAATGTTTCTATAGTCATATTTTTAGTGCAATTTTATTCTTTATTGTGTATAAATTTGATATACATTTTTTGAAATCTTGTATCCTTAAGTTCCTATTTAGATTCTTACATGAGTATATATATCTTTTCATTTCAAGAATCAAGTTATTTTTGGCTTGCGATTTACTTCCTGCGAAACAAAAAATGAAATTATTTTCATTGAACTCCACATATATATTCTCTGATAGTAGTAATGTATTTATTTCAGTTATCAATTCTTGTGTTTTGTTACATTCCCAAAAGATATGTTGAGGAGTTTCTATTGTTAATCCACAAAAGGTGCACAAAGCATTACTTTTTATTTTTATTTGTGTAAGATAAGAATTTGTTGGCAAACTTCTATGTATTAGTCTTGCTTGTTAACACTGTAGGTATGAATCTTTTGTAGTTTTAAAGGGCATTTCATGAATTGCTTTCCATTCATTATCTGTTAGTTAAATATTTCATTCCATTTTCTCTGATTCGTTGGTGTATAATTATTATAATTAAAAATGTTGTAAAATTGTTTTGATCCTTTCTCAGTTTTTACAATAATGTTCATGTATGTTGGTATATATGGTTGTAATGTGTTAATACCTGTACACTACGCATAATTTTACTTCACCATGGTGAATGGTTACATCAACTATTCCAATGTAATGACTTTGAAACGTCTTGCCCGATTGTTGTATTTTTTTGGGACAACAGCCATTCCCGAGGAAGTCTTAATAAAATCTATGACTCCAGTAAAAGCAAATACATGTAGCTATTTTATTATATATACAAGAAGGCCTGCTTAACATAACCTTTTTTCCGTTTTACATAAAACACCAATACTAAACTATATTATTGAAAATAATATTTACCTGTCAATTGATTATATATTCATTTTGTAATACAGGCACTGTCTTTAGTAAACGAATCAATAGGACAATGCTAGTCAATGGGTCAGTTCTAAACATAACATAGCCATTCAAACATTAGTAAAGATGAATATCTGTCGATACTTTTCTTTAATATGCTTAATCAATATAAATACTATATATGTACATAATTTTTCATTTGAAATATATATGCACCATAACTTTTAGACGTACGCTTAAATGTAGGGAAATATACATTGACCATTATTCGGATGTCTGATATTTGTTTAAAGACGATTGCTATAGTTTTTGTCATATTTTTCCTATGGATAGAAGTTTATGAAACTTTCCAGTATTTAAGTTTAATGTATGTAAAATATCAGAAGAAAAGCAACACATATTACCGTAACTACCTCTTGGTATTACCTCCTCATATACATATCCGTTCTCGACATTTGGCGAACAAAAATAATGTAGATTTAACAAGCAATGCAAAATCAATATTCAAAATTGTTTAAATTTAGTATTTTATTAAAACTAATACACAGATGCATTCATCAAATAAAGATTGTTATGGAAATGGTAATTATAAGCTTAAATAAAACTGTATATGGTTTTTAAAAACAAAATCATTTCGGCAGTGTCAATTGTTTTTCAATCTTGCAATAAAATATAGCTTTTTTTTAATATTTTTATATAGTGTATAGATAAAATGTCCTTAAAACCTCACAGAATACCCTCTAATACCTATTCTAATGACAATCAATATAAAAAATACATGTTACCGCGTAATTTGAGACAAAATAGCTCCCAAAGTATGCCATCATTAAATAAACTGCATTTGCAAAATTAACGCTTTTATACTAATTGTGCATATTTGTATATGTATCAAGATTTCTATTATATATAATATTTAGGTTAAATTGCTATAAACAATTATTGCATACCAATTGCATATTTAATATATTGAACATAGTATAAGATACCAATTTTAGGTGTATCCGTAATGAGAGAGTCATCCGAAATAGGGTCAGTTGTAGTATAAAATCATGTTGTGACACTGGTTGATCTCGACAACATTTCTTTCCATTGTGCGCGGAACTGGAGTGCATGAAAAACTATAGCTATTGCCTTAACTATATCTGAATCAGATATGCAAATACACCATCAATCATGCATGCCCGTAGACTGATGTGACAATCAGACACAATAGTTTTAAATAACTTACTGATTTCATTCCTTTGTTGAATGTCTTCATTCGCTTCATTTATTAAAGGACGACGTTCTTCATTCAACGAATCTGAATAATAAATATAAAACAATATAAACGGTTTTAAGTGCAAATCATGTCAAATAGAGACAGATACGCACCGGCATGTGTTCACACAAAGACACAGATAATGCATGGTGAGCAATATTTGGGGCATCAGGAAGAGATAAAAGACAGACTGATGGACATATAGACATGTACGGATAGACAGCCAGACGTGAAACGGCGATAGACACGACGATCGAGCCGCTAACAGCATACATATTCATAAAGAACCAAGTACTATGTGTAATAGTAACTATTTATCAAATTAATTTTATTTCAACGCCACGATAACTACATCAATACTATATGCATATAACTAAGGTGATACAGATTAAAGTGGCATCGCCATACATATAATGTCCACAAAATGATCCAAACTTACATAGTCTGAAAAAAACCTATGTAAATTGAAGAAATTGATGCGATTTTCTACAACACGTATTACTTTATAGACATAAGTGTTTAAAAAGGTCGTCTATAAGCAATTGAATTCGTGATTGATTTTAGAAATCCGAAGATTTATTATTGTCAAGTGACATGAACAATGAAGTGTCTATCGGCCCGACGGTCGTGCCCATTATTTGTTTTATCCGCACAAGAGTCGTGCCCATTATCGTCCTAATCCGCACGACAGTCGTATCCATTATTTGCCTTTATCCGCACGACGGTAATACTGATATTGTTTCTTATTGGCAGGACAGGTGCTCGACAAGGGAAGTAAGTCACGGCAGATATCAAGGGGTGTAAGTATATATCCGGGCCTTTTCAAGCATTTTAAAAATTAGGTTTAGATTAATAGGATCTGACACTAGTCATTGTGAGTTTACAACAGTTTATTGTATGAATTACAGTCAGGTTATAGGAATTCATATTCTACTGGTACTTGCCTTGTCCACTTAATGGACCATATTAGAAACAATAGTGCCAAAAGGACTTTATACAGTCATGGTTATGTTAGATTTACAAAAAGGCTGTATTACAGTTGATCATCATATTTTATGTGGTAATCTAAAGTTAATGGGTATTAAAAATACTGATTGGTTCATGTCTTATTAAACAGGAAGAAAACAAACAGTTAGCGTTAACAATGTAACAATTCAGAGTATAAATCTGTAACATGTGGAATTCCACAGGATAGCATCATAGGAATTATTCTGTTTTTATGCTAGGACATGATTATAAGCATTGAATGTAAACTAATTCTGTATGCTGATGACAGCGCAATTCTTATAGCTCATAACGATTATAGTGTCATTTCTTCGAACCTTGGAAGTGTATTAGAGTCTTGCTCATCTTGGCTAGTAAATAATAAGCTGTCCCTATATCTTGGTAAAACTGAGTATGTTATTTTTGACTCAAAACATCAATTAAAGCAATATCTAGATCTTGCTATTGAATTTATTTTGTCAGGTGAAACTTTTGTAAACAGTATTGTGAGTAAGGTAAATTCACGTCTTAAGGTTTTGTATAGACAAGCAAGGTTCTTAGATTTTAAAACTAGATAAATTTATGTTCTGCTCTGATTCAATGTCATTTAGCTATTCATGTTCGTCTTTGTACCCGAGCTTAAACAAAGGGTTAAGGAACACTCTCCAAATCTGTCAAAATAAAATTGTTAGATTCATTGATGGTATGGGACCTAGGAAAAGCGTCAACAATAGTAGTCTTGCTGATAGTGTGGAGTGTATGGTCCTGTGGTAGGGCACCGAACCCATGATCGGAGGGTTTTAAATTTATTTTTTTAAACGAGTTCCAGAAAAAGCACCTTTTCTGGACGAGTTTAATGAAATTCTGTATGAATTGACAGCATGTGTCAGATTATTCTTATCACAATTCCCACGTACAGATAAAAAAGTTAGTAACTTACGAAAGGGCATATATGCATACCCCCTTCATAGGCCAAATAACCATAACGGGATGTGTAAGTATGGCCTAGAAAAAATAATTTTAACTAAATAAACACATTGATCGATTCGACTATATATTTATCAAACAACAATATTCATTATACTCGTCAAGCGTACTCATTAAACCTTTTCTTGGACGAGTTTAATAAAATGCTGTAGTTGTATAAATACGCGAATTATACAAAGATCCGGTGATCGGTATCTAATCAAAGACGTTCATGGTTGCATTAGACGATAGTGTTATAAAATATACGTAATGTTTGTATTACATAGTAAATAAGGGTTGATATGAGATAAACATGAATAAAAGATAGAAAGAGAGAAAGAGAGTGAGAGATAGAGAGATATAGAGAGGAATAGAGAAAGCAAGGAAGAAAGAGTGCGGTTGGTTGTTTTGTTCTGTTTCATTTTCTTTGCAGTGTTTACTACCTCTACTCTCTTCTTCTCTCGAGGCTGGCACGAGCTTCCATCCGGATGTTAACAGGATGGTCCTAAAGTAATTTGGACGTGTTTGAGGGGGACATTTAAAACGTCACTCATTTATTGAAATTTGAGACTTTCTCTCCATTGTTATATAATTCAACAATCAGAATTGTTAAACATATTCCGGAATGAAGGTACTAAATATTGCTGCCTACATAACCTTATTGTTTCAATGGGAAAAAAAATATTTTAAAACTTTTACTTTTAGCTTTTAACTGCAGCTGTACAATTTTGCTCTTCACAAAGCGTATGCAAGCGATGCATGACTAACATTCCTGTTATGACTTGGACAATTCGTGCTATCTGATGTCTTAATATGGCAACCTTCCGGTATTGTCAGAGAGGTTGTCTTGTGATGTCCTGTCTGCTGCATGTTGTATTATACTATCTTGTCTTTTGATTTTTTGTTGCACGTATTCTCATGTCTAGTCTATTGTCCTGTTGTTTACTCCTTTCATGTCCTGTCTAATATTAATTCACTCAATTCATTAATATTCCTCACTTATGTGCTGTGTCAATTGAAATGATTCCATTACGACACGACACGACGATCTTGTTGATATCCTTGTCATTGATATTTTGTCTCCGCATTCGTTTCGGCCAACTCACTCGGGAATTATCGGATTAAGTATAGTTGTTGTAGATGAAATGATCGCGGGACGCGATTTAATTGACAAGAACATTCTGACTGTAAAACATGCATTACAGAAATAGAAAAGAACACATAATGCGCTCCAAAATAAAAAGAGAAAATCCAACAGTGTGTTTTACCCCTACAAATGAGCTGAATTGGAAAAGTACGAATGAGACCCATAAAATGACATATTTTAAAGAAATACGCTGTTGTTATGAAATATTTTACAAGATAAATTTTCTCTTCTAGAAATTGTGTCCAAATGCACGCGTTTGAAAGAAAGAATCTTTCAAAACAGTCAAGTAGAAAAGGAAACGTCTCTTTAGTATAATATGTAAAAGCGAAATCCTCCCAGAAGAGAAAATTTCTCTTCTAGGATTGTATCGTTGTGATCGGAGAAGTATGCAGAACAAGAAAAATATCTCGTAACATACGAAAAGAAGAAATTTCTCGCTAGCAACATACCAGATGTTTCTTTTCTGCCAATAATATTTTACAATAGAAATTTTCTCTTCAAGAAAAAGTGTTCAAATGCACACGTTTGAAAGAATGGATAATTCAAATCTGTCAAGCAGAAAAGAAACTTCTCTTCAGTATTGTCTGTAAAAGCGAAGCCCTCCTAGAAGAGAAAATTTCTCTTCTGGGATTGTCTCGTTGTAATCTGAAAAAGTATGCAGATCGAGAGAAATATCTCGTAAATATACGGAAAGAAGAAATGTCTCGCTAGCAACAGACGATATGTCATTTTTTATGTCGATAATATTTTAAAAGAGAAATTTTCTCTTCTAGAAAAAGTGTTCAAATGCAGACGTTTGAATGAATGGATATTTCAAATCTGTCAAGCAGAAAAGAAACTTCTCTTCAGTATTGTCTGTAAAAGCGAGATTCTCCCAGAAGAGAAAATTTCTCTTCTGGGAGTGTCTCATTTTAATCGGAGAAGTATACAGGACAAGATATATATCTTGTAAATATACTTAAACAGAAATTTCTTGTTAGTAACATAAGAGATGTTTCTTTCTGACAATATTTAACATGAGAAATTTTCTAACCATCTTTTGAAGCTACACAGACAATGCTATATTTTTTTTTACTACGGTGGCGAGTCTACGTGACCTTATGTTAAAAGTCAATGGAAATGTCCCTGTTTCTGGTAACATTTTTTTGGCAGATTACTTTCTTAAAATGACATCTCATGAAAAGATACAAAAAAATGACTAACGCTGTCTCTTTAAAAAGATGAACCTTCAGTGCTATTACATATGTAACGGGCCATGCAAAACTCATATATATTTGCAAAATGTGTAACGGCGTATGTTATTTTTTTTTGAAATTTCAACACCCCATCTTTTCAACTGATCAAAATACGACGTTGAACTTTTTGCAATTAATACGACTTTTCAATGCCAACTAAAGTCAGTTGAGTTTAAACGTTTTACTTCGACTGTGAAACAAGTCACGCTCAAAATTTCATTTGGCAGAACCAGTAATATGCGTGTGCTCACATAACCATGACGGTGGATCGAATCTACGACCATCCGATCATGGATCTGATGCTCTACTACTGGACCACGCGCTCCATATAATAGCACCGATATGTTCAACTCCATGCAGAGACGGCGTTCGTCTTTGTTTTGTAAATTTCATGAAATATTATGAAAGCGATTAGCAAAATGTTACCTGACGCGGACACTTTCTTTCGATTTTCACACCAGTCCATAATATTAGATCACGTCGAGTCACTGCCACATGCAACTACAAAATAATCTTGGCTGCCGTATGGAACTACACAAATATTGCAATCCCTCAAATTCACACAAACTTTAGTGATGAACACGCCCCCTAAATTCATTTAATCCAGTGAAAACTCACCAGGAGCACGTGAAGTGTTTAGTTTGAAACAAACTGTCAATCAATGTTTGTGTCTATCAAGGGCTTAATTCTATGAATAAAAATTATGCAATAAGACGATGACTGGTACCCAGGAACGAGAAAATAGAACAACAGCTAAGCTAGTTAGAAGTTACATGCAATTTGCTTCTGTCGTTGAAAATTTAATAAAACTTCTAACTATACATTGGTAGTTATAACTAAAATATGAGCATGCATTAAAACGTTAACAAAAAGCTACGTCAACGCGGGACGAATTCAATAGTTCCCACTCTTTTAAAATAAAATAAGAAGGCAGGGCGAGTTAAGTTGAAAATAAGTAAATGAGGTTGATCTATTTCTATTATTTTGTTTAACTAAATGATAATTAAATATATAGTTGATAACTCACCAAATGTATTTCCCCTTCTCAGTTAATACAATTTGTCAAAATTAAGTAAGCACAATGTTACAGTTCATTTTTATAAGTCGCAATGTATCAAAACGTATTTAAAATGTATCTTCTATTAAATATTCAGTTAATGTAGCACAAAGTTCTCAGAAGATGAACAGTGAATAAACACATAGTTGTCCAAACTATGCAAACGATCGCGAATTGACCTCTAACGACAGAGTTCGTAAACGTGTGTTTACACTAGTAACCGCATCTGGGCTACACATAGCCTGCATATAAACGGAAAGGTTTTTCCGTAAAGAAAAGTGAGTGGCCCCATTTCGAACAGTGGTTGTTTATTGCAGCAATACTGATTTTGAAAGTTGTTCTCTGTAAATGATAATAATGAGTTGTTATTACCTTAAAGATAGCAATAATAGTGACAATTCCATTTTAACACAAAAAACGTATGCCTTTCACAATAATTATTGCGCCTTGAAATCAACTTATAACTGTGACTCTCAAACTTATGTCATCCTAATCTATATAGCGGAAATTTTCACGGCACATTTATTATTTTAAAGGATAATGGCAAGAAAGTTTCAGATTTCCGTGTTCACGGATGTTATATATTAAATTGAAGTTTCATTTCTTTAAGAAACCGGTACAGTGAAACTTGACCAAACACCGTCCATTGGACAAGGTTTTTGTGTAGTCATAGACAAGTTATCGTTACGGTCTGGTTTAATAGTAAATCATCAATAATCCAGCATTTGCAAATGAAATGGAAATGTATCATATTTACGATATGTAGTTCTGTTATGATATACATGTAAAGGTACACATATACAATGTTCACATTCAAATAAAAAACTGATGGAGGGTTTCATTTATTAGTTCCATATTAATATGTTTGATCAAACATCGGAATAACGGAAGTTTACAATGTTCAGAAATAATCGCCTGTAGGGATATCTGTAATAAGCAATTATATCGGTTATCAAAACGAGGCAGGTACTCCCCAGGTTATTTTAGCACAACATTAATAGAACAGTTTGATATGTCAGTGCCGACATTGGTATCAGACCGAAACATTACACTTATTATCGACCAGCGAGCCTGTAGTAAAACGATCATTGTTAAATCCCTGCTTTATGTGTTGTTATACTCCGGTTCGAAAAACACACTATTGACCAAAAAGGTGCAAAAACATTGCTGTGTTATACGTTAAGCATGTTCTGTTATACAGGGCCTTGTATATATATAGTAACAAGTTTGCTGGTTTTTAAATTTATCCACTAGTTTGGTATTTTAAATGAGGTTTAGTACGAAATAATCTTGTTAAATGGTGTAAAATGAAGTATTTCAGTGAATGCTGGAAAGATAAAAACAACCGTATTAAATACACTGGTGATTCTGTACCAAAAGGTTCAAGCTGACCGTGTCAAATTCGACTGCAGGGAAAACAAAAATGTGTTGCGTTTAATAGTAAATAATTTTATGGTGTTTAAATGCACAAATCACAATCATTATACATATCCATTTACATATTCAGTACGAAAATATCTGGAAAAATGTTTTGGAACTTACTTTAATATATATTTTCAAACTGATTTACCTTAAAATTCTTTTCAATTAACTATTGTGAAAATATTTTTTTCTAAATTAATTTGTGGATATATTTATTAATAAAAGTTCAAATAAATGTATTTTTCAAAAAGTGTACAAGTATGGCGATATGTCTGTTTCTTATAACGTGCTAAACGCCACAAAGGAAAAAACAAACCGATAAA
This sequence comes from Panopea generosa, assembly GCA_029582155.1. Classification (NCBI taxonomy): domain Eukaryota; kingdom Metazoa; phylum Mollusca; class Bivalvia; order Adapedonta; family Hiatellidae; genus Panopea; species Panopea generosa. The sequence goes on along the minus strand of CM055894.1, from coordinate 32,971,949 downwards.
AACGCTTTGTTTTTTAAGAAAAAATATATCATTTTATCAAGCAAAATAAACAATTGTATATCGTTGATTTTGATATTTTCATTGTTATGGGTACAGCATAGCATAATTTGTTGCTTAAAAACATGTTTATTTGAAAATAGTTTAACTCACTCCGCAGGAAAAAATTAAAAAAAACCGGCGAATAATCGTCAAAGAAGATACCTAAAGTTTAAAAGCCTAAATTTCATCAATTTTTATGTCCCCCAAAACTGTTTGAGTGGCATATTGTAATCCCAGCGTCCGACTGTCCATCCGTCCGTCCGGTGTTTCGTGTCCGGCCTGTAACTGTGATATGCATGAATGGATTTAATTGATACTTACTACAAATGATCAACATAACATGACAACTCGTCCGGTTTAAGACCCATACCCATAACTCAAAGGTCAAGGCCACACTTTCAGTTTGTTTAACAACACTTTGGGTCTGTGTGAGATTTCGTGTCCGGCCTGTATTTTTGTATTGCATAGATGCATTTTATAAATACTTGCAACATACCAATGATCAACAATACATGATGACATGCCGCGCGTAACACCCATACTCCCACTTCAAAGGTCAAGGTAATAATTAAACTTTGTTTGACGAAACTTTTAGTCTGTTTGAGATTTCGTGTCCGGTCTTTTACTTTGTCACCTATGGATACATTTCAAAAACACTTGGCTCAATTCATCATCATGCCATAGCGATGTTGCATGCTTAAGACCGAGGCACGTATGCTAAAGCTCAAGGCCACACTTTGAGTTTGTTTGAAAACTCTTTGAGATTTCATGTCCGGCCTGTAACTGTCATGCATACATGGATTTTATATAAACTTGCTAAATATGATCAGCATAATATGGCGACATGTCGCACGTAGGAGCCATACTTCCACTTCACAGTTCAAGGTCACAATTTAACTTTGTTTTGCAACACGTTCAGTCTGTTCGAGATTTCATGTCCGTCCTGTAACTTTGTCACCTATTGATACATTTCAAAAACACTTGGCTGAGTTGATCAACATGACGAAGTGTCGCGTGCAAGACCCAGTACCTTTTCTTAAATATTAATGTCACACTTTCAATTTGTTTGATATTTTGTGTCTGGTCTGTAACTTTGTCTTTAACTTGGCTCAATTGATCAATATGACATGACGATGTAGCGCACGTAAGACCCAGACACGTACCTCAAAGGCCAATGTCACACATTGAGATTGTTCAACAACAATTTGGGTCTGTTTGAGATTTAAAGTCCAGTTTGTAACTTTATCATACATGTATGGATTTCATAAACACTTAACTTAATTCATCAATTGATCAACATGACATGACGAAGTGTCACATTAAGACCCAAAACCTTACCTCAGAGGTCAAGGTAAAACTTTCAGTTTGTTTGATATTTCATCTCTTGTCTGTAGCTTTGTTATACATGGGGAAAACTAGCTTGACACAAGTGATCAACATGCCATGATTACGTGTCACCTGCATTTATCTGTAGAAATACCTAGACCTTTACATTAGATGTCATGGTCAAGGTTATACAAATGTCAAGGTCACACTTTAATGTAACAAAAAGAAAGAAATTGGTTGTCTAGTCTGAAACACCAGTCCACGACTCTTGATATACAACGCTTTATAATATATCGTTATTTTCACATACATGTACTATTTTGGGGTGGGGGTGGGGGTGAAGCGACACTTACCAGTGACATTTTTTTGTATTGTTTTTTTTATTTGATAGACAAATAGCAATCCATAATGATTAGAATTAGTGCTAAAACTGTCATAATCATTATATCATACACCGATTTAAGCCACAAACTTTAACATACACATTATATACGTTCTTTTCTATAAGCACCCCTTTCATACCTAGAGAAAAGGGGAGTTAGGGTGTTGGTGTACGTTTGATAAAAACAAATATTAAAAAGTGGGTCCAGTACGTATAGCTTATGATTTTTTTCTAAAAGTTTAATACATGTATGTCTGATAAAGACTTAAATCTCAGTGTAGTTTTCACAAAGTTAATATAGAGCATACCAATTGTTATAATAATGTTCATTTTTGTATTTTCATACATACGTATGTAAAATTGATATCTTAATGACCTCATATTGATCAAAATTAACAAATAATACATTTGACGAAAGTTTCATCATGAAATTGAACAGCACTAATGCAAGCACCTGGAAAGTAAACGAGCTAACTCGGCCATTAATCGTGATTCGGCCTCTTATCAAGATCAGATCATTAACTTTTCAGTTTAAGTACATTTCGATTATTATCTTTAGATTACTTTTTCCAGCCACACACTACACTGACCATATGGTCAACCAGATAGGAGTTCCACATTTAATCCAAGTATCTGAAAACCTGAACAAAATTTGTTTCCGAAGATTGAAAGAAAATATCACTTTGATAAGAAACAAATATTAAAATATTAAAGATGTATTAGAGGATGGATATAGCAAAGATATATACAATCCATTTGATTATTTTAAATTAATATAATTGTATGTAATTGGTTATTAAAGCAGTGCGGAAGTGCAGTGCATATAGTGTTGACCGCTCATACATAGACTGTTGGGTTCGATCCCTAACTCGGGCCTGATGGTCTCTCAAACATACCACTCAATATTGTTTATACACAGGAAACAGAATCGAGAGTGATTTGTATAAGGTCTGCGACTGCTTTGTAATCAGCATAAATTATTTAATTAGAATAAACTAATTAATTCCAATGGTATTGGATTGTTTGTCAAGTTCTTGCCATCGATTCAATACGCAAGAACGTGTGTTGTTACAGTGTCTGTTCATGAATTATACTTATCTATAACGACTCATGTCCAAGGCGGCGTTTAATGCTTCATGTAATTTAACTGAAATGGATTTTAAAATATTGGTTATATATTCAACTATGAAACTAACACCAATTTCGTTTTATAATGGATTGATTTATGTAATAACCTTAGATACACTTTAGATAACATTATCAATACTATAGTTTTCAAGTAGTTACTTTAATTTATATATAGATATGCATTGCCAGAACTTAAGTTTTGCTCCTATAAACTATAAATAGTCTCTGTTTATAGCGTATATTTTTCAAGTTTTCAATGCATTTGTCTCCAAAATCCTGTATATGTCACAGGCAATAAATTAGGTTACAAAACTGGCCGGAATGACCCACGTTATTTGCGTGTGAAACAGGCACGTTCCAATGGAGGGGAATGAGCGATTCACCATCGTAGGCAAGGGATGACATTTGTTTTGGCACAGATACGTATATTATACCTAACCCGAAAGAAAAAACATACATTGAATATAAATGGAAACATATAGTTTTTAAAACATCGACATGGATTATAGTAACCTATTATATCTGATTGTACATGTACTACATTTTCAGTTTTAAATTCAATTCTACTTAATTGTACAATTGCATATAATAATAAAAGTACCCTGGTGTTTTTTACAACTTGCATTAAGAAACAACTCATCCGCTGTTAAGATGGAATTCAAACATTTTGTCTTCTTTTTTAACTTAATACATTACCCAAATGTATTCATTCAACCCTTAAAATTAATATATGTGTGTGTGTAAATGTGTGTATCATCCAATACAAGCATTCACCCAAGCCATGTAATTGACCAATCGGAACAAGTTTGCCCCATGCTGTAATGTTATTGCTGCCTTATAGAATAATAGGCTCAGAACTGTTGTACATGCCAATCACTCTTACAACATTCGACATGACTACCAAGATTTAACCAGTGTTTGAGCATATTCATCTCTGCAGAATGTAATCATTTTCCCGTTTGAATCAGCGGTGGTAGTTGAATGATAACGAGACGCAATGCCATATATCAATCATCACGAAGACTGGTCTTGAGGGGATTTGAACTCACGACGACCCCTGTATTTGTATTCAGACGTGCTACCGACTGAGACTACAGGGCCTGGTTAAATAATTAAATTATCGCCATTTTCATTTTTTTTCTCCCTCCAAATATATTATGTATTAATCTTTCACGTTTATTCCAAGTACCATTTACACCTAAGTTGTCTCTCTGACCATGACTAGGGGTGTGTTATTTGCTAACTCGGTATAAAGTTTAACATTGAATGTATTCTGTTAGCAATTATATTAATTGTGCATGCAGTTAAGATGGCCATTCAGAGACTGTACAATTTACTTGCAACAGGAAAGGTTTTCAGTACTGGTAATCAGCAGATCGTAATAAATACTACACTGTAGTGTCGGACTGCTTAGTATAAGCCACACCCACTATGCAATGTATAGTTTCTACCAGCGATTGTTCTTATACATTAATGATATAAAATATGAAAACTGATTTTAACTAAAATGATATGTTCTCCAATTTCGAATGAATAACTGATGTTATTTAAATTGCTATTAAATGTTTTATTTGAGCAAACATAAATATAGCGTATGTCCGTCGACTCAAGGTGATTCAAATGAAGATATCAAAACGAATTGGAAAACAGAACATAACCTTCTATTTTACTTTATTCTGAAGTCATTAAAGCAATCTCAATAGACATCGACATGAAATATTTAGCTGTTAAATAAATTTGAGACAGGAGCCCGAAATATCGGAGAACAGAGTTGTTTTTCTTTAATTATATAAACGCTAAATTTTAAAACTTCAGGTAAATGTTAAAACTTATCCCCCACAAATATTAAAATCTTAAACGTTAAATATCAAAATGTTTTCGCAAAACGGCAAAAGTTTTATATCAAACGCTTAATAGTAAAACTAAAAACTATATAGTACATACACACTTTATGTAAGTACAGCTCATATTATATGAGTCACATAGTGTGTTACTGTTGAAACGAATGAAATAATTAAAAAAGTGGCAACACTGCACATCTGTCACCCAAGATAATTGCGATGGCCTTACGTTGATTAAACGATTGAAACCACCTTTTTGAAACATTTTTTTTATATCATTATGTTTGTAATGTGCACTAACCACTGTAATATATTTATCACACTGTATAGAAAGTCAATCTATTAATAAGAAGTCAGTAGAAGCTGTATATTTCTGTTGTTAGACCAGCTGTGCTAGTATTTACATGAACTCTGCTATCTTATTTAATTTATTTTCAGTTCGAAAGGGTCTTATCACTCTCTCAATTCCGAAAGGTATCTCAATTGTTTATATTTAACTGTTTGGATCTGAGATTCAATGTAATTTTTTGACTACATAATCGTGTGCTGTCATATGTTTGCCTTTTTTAGAGCTAATACTCGTATATGTTATTATAAAACGGTAGAGTCTGACAGAATAATTGAGTTTAAACATATTTTATTTTAATATCTATATGTGACAATACAGTAATACACAGGTACACAAAAAATAGATTGGATTACATGCTTATGTAAATCCGATCCATGAGCAAATAAGATACAACGTTTAATGCAATTGGTAATGTTTCAGAACCTTATTAACGTTAACAAATTGTGTAGACAATTAGAAGAAAAAAGAAAGTTAGTTGTTGTTATTATATAAACTTGTAATGAGAGAGAGAGAGAGAGAGAGAGAGAGAGAGAGAGAGATAGAGAGAGAGAGAGAGAGAGAGAGAGAGAGAGAGAGGGGGAGGGAGGGAGAGTCAGTCGGACTTTTACTGTTAATGTTAACAATATATTAGGATAAACAGCGGCAGCTGACAATATAATTAAAAATTTTGAAGTTTTAATGTTATCAATATGGTAATACTATGATACACATCAGTGACTTGCAGAATAATTTTTAGTCGTTTATGTAACCAAACGATTAATAATGATAAACAGCAATGACTAATAGTTTAACTTTAATCAGTATTATTATGAAGAAAAGCATTGGCTGACAAAATAATTTGAAATGTTTGTGTAAATAATATGATGAACAGCAGTATATTTTAAAATCCAAATGCTAAATTCTAAGTTTTAGTAGAATATGGTTGTTATTTACTCCAATAATGTCTGACTTTTAAACGTTATAATTAAGAGAAAACAATAAGATGTATTTAAAAAAAATCACGGGATTTTACACACAGTTCCTCGTGCAATCTAGGTCAACACATGGAAAAGAGTTTGGTAAGGAGTCTCCTGATGGTGGTGGTTCTCCACAGAAAAATTGTTAATATCTTAAAAACCTTATGTTATATTCTGGTAAGTTTTAAGTGAAAAATTGTTATTTACTTCAATATTTTGTGATTTCAAACGTTTCGTTTTAGAAAGAATTATCAGATGTATTTAAAATGAACTTCCGCTGAGTTTCAAACCAGGAACATCATATCAAGTACCGTATGAAAAGTCATGCGGAAGAAGTCTTTGAGGGAATGTCCCCTTCTTGTGGCGGTTAACCTCCGGAATATTTTGAATATAATAACAAAAAAGTTGTATTCTAGTTAGTCTTAAGGCGGTTGGGTGTTTTTTTTTTTATTTTCTCAAATATTTCAACGTGTTTGTTTTTTTATAAAAGTACACACAAAAAGATATCAGAAAAAAAAACTATCAGATACATTGAAAAAGCGCAAAGGTTGTGGGGCAAAGACGTACAATCTTAAGCCCTCCAGCTTCCACACCTATGCATGTTAAAACTATTATAATATCATATAAAAATTGGTAGCATCACAAAACAACAGTATCATCATTTAGAAAAAAATATCGCAACTAATAGTTAATAAAGAGCATCACGCATCATATACGTAAAATAATATACAACATCACATATAACTGATGTACAGCATCATATACCAAAAGTATTGCATCATAGAGAAAAAAACACCGCATCTCATAGTAGATATACAGCATCACGTACAGCAAATGTACAGCATCATATACCAAAAGTATAACATCATATAGAAAAAAAAAACGCATCTCATAGTAGATATACAGCATCACGTTCAGCAAATGAACAGCATCATATACCAGCATGGTATACAGAAAATACTGCATCATATAGAAAAACACCGCATCACGAACAACCTATATACAATATCATACTGAAAAATAATCGCATCTCATAGTTAATATACAGCATCATATATCACTGATGTACAGCATGAATAACCGAAAAAACATCATCATATAGAAAAACCAATGCCTCTCATAGTAAATATAAAATACCACGTACAACTTGAACATTAGTATAAACCGAAATAACTGCATCATACAGAAAAGCCACCGTAGTAAATATACAGCATCACGTACAACGTATATAAGCATCATATACCGAAAATATAACATCTTATTGAACAGTTACAACATCCCATAGTTAATATACGGCATTCCATATAATTAATGTACAACATCTTATACCGAAAATACTGAATCATGTAGAAAGACCAACGCACCACACAATAACTACACAGCATTACGTACAACCCATGTAATCATAATATACCAAAATTACTGCATCATATAGAAAAACCAACGCATCTTATAGTAAATATAAAACATCACGTACAACCAATGTACTGCAGCATATAGAAAACCCACCGCACCACAAAATAAATAAATAACATCACGTACAATCAATGTACGCATCATATACTAAAATAACTTCATCTTACAGAAAAACCCCGCATTTCATAGTAAATGTACAGCATCACGTAAAACTAAACTACAGCATCATATACCGAGAGTATTAAATCATATAGAAAAACTACCGCACCTCATAGTAAAAATACAGCATCATTTACGACTAACGTACAGCACTATGAACCGAAAGTACTGCATCATATTTCAGAAATAAACGCATCTCATAGTAAATATACAGCATCACGTACAACTAATGCACAGCATCATATACCGAAAGTTCTGAATCATACAGAAAGCTTAAGCATCTCATACAAAAATTAACAGCATCACAAACACATAATGTACAGCTTTATATACAGAGAATATTACGTCATATAGAAAAACTACCGCATTTCATAGTAAATCTACAGCATCAAATAGAGTACAGCATCATATACCGAAAGTATTGCATCATACAGTAAAAAACATCAAATCTTATAGTTAATATTCAGCATCACGTACAACTAATGTACAGCATCATATACCGAAAGTACTGCATCATACAGTAAAAAACGGCATCACATAGTAGAAATACAGCATCATGTTCAACTTATGTACAGCATCATATACGGAAAGTACAGCATTATATAGAAACCAACCGCATCCCAGAGTTAAAATACAGCATCCTGTACAACTATTTTACAGCATCATATACCGAAAGTATTGCATCATACAGTAAAACACCGCATCTCATAGTTAATATACAGCATCATGTACAACGTATGTCCAGCATCATATACCGAAGGTATTACATCATACAGTAAAACATTGCATCCCATAGTTAAAATACAGCATCATGTACAACGTATGTCCAGCATCATATACCGAAAGTATTACATCATACAGTAAAACACCGCATCTCATAGTTAATATACAGCATCATGTACAACGTATGTCCAGCATCTATACCGAAAGTACCGCATCGTACAGACAAACAACTGCATCTCATAATAAATATACAGCATCACAAACAACTAATGTACCGTATCATATACCATAAGAACTTCATCATACAGTAAACTCACATCTTATAATAAATAAACAGCATCACGTTTAACTTAAGTACAGTATCTTATACCAAAATTACTGCATCATATAGAAAAAAAACGCATCTCATAGTAGATATACAGCATCACGTACAACAAGTGTACAGCATCATATACCAAACGTACTGCATCATATAGAGAAAAAAACACCGCATCTCATAGTAAATGTACGGCATCACGCACAACGTATTTACAGCACTATATACCGAAAGTACTGCATCATACAGAAACACAACCGCGTCTCATAGTGAAAAACCATCGCATCACATAACTAATCAACAGCATCACATATAACTAATGTACAACATCGTATACAGAACATACTGCATCGTACAAAAAAAGCACAGCATCTTATAGTAAATATAGAGCATCACGTACAATTAATGTACAGCATCTTATACCGAAAGTACTGCATTGTACAGTAAAACTACTGCATTTTATAATAAATATACTTCATCACGTACAACTAATCTACAGCATCTTATACCGAAAGTACTGCATCGTACAGAAAAATCACAGCACCTTATAGCTAATATACGCATGGTGTTCAACTAATGAACAGTATTATGTACCGAAAGTACCGAGTCATACAGAAAAAAAAACGCATCTCATAGTATATACAGCAATCATAACAAGTACAGCACAGTGAAGAGAAGAAATGACAACATTGATCACACCATTTTAATATAATGAGAAGAAATGACAGCATTGGTATCAACAGTTACCAAAACAACACAAACACAAAGGTATATACGACTATCATAACTAGTACAGCACATGTAATGATAAGAAATAACAGCATTGGTCCCATCACCAACAACAACTGCACAAACACAATACTTTATACAACTATCATATAAGAACAGCACATGTACTGAGAAGAAATGGCAGCATTGGTCCCACCAGCTACCATAACAGTACAAACATAGAAGTGAAAAGCAGTAAATACAACACTCACAACTAGTAAAGCACATGTAATTAGAAGAAATGACAGCATTGGTCACACAAGCTACCATAACAACACAGACAATATGATATATAACACAAGCATAACTGTATCATATAGAAACTCCACGGCATCTCATAGTAAATGCATGTATACAGCATCACGTACTACTATTGTACAGCATCATATACAGAAATTACTGCATCATACAGAAACACCAGCGCATTTCATAGTAAATATACAACATCACGTATAACCTACGTACCCCATCATATACCGAAAGTACTGCATCATATTAAAACAATCTCATGTCAAAGTAAATATACAGCATCACGTACAACTAATGTACACCATCATATACCAAAAGTACTGCCCCATATAGAAAAAAACAGCGCATTTTAAAGTAAATTTACAGCATCACGTTCAACGTATGTACACCATCATAAACCGGAAGTTCTGCATCATATGGAACGCCATAGCTGTCTTATGTGGTCCATTGTATATGTATTATATGCATTCCTTATTATATCATGTGCATTCATCATTATATTATGTGCTTTGTTTATTATATTATGTAGAAACGTTATTACATTATGTCGATACTTCATTACATTTTGTAGATACTTTATTATATTATGTAGACTGTTTATTACATTATGTAGATACGTCATTATTCGTGTAGATACTTCATTACATTATGTCGAAACTTTATCATATCTTGTCAAAAGTTTATTATATTATGTAGAAACGTTATAACATTATGTCGAAACTTAATTATATCTTGTCGAAAGTTTATTATATTATGTGCATTCTTCATTATCATATTCTCCTTATGATGACAAGATAATTTTGACGGGGTGATTTATATACTGACACCGTGTCAAAATAATGTTGTTGTTTTATAGCATAAATGTCTGTAAAAGATGAATTATACAATTATAATCAATGATTGACATATTATTCATGAATCATGAATTGGACACCATTTTTAAATAGGTGTTTTCCTAAATATAAAGTCAGTGTTTTCATGATTTGCGAAGTATCATTTAGTCAACATTCTATTGTGCCAAACCGGGGACATGTCCCCGGGATAACCTGGCGGAGGGACTACCTTAGAACTACACACACGAGTTAGAGAAGGACGGTATACTCATTCATAATAAAGAAATAACATATTTAGTCTAGTTTCTATCAGCGTCAACGTGTATTTCAAACTTTAGAGGAGCTTAATCGCGTTGGGGTCCACTTCGACAAAGATTCTTTCTAGCGACAGGCTTTGGGAAGGCTTGTGTTTGAAACGCATAGGAATATTTATTGTGCTGGAACTGGGGATTGTTTCATGCACATTAGTTTAGTCTGATGCTTTTAGTTTGAAACTGTTCTCAAACATAACAGTTTTGTGCTGGAACTGGACATTTATCTTAGTTCGAATATTTAGGTTTGGAACAGTCTCCAAACATATAAGAATATATTTATACTGGAACTGTACAGTGTTCCAAGCATATAGCTTTGTTATTAGCTTGAAACCGTTCTCAAACAATAAATTTATTTTCATGCTGAAGCTTGGCTTTGTTTCATGCACTTTAGGCTAGTTTGAAGACATACGTTTGAAACAGTCTTCAAACATATAGGTGTATTTTTATGCTGGAGCTGAGCATTGTTCAGGAAATACAGTTTTGGTTTGAGTTTGAAACAAGTCTCAAACAAATGCTGTCTAGACACGTTGTCTGAACAGCTGGTCTCATCATTAAAATAGTGTTGAACAACAGTTAGTTCAACTCTACAGGGTTTGAAACATTATACTGTAAATAATTGATTGATATGATTGTCTGTTTGATTTCTAAATATACAGCATCATGCACAACTAAAGTACCGCATCATATACCGAAAGTACTGCATCATAAAGAAAATCCACAGCATCCTATATTAAAAATCAAAAAACACGTACAATTAATTAACAACAGTGTAAACCGAAAGTATCGTTTATAGAAGAAAAAAACATCGCATACCATAGTAAATTAACAGCATTACCTTAAATTTATGAACAACAACATATAGAAAAAACACCGAGTATCATAGTTAATATACAGCATCATGTACAACACATGTACAGCATCATTTACCGAAAATACCGCATCATATAGAAAAACCAAAGCATAATCACGTACAACTAATGTACAATATACGCATCATATAGAAAAAACACCGCATTCAATAGCATATATACAGCATTACATTAAACTTATGTACACTATCATATAGAAAAACAACCGTATCTTATAGTAAATATGCAGTATCGCGTACAACTTATGTACATCATCATAAAGAAATCTGCCTAATCTCACAGTAAATAAATAGTATTACGTACAACGTATGCACAGCATCATATACCGATAGAACTGCATCTTACAGTAAAAACCACGGGAGCTCATAATAAATATACAGCATCACGTACAACCATTGTACAGCATCATATACCGAAAGAACTTCATCTTACAGTAAAAACCACCGGATCTCATAGTAAATATATAGCATCACGTACAACATATACATGTATGCATCTTCAAGTACAATTAATGTACTCTATCATATACCGAAAGAAAAACAACCAAATATCATAGTAAATATACAGTATCACGTACAACGCATGTACAGCAAAGTACTGCGTCAAATAAAACCAACTTTATCTCATAGAAAAAAATCTAGCGTCACGTACTACTTATGTACACCGTCATATACCGAATGTACCGCAACTCATAGAAAAAATCTAGCATCACGTACAACGTGTGTACTGCATCATATACAAAATGTACTGCATCATATAAAAAACTTAAAAACTGCATAGCAAAACTACATCACATAACAAAATTACAGTATCAATATAATTGAACAGCATATTAAACTAATTGAACAGCATACTATAACAAGAAACGTCACTGGTAAGAGTCGCATGCCCCCCCCCCCCCACCCCCACCCCCCAAATGGTCTGTGAAAATAACGATATTTTTTTTAATAGGTAGCGATGTTTCCATAAATATTAAGAGTCATGGACTGACGTTTCAGACTAAAATGCAAGTTCATGTTTTATTTTTACATTAAAAGGTGGCTTGACCTCTGTGTACCCATTATCATTGCATATTGATCACATGTATAAAACTATTTTAAAATCCTTCCATGTAGAACAAAGTTACAGACCAGAAATGCAATATATAAAAACTGATGGTGTGACCTTGACCTCTGATAGGGTTCTGGGTCTTAACGCGACACTCCGTAATGTCAATTTTTACACATGCAGTATTGTTTAAATCCATCCATGTATGATAACGTTACAGACAGGACTTTAAATCTCAAACAAACTTAAAGTGTTGTTTAACAAACTCAAAGTGTGACATTGGCCTTTGAGGTACGGGTCTGGGTGTTATGGTGCGACAAATTGTCATGTCATCTCGGTCAATAGAGCCAAGTTAAAGACAAAGTTACAGACCACACACAAAATATCAAACAAATTGAATGTGTGACCTTGACCTTTAAGGAAAGATTCAGGATCTTTCACGCGACACTTCATCATGTCATGTTGATCAACTCGCCAAGTGTTTTTCGAAATTTATCCATAGGTGATAAAGTTACAGGCCGGATATGAAATCTCAAACTTACTGAAAGTGTTGTCAAACGAAGTTAAATTGTGACTTTGACCTTTGAAGTGGGAGTCTGAGTATTTCGCACGCTATGTCGCCATGTTATGTTGATCATTTGTAGCAAGTATTTATAAAATCCATCTATGCATGACAAAGTTACAGGCCGGACACGAAATCTCACTTAGACTCGAAGTATTGTAAAACAAACTAAAAATGTGACCTTGACTTTTTAGGTACGGGTGTGGGTCTTACGCACGACACGTCATAATGTCATGATGGTAAATTAAGCCAAGTGTTTTTGAAATTTATCCATAGGTGACAAAGTAATAGACTAGATACGAAATCTCAAAGTGACTGATAGAGCCATTAAACAAAGTTAAATTGTGACCTTGACCTTTAAAGTGGAAGTCTGGGTGTTACGCGCGGCATGTCGTTATGTTATGTTGATCATTTGTAGCAAGTATTTATACAATCCATCTATGCATGACGAAGTTACAGGCCGGACACAAAATCTCATACAGACCCAAGTGTTGTCAAACAAACTTAAATGTGTGACCTTGACGGACGGACGGACGTTTCCACGAATTGGTATTTAAGTGGTTTCTTTGTGCCCAGTTTATTACTTGAATGTGTGACTAAACTTTAGCTACACAAAAGAAAAAAGCCAAATCAAAGTTGTTTTTATGTGTAAAGAAACGGCCACATATTTTTTCAACTGTTTTTCATCCGTCCCAACAAATTACTTACCCAAAACCCTAGTCTCTTAACTACCCATTCGTGTGCACGAACAGACAAAATGACGGATGGATGGACGGACGCTGCGATTACTATATGCGCCCCCCCCCCCCCCCCCCATAAAACTGCATCACTGAACAACTCATACTATATATCAAAACTACCATGTCAAATAAAAAAACTACGGCAAGCACAGCATCATATAACAATTTCATAGCATCATATACATGTAACATAGGAAACCATTAGGAATGACGGAAGAAGTGTAATAGGAGGGAAAATATACCTCTTTTCTGCCACATTTTTGGGGCAAATACCACAGTTTGTGGGCAAACTGAATACGAAGAAAACCGATAATCGCCGAAGGTGAACGAACGCGGTATATCAGTTGTAGTTATCACAAACAATCTTAAACGGAACCGGCCGAGCGAGTATCGGCTTTTACTTTACTTCATAGGTTAAACAAGGAAATAGCTCGAAATTTTATTTGTTTGCCTTATGTATATATAATTTAACATAAAAATCTCACTTTCGTTATTTAAAGATTACCCGAGTATCTATAACGAGATCGTCTGTCCACGTCGTTGTAGTAGCGTATTACGTTTTAACAGAGACATTTAAACAATTAAGTCACTTCTGTATTTACCTACGACAAAAGGGGTGTCAGGTCAATGCAGAAAATATCAGCGAAAGATGAACTTACGTATTTAATATATAAAGTTACATTAAGAAATATTAATGACTATATTTTACCAAAAATGACTACACTTTGCCAAATTTTACTTCGCCCGGATGTATATCGTATTAATCGTATATTTACAACACAGGTAGATAGGTCATTTATCTGGTACTATTTTACAAGACATAATTCGTTTTTGCTGAAGGCTATTAAATGCACGACCGAGCTCGGATTCAATCAGTAATTTTATACGCATGGAAGAATTTAAACTTGTACATATTTTGGGTATAATCTCGTTAATATGTCTATTCGTTTCGATTCCGTGTTTATATTTGTGCCTACGGAGAAGTCCTTACAACCTATCAAAAACATACTTCGTTTCTATCTAGCAGTATTTCTTCTATGTAAAATATAGATTTGTAAATCAGTTGGCTTAGAAAGCTTAAATGTATTTGTGTGAACTTTACAATGGAGGAAATACGTATACTTTTATGTAACAAGCTGCATCAGCTTAACTTAAAACAGGAGCATTTAACGAGAGAACTTGAGAAAATAAAGGAATCGAGCGAGGCAATTGTACAGGTTTTAACTCAACTTCAAGAACGTGTTGAGTCTGGAGGTTCAATAAAACATAAAGATCTTAAAGACAAAGATTGGGATGAGGAATTAAATTTTAAACAAACATGATAAATATGTTGCTTTATATGCGTTAAATGCAACAAAAAACATGAGAATAACGTTTATCTACCAAAGTAAAATAATTAAAAAAAAATGTTGTTTACAAAATGAATCAGTTTGTAAAGTATTTAATATTGACGATTAAAATGGACACCCTCTTTTAACAGTGAAATAAGATTTGTCTTCCGAAAGTGAGATAAGACGTGACGTGTACACATTCTATGTCTTTATAAAAACTTCGTGGTATATGTGAATACTCATGTCTTTCAAATTTAACTCTTGCGTACCTCTTCATTTAAATGAGTTAACTCTGCACTTCCAATGCATAGACTTTAGAAACAAGGAGTCAACAAAAAGTGGTTGAAGATTTACAAAAACGTAACACATTGTTTTAAACTTATTTGATAACATTAAATAGCGTTACTAAAGCGAAATGTATGCAACCAACAAAATAAAATGTGATGTGCACATTCTATGTCCATATAAAACGTTCGCGGTAACTCGGAGTATACTAGTATGTAACACTCATGTCTTTTAAATTTAACTCTTGCGTGCCTCCTCAAACCTCACCGAGGGTTTAGGTTAACTCCTTTTTCAAATGAGTAAACTCCTCCCTGGTCATGCCAATACTTTATATATATATATATATATATATATATATATATAAGGAATTAATTAAAAGTGAACAAATCATTCAGTAGTTTGCTGTTGCCGAGGATGTTCGCCGGTGATCTTTGTAAAAAGGAGTATAAACGTAAAGATAATATGCTTCGGCACCAGAAAATAATACACGGAGACGATACTTCCGAGGAAGAGCTGGAGAAAGAAGAACTTACCGACGAATCTAATACCGACGATTCAGATATAGAATCAGATTCGGGTGAAAAGGAAGAAACAATAGACCCTTGGTACCACATGGTTGATTATGCATTTAAATCGCTTCAGCCCGAATTCGTCAAAATAGCATCAGCTTTTGTGAACAACGATGAACTGAATGAAAAGCAAGCAAGAAAAAATGCATTCAACGAACTATTGCCGAAATACAGAAAGCTTCTTATCGATAAATATTTATTCAGGGTTTTATGGTTCGATTCGATAAGAAAAGATACCATTCATACTGCTATCAAACGGACAGCCAGACAACTGAAAGAAGAAGACACTTTCGAGAGTGAAGAGTCCTGGAAGTACGCAACTAAGAAACGGAAATATCTCTTTGACAAAGTGCTTAAGGAGTATAATCCGCCTGACATTACCACCAATCCCTAAATTCGGATATAAACATTTGTTATGATGATATTTTCTGTAGGAAAACATAATATTTCTATGTTATGTTGTTTGTAATTAGTAGTTATAGCATGAGTTGTCTGAAATTATTTGCATATACATATAAAACGTTCAATTACATCCAATAGATTTGATAATAATTTAATAAAAAAAATAAAAATAAAATAAAATAGCTATAATGTGTATTGTATAATAGTTCATTCATAAGGTAAATTTGTTATCAGCTTTCAAAACACGATACTGTTCAATCAATATGTGTCATATTCAAATAAAGAGTAAAAAACTTTAGCACATGTTAGTTGAAATGAAAATTCCTGTTGTTTATGCAGTGCTCTATCAATCCCCGGTCTCTCTCTCTATCTCTCTCTCTCTCTCTCTCTCTCTCTCTCTCTCTCATTTGCTCAGTTGAATTTTCCTCTTTCTCTTTTAATACTTCTATAGTAAGAAAATAAGTATACAGTATATTAAAGTAACATGCACATCATACATTACAATACCATACATTATTTATAAACACATCTTAAACTTCCGTAGCATACAGCTAGACAGTTTTTAAACACATCTCTTTTAATCTCCTCAGTGTATTAGTGAACTCAAACCAACGAGCTAAGCTATTGAAAATATAAAAATAAAAATATAACAATTGGAATATTTTTAATAACTGTACTTACACAAAACCCTTGATTGTTAGTGAGAAAGTGATTCGTTACGTCATAGCGCGCGCAATGATATCAAATACAAGTGTACCTGCGATGGCTGGTCCGGGCCAACATAAAACATGTCTAAAATGCACAAAATATCAAAATATCTTACAACCAGTTTCAAAATGTTCAGGGGGAGAGAGTTACCGGTCCAAATAATATCAAGCATTCGGTGCTTATTGTTTCTCAGTGTATGTACATAATTATATATACTGAATACGCCCGTGTAGACGATTATCGCAGGCACTAATATTTATTTTTAAAATTGAAAACTAAACAACGATGCACAAGACTGCCTCAAGCCACAGTTTTTTCTATCTTGTTACTGGACACCTGACCCTGACCCAATGGTCCAAATCCGCCTTTGACTTTTCTAAAAATAAAATGTAACGTCACATGAATGTGACACACTGCACTGCACACAAACAAAGATGTTGCCTCAGCCGTGTAAAAAACATATTATCAGTGACTTTTTATAAAACGAGGTTTCTCTCAGTTTTCTATCTTCTCTTTTTTTTCAAACGTACAAATAAAACAATGCATTTTTAAGAGGTTTGTTTATATTCATCACATAATCCCGAGATTGTATCCAGATTCTCAGATTCGGCAAAAACGTACACATAAAGGGGTTTATAAGATGGGTTTTAGCAAAATTACAAAAACGATTAATTTCAATAACTTTTTGATAGTAAGAAAAAAATGTTTTTCGGAAGTTTAATTGGCTTTCAACATATCGTGATACTTAAGTACAGGATAACTGAAATGAATAAACACAAAAATACTAAGTAAATGCAAGATCCTTTTCCGTTCGTACGGCCGAGCGTGCCCAACTAATATGTGAGGGAGAATTTTACATACAAAATGCTTTTGTGGGGTTTGTGGTTACAACCATATTGCATGCCGCCGGGATTTTGACCTGAAAACATCGTTTTGTGGTTTAAACAAGTCTGTTTTAAAACGATTTTGTTATGTTTTCATCTGTTTATTTATAAATTTGTTGATATGTATTTATTAATTTTGAAGTATTATTAACTCGGTAGATCCTGAAAACAGTCTCTTTTGTCTAAACTTTTGGAAAAAATGCTTTTAAACTGCTAAATAAAAACTGGTTTGCGTTATCACCGACACATTCCTTGCATTTTACTGCAATTTAACTGAAAACTGCTAAATAACATAAATTACGCCAGTTGTCTTTGCTAAGGGTTGCTTGTAGTTGTATAAGCGGAACCTGGCATAAGTGTGTGTGTTTATACTCTAAGGCAGTATCAAACAAAAGTCTGTAAACATTCAGGTTGTGTGCATGCCGTTGTCATTTAATATTTACATAATGTGCATAGTTTATTAAACAAGTTAGATTGGCATTATCATTTTTTTTTATCGCTGTTGAATTATCTTCCCCAGACTTAAACAGTAAGGTCATAACAATAACATCTCGAACACGGTCTTGATGTTGTCAAGTCGGATAATTAATGTTAGAATTTTGTCAGTTATATTCAGTTATCAAAATACGGTGTCCCGTTGGGGGCCATCGCGGCATATTTATTAAATTAAGTAAAGTCGTAACAACGAAACTACGATGGTGAAAAGTCGAAACAACAGTGGCGAAAAGTCGCAACTACGATGGTGAAAAGTCGAAACTACGATGGTGAAAAGTCGAAACAACGAAACAACGATTGTGAAAAGTTGAACTCATTTCGACTTTTCACCATCGTAGTTTCGGCTTTTCACCATCGTAGTTTCGCGTTTTCACCATCGTAATTTAAAAAATATGCCGCGAAGGCCCCCAACGGGACATTGTATCAAAATGATGAACAAATTGCTCGTGTTTGTACACTGGCACATTGATTTTTTATTCAATATTTACCAAACATACACAGTTGTTATGTAATAACAATCATACCGAATCAAAATATTGAACTGTCAAAATAAGATTATTATTGCTAGGATTATTACCCTTGAAACATAAAATGATTTACCTTGTGATTTTGTTTGCGGTTAGATGCCTTCATTTTCATTTGGTCTTTATCAAATATACAAAGTAGTTTTTATGACCAGAATGATTCGGGACAGTTCTTAAATTGAACGAATAAGAACACTCATAAAATTCATAGTTATTATTTTAATTCGTCAATATTTCCTTTATTTCACATTATATGCATTTAATTACTCCAATATACATAATTGTATCAACAGAATATGTACACTGTTCATACTATAATACTTTGAAATTGTTAAGAACAGGCCTAACTAGATAACATTTATTTGTTGCCCGTTGAGATCAAATATCACTTTGACACGATATCCAAGCAATTTGTGAATAATTTGGGGACATCGCGAAGCTTGTTATTATAAACGTATGTAACATAAGGCTGACATTAAAATAATGTTTAATGATTTTATTATCTATATTGCAGGTTACACTCGGAGTTATTTTATGCAACAACAAAAAGATATACCTGGGAGTACTTGAAAATAAGGATGAGCTTTGCTTAAATGCTCGGTGGAAAACTAAATAGCACAGCATTTAAATTCACTGATGGTTCAACTACACAATATGTTAACAACACTATGGAATCGATGACGACTATTAATAATAAAGTTTCAGGGTATAAAAACACGCAACCAACTGATAATCTTAGACACTCAATACAAATTAATTATAAAAGCTGTAGACACATATGTAAAGAAGAATCTGAAGTAATATTAATCAGTATGCTGTGTTTTAAACCATGCATTGTTTGATTTGATTAGATTTTTATTTGGATGTTTTATGTCTTGATAATTATGTATGATACAGTAATATTTCATTTTAGTAAGAAATTTAGGATACACAATGCAACATTACCGCTTCAATTTTATTTGTTAACCCCTACAATGGACATTTAAAATTATTAAAACTTACAGTTTATTTACAAAAGAAATCATACAACATAAAAAGTGTTAATCAACTCCAACTGTGGGCTCGCTTTTTATGCATTGTTAATTTAGTATTTGCCATTGTTAAAACATCATTATAGCAGACCAAATCCTGAATATTCATTGTAAATAAACATTTTATAACATTAATTTCTCGGACGAAATGTTACAGTGATAAATTATGTTTATATATTTGTGTACATTGTATTACCTTATAGCTTTGCCATTATATAAAAATATTGTTGTGATGTTAAATATTTCAAAGTGTGTTTCATTTCTTGAAGGAGATTGTACCTTAAAACTTAGTATGTACGTCCGGACGTCAACAATTTCTTGAAATATCTTCTCTGAAATCACAAACACAATGTACTTTGGATGGTGTTTAAGAATGTTTTTATCCGACGCCGGTCATAAAAAAAATGGCCGTCATTTTTTTTTTTTTTTGCAAATTTTTATTTTAAACGACATCTCCGTTGAAACCATTTTTATTGTAACTTTGCTGAATTATTACCAAACAATTATAGCTAAAATTTATCAGGTGTTCTTTCTAACCCAATATTGGCATCCAGTTGGTGTATTACTCTCGAATATAAATCCGGCATTAATTCAATATTCTAAACCTATGAAAACATAACAGTTGCAATAGTTTGGGATCTCAGACCCAAACTAGAGTTATACTAGATTAACGAAAAATGACAAATATAAATACTACTGATATTTGATCCTTTCTTTACTGTGGTATATAAATTAAAGAATCCTATGTTTTTAAACATATTTTAGTCACTTTTTATTTGTATTTGTTAAATGTCTGTATCTTTTCGGCATAGGTAAGAGTTTAACACTTTTTCAAACAAAGACTATTTTGACTTTTGAAATTTAATAAGGTTTAAGTGCCATTTTAAGAAGCATGGATTGTATGTTTACTTCTATCAATATTGCCCTATTTGAGATATATCGTTATATGTTTTGAAGATGAAGCTCCTTGCACGATACGGGTTTCATTTGTATTTTTCTAGACCATGTTGTTAAATTTATACATGTGTTTATGAAAATATTAAAGATATGTTATGTCTCTTTACTTTATCGCAATTTTGTAATTGTAAATATGTTACTAAAAAAATAAACTTTTATATCGGACATGTTATTCTATTTGATTACATGATCCATTATATTGAAATCGAGTAAAACAACTAGAAAAGTAAGTGGATTCGGTTTTACTGAGTTTGTACATGATGGGCAATACATCAATAACAGCTCTCCCACACGATCCCTGGCTCAAGCAGTATCGTATTTACTTGTTTTACTGAGTGCGCTAAATTGTTCTAAAACAATAAATGATACCAACACAATCAATATATGGGTTTAAATTTACGATCACTTCACTGTTTTGTAAGCTAAAAAAATTATCACATTGAAGAATTTTAGGTTTGATAAAACATTTGGCATTGAATGAAGATAATTGTTACAGAAAGGAAAATGAAACGAGAAATACATGTTTGATAATGTTTTAACGTCTTCAGTATGGACTTTTCTTTATTTGTAATTTGTGAATCTGAAGTCAAGAATATAAATTAACTACATACATTTTTAATTGAAAATAAAAACGATTGTTGTAAACTCAACGTTTTAATTCAATTTCATTTTCCCGAAACTTCGCTTTCAACTGCATCACAATAATTGTCTACTCTTTTGCTAAAACAATAAATTTTAATAGCAAAAATAGATTAAAAAGTATATTTCTACTCATTGCTATACTGTCCTAATCCTTGGAACCGGTCATAATTGTATACAATTTGTGTATAAAATTGACCAAAAAATCTGATTAACAAAATATATTTAGAAGTTTTTAAATGTATTTTAAGAAGAGATCTCTAATTTAGAATGTAGATAAACTCATGCATACACATTTAAGATAATTGTAATTAGAACGAGTGATTACAAGAAGAGAAAAGTTATTTTCTAGTACATAGGTTTGAATGAGCGTACACCTTGAAGATAGTTTCTTCTCTGGTGTCTTTGGTGCGTTCTAATGGCAATTTCAGAAATAATATTTTGTAAAAAAAAATCTCCTTTATATCATGTCGTGTTTGTACGTATCGAACAGGTGCAAAAAGAAACGTTGCTAGCGAGAAATGTCTTCTTTTCTTATGCAAACAATACATTTCTCTTGTTCTGCATATTTTTTCTGATTGCAACGAAACTATCCATTTTATACTGAAGAGACGTTTCTTTTCTACTTGACAGTTTTGAAAGATTCATTCTTTCAAACGCTTGAATTTGAACTAAATTTCTAGAAGAGAAAATTTCTCTTGTAAAATATAATCGGTAGAAAAGAAATATCTCTTACGTTGCAAGCGAGAAATGTCTCCGTTTCTTATCTTAACAAAGCATTTCTCTTGTTCAGCATTTTTCTCCGAATACAACGAGACAATCACAGAAGAGAAATGTTCTCTTCTAGAATGGTTTCGCTTTTACAGACAATACTGTCAGAAGAGAAGTTTCTTTTCACGGTTTTGAAATACCTATTCTTTCAAACGCGTGCATTTGAACATTTTTTCTAGAAGAGAAAATTTCTCTTGTAAAATATCCGCAGAAAAGAAACATCTTTTATGTTGCTCGCTAGAAATTTCTTCTTTTCTTATGTTAACAAGATATTTCTCCTGTTCTGCACACTTATTCAATTACAACGAAACAATCCCAGAAGAGAAATTTTCTCTTCTGGGACAACCCTGCTTTTAAATATTATTCTGAAGAGAAGTTTCTTTTCTACTTGAGAGTTTTGAAAGATTCATTCTTTCAAACGTGTGCATTTGAACCAAATTTCTAGAAGAGAAAATTTCTATTGTAAAATATTGCATTACAACATCGTATATCTTAAAAATATGTCACTTTATTGGTCTCATTCGAACTTAAAGTCCAATTCAGCTCATTTGTAGGGGTGAAACACACTTTTGTATTTTCTCTTTTTATTTTGGAGCGCATTACATGTTTCTGAACAAAAATATCATAAAAAGATTTATATGATAGCATTTAAATAATCAGTGTTAAATGTGTTATCCTCCTCCAAAGCACAGTTGCGATATGTAGAAACGGTGAAAGTGACACCAGAATAATGAACTTCATATAACTGAAGAATGATCTTCTTTGTTTACTTGATAATGTATTTTATTTATTATCTAAGACACAGTCGTGTGTTTATTCCGATGGTTGAACTTTTGCAATAGTTTCTAATACCAAGATAAGTGGCGGCATGATGTCGATAGGGGTAGAATGGTGGCATGTTTTTTATGTTATAGATAACTTCAGATGATTACCCATGCATCTCGCTACGTGAATACATTCTAAAAGCACATTCACAAGTGTTTACAAAGAATGTAAATTAAAAATTGTTCTATTCTAAACACGTCACACTTAAGCAAATAAAAGGAATGACTAACTGAAATTGTGATATATGGAAGCCGACTTAATAATGATTCTGAACGCTTTGTATGTATAGTACATACCAGTGGTAAGTAAAAACTCAATCACATGAAACAACATTTGTTCTGTGTGTATCAGTTTCAGTCAAGGAACTATTCGGAATCATGTTTACGGAATGGTAACTCTTTGCACTTTGTACCTATTCCTGAAGTTGTATATGCATTTAATGAATATATTTGTGTTGCTTTACCTGCGCTCCAATGTTTTATTTTATGTAATAGCACTTACACGAGTGCATTTACTGGATTATGCAAGGAAAACATTGTTGCAGTAATGGTGTGTTCAGTTTGTGTCCGGAGCTTGTCTGTTTTATGTTAAGAAATTGTCCAAGAACCCTAAAGGTATTGCATCGTCGCCATATAAGAGAGTTTTTACAAACGAAACTGTGGACAATAAAACCAATGTCAAATAGCCTAAAGCATCACTTATGAAGTGTTAATTTCCAATCACTAGTTTTGACACATTCTTTATTTACGATACAAAACTTCCTGTTGGAAGATATATTTTTAAATATGACTTTTTGCAATAGTTTCTGATTTCCAGGATATATTCTCTATACGATTGATTTAGCAAACTTAATGTTTATATAAATTTGGAGCACAGAAAGAGTTGTTTATTGCACTGTAAATCAACCGATATTTACATGTAATAGTTTCTGACTTCCATAAATTATTCTCTGAGCGATTGATTCAGCTAACCCTATGTGTATATAATCATTTGGAGAGCATAAAGATTTGTTTACACACTGTTTAGCAACCGATATTTGATAATGAGCACTAAATCTTGCTGTTGTATGGCAGTTGAAATTTGTTAATACCTGTACAATACACTTATTTTACTTTGTCATGGTGAATGGTTACATCAACTAATCCAATATAAGACCTTGAATCGTCTCACCCAACTGTGGTTTTTTGTGGTTAATAGCCATTCCCGAGGAAGTCTTATTTTAATCAATGGTCCCAGTGAAAGTTTTATAATATATAAAAGAAGGGCTGCTTGGCATTATTATTTTTTCCGTTTAACGTAAAGCACCAATACTTAATCCATATAAATGGTATATACAATTTTGCAATTAAAATACACATGCACCGTAACTTTGAGACATAATCTTTATTGTAGGGAAAAATACATTGACCATTATTCACGTTAATTCACCATTAATTTGTATAATTATATCTGAATCTTATATGCCAATACACAGTCAAGGATGCATGTCCGAAGATAGGTTTAACAATCAGAAACAATAATTTTTGATAACTTACCTGGCTTAGGAAGAAACAATGTATTTGTACAAGGAATACTTTCTTCATTCAGCCAATCTGAGTTATAAATACAAAACAATATCAACTGTTATAAGAGCAACATCATGTAAAGTAAAGACATATACACACTGGCATGTGTTCACACAAGGACACAGATAATACAAAGGGAGCATTATGTTGAGCATTAGGAAGAGATTCAAGGGAGACAGTTAAACATATAGACATGTGCGAATAGGCAGCCATACGATAAACGCCAATAGACGTGACGATCCAGTCGCTAACAACAAACACAAAGAAACATGTTGTATGTATAACTGTAACTATTTATCAAATTAATTATATTTCAAAGTCAGATTACACATAACACATATCATTGATTAACGAATGAAATTACGACCGAACAATTGTGTCTTCCTGCAAACGCTACCGTCTATGTTTACATACTTAAATATTTTAGATTGAAATTGATACAGTAAAACAATGTGATTTCGCATGAAATATTTCTTTTGATAAACTAATATAGCGTTACGTGAATAAATGATCTCGTTTATAAACATATTAAGTATATTCTGTGTGTAGAAAATAGAGTAAACACTCATTACTGTTTTCCTCGTTGTATTTTATGACAGAATCTGTGCAAAATAAAGTATTGGTTATTTGTACTACGACTAAATATATTAGAATTGAAAATATTTATTGATTCCTTCAACAGTATTTACTGAAACGGAAAGGGCATACAGGTCTATTTCCATATGGTATTTTTACTTACATCAATTTCAAATCAAAAGGAACAAGAATATGTAGTCGGCACTTTCCTTATCAATTCTATATCTTACTAAGATGTTCTGAGTTCAGTGTGTCCTCCGTGGCCTAGTGGTATCAGAACACTTACCTCTCACCGCTAAGGTTCGAAAAACGCTCACTCCAAAAACTTTAAGTGAAAAAATGTGCCAGTTACATACAGAAGTACGGTGTCCCTACTCAGATTCATTATGAAGTCTTCATCCACTTATAAAACTGGATATGCCATATACAACCTAAAATCTATAAAAAACGCCGTTAAACCCCATTAAAAAAATAGGTTCAGAAACTTGAAAATGAAAACTACTTTCAGAAAAAATGAAAACTTTTATCAATAGGGTTTGTCGATGTGCATCGGAAAGTAAAGTATTTGACATTGTGTTAATTATGTCTGTAGTAACATATTATACATGTGTAAACTGAAGATGAAAACTCCTTAGTAAAGACACTATCACAACACTTGGTTGATAAATTCATATAACGTTTTCTTAAACAAGTTTGGAGTAATTCACCTGAAACGAATGTTTTCTACTGGTTCCATAATAATAGAAAAATATACAAATGTACTCCATCATAGCAAAATGCCAAACATAACCATTAAAATGACATGTGTACACATTTTCGTGAAATTATCATGAACAGTGTTTTAAATTATGACAATTTTATAATGTTGGATATTTGTTTCAATCTATTGTTTCAGAAAGTACTTAAAATAACCCTATAGTAAATTGCACTACTAGATCACGAGGTTAGCCTGAGTATAATGTTTTACGATACTACCTTGAACATTAGTTTTTAAATAAACTAAATAAATATAGTGTTACGTGATAACATGAACTCGTTAATAAACATTGTACGTATAGTATGTGTGTAGAAAATAGAGTATACTCACCACCATTACTAATTTTCTTTCGGGGATTTTTCTCATCAAATTCCTTGGCAAAATCTGAGCAAAATATATTTATGGTTACTACGACTAAATACTTTTGAATTGAAGTTATTTATTGAATATTCTATGATGTTACCTTGAACATTTTATATGTAATAAACTAATATAGTGTTACGTGAACTCTTAAACACGTAAATAAACATCGTACATGTACGTATAATATATTTGTAAAAATAGAGTATACTCACCATCCTTGTTGCATTTACATTTCTTTACACAGTTTGATACAAAATAAATAAAAGTAATTTAAACGACGACAAAATATATTAGAATGGAAGTTCTTTATTGATTCTTTATTGATTGCTTTCGAGAATATTTACTGAAACGAAAAGGACACATACCTTTTCTTTATAATTTTTGTATGGTATTTTACTTATTTCAAATTGATAAGAACAAGAATATGTAGTGGATAATATTCCTAGCCATTCTGTATTTTACTAAGATGTTTTGAGTTCAGAGTGTCCTCCATGGCCGAGTGGTTTAAGGCATTTTCTCAAGATCACTTATCTGTCACTGCTTAGGTTCGAGAACCGCTGGCTCCCAAAACTTTAAGTGAGAAAGATTGCCAGCTACTTGCAGATACGTTAAATATTGAATTTGTGTGCTTTTTGTTTCCATGACAGACATATATGTAATTAAAAACTCCCTTATACCTAAGATTCTATGGATTTATGGAACAATCGAAACATTTCCCAAAAATACGAGTATTACATGATCACTTGATAGCACCGATTTCGTGAATTTAAATAACTGATAAACAAGATAATGCAACTGAACTAAATTGCATGTTTACGATCACTGTTTATATAACTAGGACTAAATTTGCATTGCTTAATACGTTTTTGATTTAATACTCATTAAATGCATCATATATTTAAATGAAAAACTTCCATTGCCATTATATTTACTAAAGGCAAAATCTCTTTGGCTGAATCTTGTGCCACATGCATGTTAAACAGTACAACGTATATTGATATCAACTGGACACTTTGTACAATTGGAGCTCTACAAAAACACTCAGAATGAAATTTGTTATTTAAAGTTACCATGAGACTATCCTAATATAAACATGAACGTGAAGTAAACATTATTTTGTAGAATCGTTTTGTCTGTTTGACAGCACTTTTTCATTGAAGTCTCGAAAACTTTACATCAGATGATACTTTTCTGCAAATGTTGCTGAACAAAAACAAAAACAATCAATTCTATACGAGTATAGCGATTATTTCCCCTTGGACATACATTTTAAGGTTTCTTCAGAATTGCGATACTGATTATCTTTTTATTCGCATTGTTGTGTTTACTCAAAATATTACATCGTGTATCAAAATGAATGAAACTGATGCCGTGTATTTAACTTATTTACTTATTTACGAATTCAAATATATAATCATATATAAATAGTCATATATAATCATATATATATATATATATATATATATATATATATATATATATATATGTGTACATATATATCCTTAAATGTATGCAATCTAAGGCTAAAAGTAATACCCATTTATACCTTTCAAACACTGAGGTTGGCGGTAAACGCCATATATTTATTGTAATATCTGTATCAGTGTTATAAAATTGAAACCAGTATTTGCCACGTGCACCTTTCGTTTTGCTAGCAAATGTATATATGTATTGACTTTATAAATGTTTACACCTAAAACAGGAATTTAAAATAGAAGAAATATATCATTTGTCAGTCGGTTGCGTATATTTACAATTAACTTGAAAAAATATTATTACTTCGGGCACATAAGGAATCGTTTTTCTTAAAACAATTACATGCTGGTGTCAGCGATAAAATGAAAATGGTATAGATTTCACGAGCGTAGTCAGCATTATATTATTTATACACAATGATAAACAATGAGTACCAAATAAAAGTTTGGTCTGGAAACTCTTGCTCAGGACTAGGATCCGCCTTCGCATGTACACTTGATGCTACCGCACGAGCTATTACGAATCACTTTTTTTGCAGTCAATATTGAGAGTATCCCCAAAGTTTTTTGTTAACAATTATCAAAAAATGTCATTCTAATTTTATATGAACGATTGGTTCCAGTTCATTAATTATCCGAGCAGATTGTAAGAGATGTTCTCAAAATCTATATAACCGCATGTGACTGTTGAAATTGCAAGTGCATCCCCTTCTCTGATCAAATAAACATGTACTTTATTCTATCGAATAGTAAAACTGACTGAAATTATAGCTAAAAACAACCGTTTCGGGAGCGTAATGAGCCTTTAACTTGGACTCTCACATCAATTGTTTTCAGAAGCCAAAATTGATTTCTTTGGATTTGATAATAATTCATATATATGTAGATACAATTTACACTATTACTACAAAAATAAATAATGTGAAAAAATATTAATGTGTTTTCATGAAAAAGACAATTGGATGAATTGTCATGTGGAATATTGTTTAACAACAACTGCAATGTTTTATCCAACTTTCAATCTCAGCAAGCCACTGATGACTTCTCCACATATTCCCAAACTACAAATGTTATAAATAATGACAATGACATCGCAAAATGAAATGATAATGTCATTACTTCAAATTAGTATAGTCAGTTCTTTAAATATAGAACTTTCAAATGTAACCGGTGTGCAAAAATACACTTATTTGGGCAAGAATATCTTATTAAAACAAATTACTTTTAAATGTTAAAGGAATTGAAAGACTAATCCCACTCGTGTTTAAAATCTCTTGCACTTGGAAAATGATCGTCCTAAGATATACTTTTTTTTAAATATTCATACAATTTGCTGTAAATAATGTATTTTGGACCGAAGGCTTTAGATTATGAAATAAATATTAAACCTTATATTTATCTACTGGAAATTTTTTAATAACAACATTGGGATAACAATGTGAAGTGAATATATGTTTGAAAAATATAGATTTGACATTAAGTTACATTGCATATCACGATGTACATTGTGTAAACAACGTTAACAAATTAAGAATACACAGCTTAACGCTACACTTAAACATCAGTCACTGCAGTATTCAAGCAAACAAGCGATGGATAACCTAGCGTATGCTGATATTTAAGTAATACATACTAATGGAATATTGTCACTAGTGGTAGCAGGTCTGTCTGTCT
The DNA here is from genome assembly GCA_029582155.1 of Panopea generosa. Lineage (NCBI taxonomy): Eukaryota > Metazoa > Mollusca > Bivalvia > Adapedonta > Hiatellidae > Panopea > Panopea generosa. The sequence continues at coordinate 32,942,101 of CM055894.1, read as the reverse complement.
GTCTGTCTGTCTGTCTGTCTGTCTGTCTGTCTGTCTGTCAGTCTGTCTGTCTGTCTGTCTGTCTGTCTGTCTGTCTGTCTGTCTGTCTGTCTGTCTGTCTGTCTGTCTGTCTGTCTGTCTGTCTGTCTCTCTCTCTCTCTCTCTCTCTCTCTCCCTCTATATATATATATATATAATTATAAAAATGATTAACTCCATATACATATCATGCATCACAAATAATTATCTCCATATATATATATATATATATATAATGTGACACCATAACCAAGTTACGTTCGAAGGTCAAAACATTCCATATGTTTTAAAGTTGAATGAATTTTAATAAGCATCAGAAACTGTAGTATCTATAACAATGAGAAGTGAATATATGTTTGAAAAATATAGATTTGACATTAAGTTACATTGCATATCACGATGTACATTGTGTAAACAACGTTAACAAATTAAGAATACACAGCTTAACGCTACACTTAAACATCAGTCACTGCAGTATTCAAGCAAACAAGCGATGGATAACCTAGCGTATGCTGATATTTAAGTAATACATACTAATGGAATATTGTCACTAGTGTTAGCATCTCTCTCTCTCTCTCTCTCTCTCTCTCTCTCTCTCTCTCTCTCTCTCTCTCTCTCTCTCTCTCAATATATATATATATATATATATATATATATATATATATATATATATATTATATACAATCCATACAGTTTGAAGTTAATTGCATTTTAATAAGTATCAGAAACTGAAATGTCTCGGCTATTTAAAATATACACCTTTTAAAATCAACACAAACTTGCACTTGTTATTAGGACATAATTCAAAATAATTTATGTTCATTAGTTACAATATATACTATGATGGGATATTCAAGGGTGTAGATAGTATAATCACTACTTGCAATATAATATTTTCATCGGTCAATCACAGGTGAAGATCTATAGCATTATTATTTTTGGGACGATACAATAACATCAGTAAGTAAACATGACAAACCAGATAAACTGAAAGACAAGACATCGAATCGGTGTATAGATATATACTTACCAGTTTCGCATTGAGTGACAGTTTGTTGTTATCTTCCACTTGCTGTAGATCCAGTTAATATGGAAAGGTCAACTTCCCAGGTTTTATTAAAATCTGCACTATCTAATGTTTGAATAGTCAGACGGTATTTAGGTGCAAATGAACAATCGTGTGACATTCTGCCATATGGAAAACCAGACGGTATGGAAAACGGGGAACATCGTTGTTGAGCCTTTGTATTCTGCCTCTAACATCATGTTATCATTGACGTTATAACAATCAGTCGTAGCTGTAAGAACCACATCTTGTTCTTTGCCTAGAAATCAACAAAAATACACTTTTTACAATTATGCAACAGGTAAACTCTATTAGATAATTTTATTTCGAATTGATTAAATACCGATTTCGTTTATCAAGATGCTAAACATTATTTCAACATAAATGACTAGAAATAAAATGTGTATATGCTTCATATCTATTCAGGTAATAAAACAATTGAAACAAAAGTGTCGTGTTGTAAAATGTAATTGAATATTATCTACAGACAAAGCGACCGACTAACATGTAAACAATAGTTTAAACCACGTTGAAGAAAAAGTACTGATGAAGCTAGTATTATAAATTTTGGATGAAACTTGAATATTAATTTGGTCATATAAGTATTCAAGGTCTGTCTTCTGAAATTGGTCAAATGGTACTTATTTTTTTTTTGTTAGAATACCTTTATTTTCAACTAATGTCAAACACAATAGTTTAATAAAAACGGTTATGAGGCACTTAAGGGAGCAGTAATGGCCAAGCTTTTGTTTTTCACAGCTTTCATTACATTCGTCGGCGAATCGGCATATCTTTAGACTATAACAAGATTTTTGTACTTTTGACCATGGCCCGCGATAACGAAACAGTTTTTTGTCGAATGGATGATGTAAATAAACAGATTAAACGAGCGGACATATCTTAAAAAAATCACATTTCGATTAAAACCCTTTATTGTAAATTGTTTTCGTTACCAGATGTTTGTTTTATACTGAACCACTATAACATTATCTTCGATAGGATATTCTGAAAATGTTAAATGAAAATAATTTAATCGAATAGAAAATACTTTGCAAGCTATTGACTTCCTGGAATTTAAGATGATCCACCATTCTTTATACAGCTTGAATTGCGTCCAAAATTGCATATGACAAAAAGAGGCATAAACAATCGGTAGCATCTTGAAACGAAATATTTTTGTTTAAGGTAAACGCAATTCGCTAACTGTTTCGTAGTAAGAGATGTACGCGTCAAACTATGGTCGTACAATACTCAAAAGCTTTATATATTAATATATATTATTCCTTCTTCAATAGGTGAAATTTAAAATATCAATGATGGTCATATTAAGATGTCAAACGATTACGATGATAAAAACATGGAAGTATGAAAAAATTACAATAAAAAAATTATAATTGTGAAAACATTCACATATTATGAAGTATTATATACGCTTGCAAAATTTAAACTGTGCTGAGTAAAATGTGAAACGCAAAGTTGTTATCATAGAAAACGTCAATCTGACGTGTCGTCACACAACGTCGTGTACTTTTTAACGCTATGATGTTGTAAATATGTGCACGGTGACATTTATTTTAAACGTTAAATATACAACTGCTTTATTAAAAAGACTACGCCGCATACACCAATAAGAGAAATGAAGTACAGTTTTATTGGAACGTTTGTATATAAAATATAGTATATTTAAACATACCAAAGTATGCAGAACCATCGCTTTTGTTTATACCTAATGGATAAAGGGTATTGAATCGTCTAATCCAATAAGTTTCACGATATTTGCGTTGCTTGTCAGTCCAATCTGGATTATAATCAATGCAGTGTAATATCTTGACTTATATCATATTCCCTATATAACTATATATATACATGTATAGTAATTGCCGTAGTCTGATTTGTACAATTATGTCTTTTTTCATGAGCTGAAATCTTTATATGAGTAGGATCCAGTAAAGTTCATGACTACTCACATTCTATATAAAATAGAGAATTATAAACCCGTTTTATCATAGAGATACAGTGTATATATACATATATATATATATATATATATATATGGAGATAATTATTTGTGAATAACCAAGACATAAATGTACAGACCAGAATACCGCGAGCGCGTATAGCTACAATGTAAACAATAGGTACAATATCAATGCCTCTGCCAAACCAATAAATGTGGTGTCGACCGTAACTAATATACTATGGATTTTCATGCAACACATCTGTACTGGACAGACAATTTACATACATAAATTGATAGCTATATATGAGTAGGATCCAGGTAAGGATTCATAAATACTCACATGCTATATTCAGGACATATTTATTAACTCGTTGGATCATAAAGATACTGTGAATTTCAATATATATATATATATATATATATATATATATATATAAAGGGAGATAATTAAATTCACAACAACGGAATTTACGATTTTTGGGATCTTTTTAGATGCTCATTCACAATGCATGATATATATATTGAGATAATTATTTGTGAATAACAAAGACATAAATGTACAGACCAGACTACGGCGAGTGCGCCTAGCTACAATGCAAACCATAGATACAATATCAAGGCCTCTGCCAAACCAAATAAATTTGGTGTCGACCATGACTTATATACTATGGATTTACATGCAACACATCTGGACAGTGTGGACAAATTTACATACATGAAGTGATAGCTTTATATGAGTAGGATCCAGTTAAGGATTCATGACTACTCACATGCTATATAAAGGACAGATTTATAAACCCGTTGGATCATATAGATACAGTGAATTCATATATATTTAATTTCATAAAGGGAGATAATTAAATTCACAACAACGGAATTTACGATTTTTGGGATCTTTTTAGATGCTCATTCACAATGCATGATATATATATGGAGATAATTATTTGTGAATAACCAAGACATAAATGTACAGACCAGACTACGGCGAGTGCGCCTAGCTACATTGCAAACCACAGATACAATACCAAGGCCTCTGCCAAACCAAATAAATTTGGTGTCGACCATGACTTATAGACTATGGAATTACATGCAACACATCTTGACAGTGTGGACAAATTTACATACATGAAGTGATAGCTTTATATGAATAGGATCCAGTTAAGGATTCATGACTACTCACATGCTATATAAAGGACAGATTTATAAACCCGTTGGATCATATAGATACTGTGAATTCATTTATATTTAATTTCATAAAGGGAGATAATTAAATTCACAACAACGGAATTTACGATTTTTGGGATATTTTTAGATGCTCATTCACAATGCATGATATATATATGGTGATAATTATTTGTGAATAACCAAGACATAAATGTACAGACCAGACTACGGCGAGTGCGCCTAGCTACATTGCAAACCATAGATACAATATCAAGGCATCTGCCAAACCAAATAAATTTGGTGTCGACCATGACTTATATACTATGGAATTACATGCAACACATCTGGACAGTGTAGACAAATTTACATACATGAAGTGATAGCTTTATATGAGTAGGATCCAGTTAAGGATTCATGACTACTCACATTTATAAATCTCACATTTATAATTCTGTCCTTTATATAGCATGTGAGTAGTCATGAATCCTTAACTGGATCCTACTCATATAAAGCTATCACTTCATGTATGTAAATTCGTCCACACTGTCCAGATGTGTTGCATGTAATTCCATAGTATATAAGTCATGGTCGACACCAAATTTATTTGGTTTGGCAGAGGCCTTGATATTGTATCTATGGTTTGCATTGTAGCTAGGCACACTCGCCGTAGTCTGGTCTGTACATTAATGTCTTGGTTATTCACAAATAATTATCTCCATATATATATATATATATATATATAATTGCATAAAGGGAGGTAATTAAATTCCCCACAACGGAATTTACGATGTTTGGGATATTTTCAGATACTCATTTACAATGTATGATATATATATGAAGATAACTATTTGTGAATAACTAAGGGCATAAATGTACATACCAGACTACGGCGAGCGCGCCTAGCTACAATGCAAACCATGGACACAATATCAAGACCACTGCCAAATAAATTTTGAGCCGACCATGACATATACTATGGATTTACATGCAACACATCTGGACTGGACGGACATGCATACATGAAATGATAGCTTTATATGAGTAGGATCCAGTTAATGATTCATGACTACTCAAATGCTATATAAATGACAGATTTACAAACCTGTAGGATAATATCCAAACACCAGTAATATATTCATCCTAACATGATATTATAGTATTTTGCAACATAAATAAAAGGTTATCAATATGTGAGTGTTTACTTACATTGACATGTAAGCGCTAACAGTAGTATGCCGTATATGAGATAATACATTTTGTTTTCTTCTCCTTGATTTCGATTACACTGAAAAGAATATCAGTCAAAAATTGAAAATGTTCATAAAGTGTCTTGTTTGAGGACAATACACATAAACGTGGGTAAAGGTGCGGATACGTGTCATACCCGAGGATATTACACATAGCCGTGGCTATAAGTGCTGATAAATGTATTGCTTCAGAATACTACACATAACTAAGGTTATCAGTGCTGATATGTGTCTTTCATAAAGATACTACAATTGGTCGCGGCTATAAATGCAGATACGTGTCTTGCTCTAGATCACTACCAATAAACGTAACAATTAATAAAGATACGTGTCTTTCTCAAGGACACTACAGATAGACATGGTTATAAGTGCTGATGTGTGTTTTTCACAAAGATACTACAATTGGTCGCGGCTATATATGCTGTTACGTATCTTGCTCTAGATCTCTACCCATAAACGTAACAATTAATAAAGATACGTGTCTTTCTCAAGGACACTACAGATAACCATGGTTGTAAGTGCTGATATGTGTTTTTTCTCAAAGATATTACAACTGGTCGCGGCTATAAATGCGGATACCTGTCTTGCTCTAGATCACTACCCATAAACGTAACTATTAATAAAGATACGTGTCTTGCTAAAGGACGCTACAGACTGCTACTGCTATAAGTGCGAATAACAGTCTTGCTCAAGGACACTACAGATAGCCGTGGCCATAACATCGAATAAAAGTCTTGCTCATGGACGCTACAGATAGCCATGGCTATAACTGCGAATAACGGTCTTGCTCAAGGACACTACAGATAGCCCCTGCTATAAGTGCAAATAACAGTCTTGCTCAAGGAAACTACAGATAGCATTGGCTATAATTGCGAATAACAGTCTTGCTCAAGGACACTACAGATAGCCGTTGCTACAAGTGCGAATAACAGTCTTGCTCAAGGACACTACAGATAGCCGTGGCTATAAGTGTGAATAACAGTCTTGCTCAAGGACGCTACAGATAGCCGTAGATATAAGTGCGAATAACAGTCTTGCTTAAGGACGCTACAGATAGCCCCTGCTATAAGTGCAAATAACAGTCTTGTTCAAGGACACTACAGATAGGCGTGGCTATATGTGCGAATAACAGTCTTGCTCAAGGACACTACAAATAGCCGTGGCTATAAGTGCGAATAACAGTCTTGCTCAGTGACACTACAGATAGTTGTGGCTATACTTGCGTATAACATTCTTGCTCAATGACACTACAGATAGCCGTTGTTATAAATGCGAATAACAGACTTGCTAAAGGACTCTACAGATAGCCGTGGCAATAAGTACAAAGAACAGTATTGCTTAATGACACTACAGATAGCCGTTGCTTTAAGTGCGAATAACATACTTGCTCAAGGACACTACAGATAGCCGTGGCTATAAGTGCGAATAACAGTCATGCTCAAGGAAACTACAGATAGCAATGGCTATAAGTGCGTATAACATTCTTGCTCAAGAACACTACAGATAGCCGTGGCTATAAGTGCGAATAACAGTCTTGCTCAAGGGCACTACAGATAGCCGTGGCTGTAAGTGCGATTTACAAACTTGGTCATGGACACTACTATTAACTTGGCTATAAGTGCGAATAACATTCTTGCTCAAGAACATTACCCATTACTGTAGCTTTTAGTGAGGATAAGTGTTTTGCGCAAGGACACTACAAAAAGCCGTAGCTATAAGTGCGTATAACAATCTTACCCAAGAACACAACCCATAACCATAGCTGTAAGAGCTGATAAGTGTCTTGCTCAATTTGAAAAGTCTGCCATTTAAATGTATGCCGTCAACTTTATATCGAGGGCTCAGCGCAACACTATTGTAACTCCGTTTTTTCCAAAAATCGTTTTTTTGCATAAATTACTGTAGTTTTACAATGTGCATCTTGTGTTAAAATTTGGTCCTGATATTTTAAATAACTTTGAAGATATTCACTTTTGGTGAAAATATTGTATCTCAAATACACTAATTCTTTAGCGCAAAACTATTGTAACTTGAGTTACAACAGTTTTGCACCAAATAATATCTTGGAGACCTTTATTTATATTGGTGCAAAACTATTGTAACTTGAATTTAAATTTTATTAAACCCAGTTATCTTGTATAACCACACTTTTATTTAGTCCAAGAATATTGCAATACATTAGCTTCAAATGATATTTCAGAAAAATCTAGCAAGATTTTGAAGAAATACAGGTATAGAGACTTTTTTTTTTTTTTTTACTCATCTTTGATAACATTTGAATTTGATAATAAAGTAATTTAGTCAGATGAGTATGTTAAATGTTTTATTGATTTGGACATTAGTGACAATGAAATCGATGATTAATAATTAATTGTGCTATAAAAGAGCCATAAAAATCTGATTATTAAAATTTGCAGTGAATTGTTTGGTTTGCATTTTTTTATAATAAAAAGGCCGTCCAATCGAACAATATTACTCAACATACTTTTAATGTATACCAATTATAACTTTACTTAACCAATATATCCCTTTTGAAAACTTCCAAAATGAGATATTATTCTAATTACCTGGTACACTCAGTATTATTCTTTTTAATCAGTGCTAGAAGTCAACACTGTATCTAATTATTTTAAAATGGCTGTTAAAGAACCAAAACAATATATTTTAGATATCAATAAACCTTGGTTTCTCAGAATTAATTTGATGTGTGTAGAGGGTACAGCTGGTACTGTGGTTGGTATTGTGGGTGTAGAAGGTACAGCTGGTAGTATAGGGGGTATAATGGTTGTAGAGGGTATATCTGGTACTATAGTTGGTAGTGTGGTTGAATAAGGTATATCTGGTAGTGTAGTGAGTATGGTGGATGTACATCTGGTACTATAGTTGGTTGTGTGGGTGTAGAGGTACATCTGGTACTATAGTTGGTTGTGTTGGTGAAGAGGGTACCTCTTGTAGTGTAGTGGGTATGGTGGATGTACATCTGGTACTATAGTTGGTTATGTGGGTGTAGAGGGTACATCTGGTAGTGTAGAGGGTATGTAGGATGTAGAAGGTACATCTGGTACAATAGTTGGTTGTGTGGGTGTAAAAGGTACATCTGGTACTGTAGTTGGTATTGTGGATGTAGAGGAAACAGCTGGTAGTGTAGTGGGTATGGTGGGTGTAGAGGGTACAGCTGGTAATGTAGTTGGTATGATGGGTGTTGAGGGTACAGCTGGTACTATAGTTGGTAGTGTGGGTGTAGAGGGTACATCTGGTACTATAGTTGGTAGTGTTGGTGTAGAGGGTACATCATGTAGTGTAGTGGGTATGGTAGATGTACATCTGGTACTATAGTTGGTTGTGTTGGTGTGGAGGGTACATCTGGTAGTGTAGAGGGTATGGTGGATGTAGAGGATACATCTGGTACTATAGTTGGTTGTGTGGGTGTAGAGGGTACATCTGGTACTGTAGTTGGTACTGTGGATGTAGATGATACAGCTGGTAGTGTAGTGGGTATAGTGGGTGTAGACATTACAGCTGGTAGTGTAGTCGATATATAGGGTGTGGAGGGTACAGCTGGTAATGTAGTTGATATTGTTGGTGTAGAGGGTACAGCTGGTAGCATTGTTTGTGTTGTGAGTGTAGAAGGTACAGCTGGTAGTGCAGTTGGTATGGTGGGTGTAGAGGGTATCGCTCTTAGCATAGATGATATAGTGGGTGTGGATGGTACAACTGGAAGCATAGTTGGTATAGTGGGTGTTGAGGGTACAACTTGAGGCATAGTTGCTATGGTGGGTGTTGAGGGTACAGCTGGTAGTGTAGTTAGTATGGTGGGTGTTGAGGGTACAGCTGGTAGTGTAGTTGGTATGGTGGGTGTAGAGGGTATGGCTTGTAGCATAGATGATATAGTGGGTGTGGATGGTACAACTGGAAGCATAGTTGGTATGGTGGGTGTTGAGGGTACAACTTGAAGCATAGTTGGTATGGTGGGTGTTGAAGGTACAGCTGGTAGTGTAGTTATTATGGTGGATGTTGAGGGTACAGCTAGTAGTGTAGTTGGTATGGTGGGTGAAGAGAGTACAGCTGGTAGTGTAGATGGTATCGTAGTCGTAGACAGTACAGCTGGTAGTATAGTTGATATGGTGGGTGTAGACGATAGGGAACAGCTGGTAGTGTAGTTGGTAATGTGAGTATAAAGGGAACAGCTGGTAGTGTAGATGGTAATGTGAGTATGGAGGGTATAGTTGGTAGTGTAGTTGGTAATGTGAGTATAAAGGGTACAGCTGGTAGTGTAGTTGGTAATGTGAGTATAAAGGGAACAGCTGGTAGGGTAGATGGTAATGTGAGTATGGAGGGTATAGTTGGTAGTGTAGTTGGTAATGTGAGTATAAAGGGTACAGCTGGTAGTGTAGATGGTAATGTGAGTATGGAGGGTATAGTTGGTAGTGTAGTTGGTAATGTGAGTATAAAGGGAATAGCTGGTAGTGTAGTTGATATTGTGAGTATGGAGGGTATAGTTGGTAGTGTAGTTGGTAATATGAGTATAAAGGGTACAGCTGGTAGTGTAGTTGGTAATGTTAGTATGAAGGGTACAGCTGGTAGTGTAGTTGGTATTGTGAGTATGAAGGGTATAGCTGGTAGTGTAGTTTGTATTCTTGGTGTGGAGGGTACAGCTGGTTGTGTAGTTGGTAATGTGAATATAAAGTGAACAGCTGGTAGTGTAGTTGGTATGGTGGGTATTGATATTAAAGCTAGTAGTTTAGTTGGTATGTTGGCTGTATAGGGTACAGCTGGTAGTATAGTTGGTATTATGGGTGTAAAGGGAACAATGGGTGATTAAGATGGTTGATATGGTATAGTGGATGTAGTTAGTACAGCGAGTAGTTATATGGATGCAGAGTGGACATTGAGTAGTGGTGTTGCAGTTGGTATAATGAATGTAATGGTTGCAATGGGTAGTGATGTTGATATTTAGGTGGGTTGTGAGTAGTGAAATAAGTAAAGAATTATAGAGGATGTAGAAGGAACAGTGAAGAGTTGAGATGGTATGGTGGATGTAGTGTCCATGGAACAGACGGTAGCGATGTTGGTATGGTGCAGTGGGTAAAGTGGGTAGTGATGTTGATATAATGTGGATTGTGAGTAATGAAGTTGGTATGTGGATGTTTAGGGCACAGTGGGTAGTGATGTTGGTATTGTTGATGTAAAAGGTACAGTATGTAGTTGAGTCTGAATGGCGGGTGTAGAGGGTACAGTAAGTAATGAGGTTCTGGTTGGTATTATAGATACTGGTTGGTAGAGAGAATACATTACCTATATACTGAAGTAATGTAGAGGGAACATTGGAGTTCATAAAGTGAATGTAGATGTACAGTGGATAATGGTACTGGATTGGTGGGTGTAATGGTTCAGTGGTTAATTAGGTCAGTATGATGGATGTAGTGGATGCAATGGGAAGTGGGGTTGGTATGGTGGATGTTGAAGGTACAGTGGATAGTTGAGTTGGTATGGCGATGGAGTGGATACATGTAATGAATATAAAGGATCAGTGTCTTATGGATTTGGTTTGGACGATGTTGAGGATGTAGTTGAAAATGGTGCAAGTATACTAGATGTAGAATGTAAAGTTGATCATGTTTGTATGGTGGTTGTATAGGGTACAGTGGGTATAATGATGTTAGTTTGTGGGTGTAAAGGGTACAGTACCATGGTGGTGGAGTTGGTACATGTATGAAGACTAAAAGGTGTTATTAATTTGGTATGATGGATTTTGAACGTGCAGTTGGAATTGGAGTCAGTATGACAAATGTAGATGGTACAGTTGTTAGTGATGTTGGTATAGTCGGCCCATGGGGCACAGTACCCACTTACTACTTGTTTAAATTTAAACGATAACTTTTTCCAAATTTTTAACTGAATAAAACACAGGTTTATTTTTTGTCTATTTGTCTGTCTATAAATGAGGTTTTAACCAAAACAAACATGTAGTATGCAATTTGATCTCAACTGCCTATTGCACCCTAGTTAAAAGTTCACTAATATTTTTTATAAGACTGAAAACAACAGTTTTATTATCTTGTTTGATATTTACTGGTTATTAATATCAAAATGTCGCATCCTTAAACATGACAGTTAGTTACTATTATGTTGTGGTCCAGATAGTATCTGCATACTATATAAATTTACACAATTTAAATACTAATTTGGAAATATAATTTTATATATTTACTTATATTAACATAATTTAATACTTTCATAACTGAAATATTATGCTTTATAATGTTAATGACAAAGGTTAATTGTTTGTTAACATGAGAACTATCAAAATTATTGTATTTATAGGCTAAAACATAAATAATACAACTTTAAATACTTTTGTATATGTTTTTCTTTATTTCCAATACTTCTTATATGTTTGTGTTAAACTTTAATAGAATTAAAATTGATTTTGGATTAATAACAACATAATTTTAAACAGTTTTATATTGAGTTACAATATTTTTAAACTTAGAAATTAATTATTTATCTCGTAAAACTTGGTGCAAAACTATTGTAACTTGAGTTACAATAGTTTTGCACCAAATATAAATTCAGTTTTATTGAATTTTCAACGCAACACTATTGTAACTCAAACTTTTACAAATAAATCAGGTAATACTAAAGCTTTAATTGATAACACTTGTTAATAATGTAAGTAATGCAGTTTTCATTTGAATTTTGAAAACTATTTGCAAAAATATCTAAAGACGAATATAAAAAACAGTTTTTTCCTTCTCCTGAACAATTTGCAAAAACCTAGTTACAATAGTTTTGCGCCAAGCCCTCGATATGACTATTAGTGAATTATCAAAATTATTACTTACTGCCTCTCTAGAATGCCATTTTATGACAACGTTATCGTTTTCACATCAAATAGAAAATGGTTGACATCATCATATTCTATAAAACAACGAGCATTAAAGTCACCTGTGTTATTATCGGCGTACAATGAAGAGCATTTCAGGTGATATGTATATACAGCAAAACATTACATTAGTAAAAGTGTGTAATACGTCTTTGCTAAGCCTTAAAATCACACTTTTTATATATTATTAAGTACTGGTTTACAAAGTCTTAATATTCTCTTCCTCGTTACCGACTTTACGTGGACATTTTCTTACGACTGTTATTCAAACAAGTATACACTAGTATAAATAAGTTTTCACACTTAAAACATGTTTTGCATACAGCATAATATACTAAAGTTACTTAAGTATGATAATTATCAGTCTTTTATATTGAATGTACATGCAAATTCGGTATAAAAACATACACATGGAATTTCACTTGCTTATAGTATTTATATATCATATTCATGTCTTAAAGTATATTAATTTGTTGACTATGTAGTTGAATTAGCATTATTGATTAGTTATGCAAGCGTTAACATTCATTAAAATATATGCAGTCCATTCTTACATGCTGAGTCATAAACGACTCATGAGAAACTCAACGGTACCTTTTAATAGGAATAAGACTTTACGTTGATCTTGACAAAAGTTCATTTTAAAATTACATGATCTCATAAAGAAGATGATGGACAATTAATAATTCTCAACATTCATTAGCTAGAATAGCATTCTCAAAAGACATGCCAAAATGTACCGAGGTCCCTGAAGAGAAAACAAAATCTATGTACGAAGTAAGAGATGTTGTGAAGTCATATGTTGAGACAAAGAAAAAAGATAACTACAGTATGTTCAATTAGAAAAGAATTTGTATCTTACTGGGTAAGAAGGCAACAGATATACCACGCATATTTATATGACAATGTGCTTGCGATTAAGTATTACGGCATTGTAGATAGCTTCTCCGTTGGTATAAAACTGGCAAAAATGATATTTCTGAACCTTATTCAATACTTCCTGCTTAATTATATATCTATCACCAATCTTGGTGGATTACATACATAGCTGTTTTTTCAAGCATCATGTGTAAGGATTTGCTCATATTTTTGGAATATTTTCAAATGAAACTACTACAACTAATACTATTACTTTTACTGCTTCATTCACTACTTCTACTTCTACTACTACTACTACTACTACTACTTCTACTACTACTACTACTACTACTACTACTACTTCTACTACTACTACTACTACTACGTCTACTACTACTACTACTACTACTACTACTATTATTATTATAACCATTATCATTGTTAATTCTACTACATTACTACTACTATTTTGATACTTTTACTGCTACTACTACTGTTGTTACTATGAATACCATTACTAATACTAATGCTACTTTACTACAACTAATAATACTACAACTACTTCTTTTATTGCTACTTCTACTACTACTTCAAATTATACTATTACCTTTTTCCTTCCATCTACTAGAACTACTTTTACCATCAATACCAATACCACTGCTACTATTACAATTGCTTCTACTTCGTATTGGTGTATTTAGTATTTCTTGTTATATTTCAGCCGATTCGAGGTCAGCAATGGGCTTAACTGTGTTAATGATCCTCTGTTTTACACGTTCTGTGCAATCAGGTAAGTGTTCATGTTCATAGATTAAGTCTAGGCATATATTTTGATAGTGAACCGGAAACAAATACTATTCACGTAAAAGTCGGACAACGACATATGCACCTTCCAAGGGACACGCAAGTTGTCAACATCACCTATCTTAAGGTTATTGAGAACCAAACTTCTTTGATTTTCCAGTACGAACAATCAAGTTTCATCGGCTGCTTTGGCTGCTACGGTATTGACATCGGAAGCGTGCTACTTTGATGGCATCAGCTTTTGTGGCTTCAACTGGTATGGTGACATCGGCTGCTTGCATAGTAGTTTCTGCTGTGGCGGCAACTGTTGCTGTGAAATCGGCAGTTGTGGTGGCTACTACTGCCGTGGTATGGAATGCTGTTGTAGATACTACTGCCGTTGTATCTTCTGCTGTCGTAACAACAACTGCTTTGACATATGCTGCTGTGGCATCAACTGCTGCGTACTTGCTGCTGTGGTATCTGCTGTGGCGGCTGCTACTGCCACGGTATTGGCTTCTGTGGCGGCTACTGCTGCGATGGTATCGGCTGCTGTAGCATCGACTGCTATTGTGGCTTTTACTGCCGAGGTATCGTCTGTTATGGAAGCTACTGCTGCCGCGTGGTATCGGCTGTTATGCTATAGTCTGCTATGGCATCGACAGGTGTAGTGGCTACTTCTGCCGTAGCTACGCCTACTTTGATGACTACTACTGCCGCTGTATTGGCGGTCGTTATAGCTACTGCTGCCGTTGCACTGGCTGCTGTGACGGCTACTGCTATCGCGCTGTATCGGCTGCTATGGAATCATCGGATGTAACATCGACAGGTGTAGTGGCTACTTCTGCCGTAGCTACGCCTACTTTGATGACTACTACTGCCGCTGTATTGGCGGTCGTTATAGCTACTGCTGCCGTTGCACTGGCTGCTGTGACGGCTACTGCTATCGCGCTGTATCGGCTGCTATGGAATCATCGGATGTAACATCGACTGCTGTGGCGGCTACTACTGCAGTAGCTACTACGTCTTTTGTAGCTACCTCTGCCGTGGTATTGGCTGCTGTGTTGGCTTCTGCTGTCATTGCATCGACTGCTGCATGGGCCACTGTTACAGCATGCTTTTGGCTGCTGTGACATCGC
Organism: Panopea generosa; assembly: GCA_029582155.1. Classification (NCBI taxonomy): domain Eukaryota; kingdom Metazoa; phylum Mollusca; class Bivalvia; order Adapedonta; family Hiatellidae; genus Panopea; species Panopea generosa. The sequence continues at coordinate 32,926,980 of CM055894.1, read as the reverse complement.
CATCTATGGCATCGACTGCTGTTGTAGCTACTACTGCCGTGATATCCAATCAATGCTGTGATGAAAACTGCTGCTGTGGCATCGGCTGCTGCGGTAATGGCTGTTGTGGTATCAGCAGCTGTGGTGACTACCGCTTTCTTAGTATTGTCTGCTGTGGTAGTCACTTCTACCACGTGGTATCGGCTGTTGTGGCATTTTTTGCTGTGGAATCGACTTATAGTTTGGCTACAACTGCCGTAGCTACTGCTTCATTAGTGGCTTCTACTGCCTTCTTTTGCGACTACTGCTACCGCGTAGTATCGCTGTAATTTTTTTGAATCAGTTTAGACTTAAATTGTTTATAAGTGACTGGTTTGATCTAAACCTTCTGTTCATTAGCAGTTTTGCAGGTAAATCTAAATCATCAATTGGCTTATTCCTATGATTCTAAAAGCCATTTAAGGAGCTTATACTTCTTTGGCATATGTTTAAGGATTATTTGTATCGTTTTAACAGTTTCTCAACAAGTCAATTCAATGTTTCGTGTTTAAATCCCAATTATATTGCATATTACCACGATCGGCGAACCATTACGAGCGGATATTAACTTAATTAATTAATTAATTAATTAATAACCGTTCTCGATGTCATGTTTTCTTACTTTGCTGATTGATAGTCCACTACTAATAAATACTTTTAACGTTTCCATTGGCACAGCTCTGTTGCAATTTTTGCCACTTAAAGTTTTGAATAGTTAATGACAGTGATGGTTAATTTTGATTCGAATATCTATATTCGAAGCATATACTACAATTGTTTATATAGTGGTGAATTTCTCCATTTATTCCTGGTCAAAAATTTGTATCTTGAATACCCAAGTGCCCTCATGGTAGCTTACATAACATGCTATTACTTAGTAATTTTGCTATCATTAGGTCATTAAATCCATTTACATTCTCTGTATGTGAAAATTGCTTGACTTCAGACTGTAATGCATGATTTATTTCTGACCAACCATTTATTATTACATCATCCTGTCATTATATGATGTCTCCAATTTTTCATCTGCGATTGGTGATTTACTTATCAAATATTGCACAAATAACTGAATGTTACTGTTGACATTTCCATTGTCACAATTATCCAAATAAGCTCGACCTAGTATATTTTATATATACCGTTGTTTTCCTGGCACATAAGTGAATTAAATCATATTTCTGTAATATCAATAGCATTTTTGTAGCCTGGGTGGTGTACTGCTTAGTGGCGTTTTCAGTATTAAATCCAGCGGTTTGTGATCAGAGTATATACGTAGTGTCTTTTAATTTCCATAGTATATTATATATTAAAGCGTTCTAGCGTGAATAAGACAGCATATATCGTGTATGCATCGGTCATCGACCTCAAAGCATATACGACTGGCGTGTTATCTTGTAATCATACGCATCCCATAACATCTTTGCTGCTGTCATAGCTGATTTTGATTGATTTGTTTGAATCGTAATACGTTAAAACAGGTTTTTTTGTCAACTTGTTTGATTTGCTTGCGTCCCTTTTCTTAATTATCTATCCATTCAAATGTAACATCATTTCTTAACAATTGACGTATTGGTTCCGTGATTTGTGACATATCCGAAATACACTTTGCTCAGAAGTTGACTTTTCAAGCAAACTTTGAATAACTTTTAAATGTCGGTGCCGGTATTTCTAACATAGTATGTCAATACATAAGTATTACTCAACTGGTGCCCTTAGTAGATGACGGAATTGACATCGCTCACACAGTCATTTTTTATTAAGTGTCAGTCCTATGCCCAAAATTGCGTTATGAATGGCGTAAGATACTGGTTGTCTTCATGTAATTTCAGTTGATATAAACTTGATTAGCATCATGATTTTGGAAAATACCTGACATTTGACATTTGACAAAAATGTTTTCAAAAGATGGCAGTTTATGGCCTTATTTAGCTCTCTTGGATGAAGACAAATTCTTCTGTATTATGAATCTGTTCGAGATCATTTGTGTCAGTTTCTTTACTTTCTTGATTACTCCTAGAATTCTAATCTAGAAAGTTATGTCCTTAATCATAATCTCGTAATGCTACTGCAGTTTTCGGGGAGGACTTATATTTTGTATTACATCGAAGACAATATGAATTTTGACTGTGTTTTATAGATATTACAGTCTATGAAACACCTTTTTGTGTTTTCTTTAATCAAAATATGCTTATCATTATTTTTTCTACTTGATTTGTTACTTTGATTAATCCCAAATTTTGCAAACTTTTAAATCCACTGAATGATTTGAGATTCTGTCACAAAAAAACTCTTTATCCTGTCCCATATTTTTCAAAATTATATTTTCTAGAACAGCTAGTTAGTTTCCCGTGAAACTTGCGAGCCTTGCTCTTGTGAGTTTTTATTTTTGACTAATGTGTACATAATTTATGATATAATTTTTGCTTGTGACCTAGTGTCAATCTTGGTTTCGCTTTGTTTGGCGTAGTTTTGATTTTCCGAGTAATTGAATTGACATCATGTATATCCTTTTATGCTGTTGTGTCGATTTGCAGCATTAAGCATATATTTTTGCATTTATGGTATGTTTACCATATGCAGGGAAATTTCCTTTTGTATACGAAATTCAATATTTTGTGCCCTTTATGCTTGCTGTCATTGATGAATTTTGTCTGGCACATTCTTTTTAAATGTGTGTTTTGTTCTATATACGTAACTTTCTGACCTTTAATTACGTCCACATAGTCGGTATGTGAGATTTTGCTTCCTCGTCATTTTTTTAAGTGTGAGATTGTCCTCTGTTAGAAGTAATTATTATTTTATAAGAATGTTCCCCATACAAATCTGTTTCTGATCAAATTTTCTTAAATGTCATCAATTTCACAAATTAATGCAGTGCTTCTAAGTTCAATGGCATATTGACAATTGTTGGATTTGATTAATCGTATGGAATTGATGTTGTTCCATTGTGACATTTCCCTTTGGAATAAAATATTTCTTAAACTATTGCAGAAAATGCTTAATTTTACCTTAATCACCATCACTTAGCACATCACGAAAGTGTTAAACATGCTTCTGCCTTCCTGTCCCGTGATTTAAAAACTGTTTTGTATTACTTCTTTTCATTTTGGTCACTTAAAGCACACTCTAAAATATATTTTGTATTCCTCCATTTCTTCCAACTTTCTGATTAATGTCCTTCGTATGAAAAATCCATTTCCGGTGTTGCTTTAAATGTTCCATGTTCGTTTATTATTACGCCAAATAATGTTCATATGAAAAATAAGGTCAATTTATACATGTTTATTATTTTATTCTAGCTAATGAAGCCAATACATAAGCATGCATACATACAAGACTGTCTACAAAGCTGTTTTATATTAACATATGATACAACATTAGAATATAGCATAATTGCAGTTACCACTGCTGTGTACTTGGCTGCTAATTTTGGTAATTCCACGTGGTACCAGATGATGTGGTGGTTACTACTGCTCTTGCATCTACTGCTGTTGTAGCTACATATGCTGATGTGGCATCATCTCTTGTGGTGGCTACTGCTGCCGTTGTATCGACTTCTATGATGTCTACTATTCATATAGCATCGGTTACTAAGGTCACTATTGCTGCTGTAGCATCTACTACTGTTGTGATAACTGTTGTTGTGGTATCGATTGCTCTGGCATTTCCTACTGTCGTGACTGCTGTGTTGTCTGCTACTGTTGTATTAAGCTGCTGTGGTTGCTACTGCTTCCGCGACCTCGGCTGTTGTGGTGACTTCTGCTGCGGTAACATCGGCTGATGTGGTGGCCAATTCTGCTGTCGTATCTATCTTTCGACTTCCATACATGTTTAATTGCAAGGCAGCAAGTCAGACACGCATATTGGAATCAATAAAATGAAGGACGAGACAATGATTATAGTTCAACTTGGTTCAACTTAAATTGCAACGTCTAACAAGCAGTCACTTATATTGCATGGTGCAGGTGGTAAATGACAATATGCATAATTTTCCACTTGCAACTAGATAATTATATCACTAAATTGAAAACATACTGCTTTAATTGATGTCAATATCAGATACGATTAGTATTTGTATAAATGGCATATTGCACAGTAACAATGGAATGAATCACAAAAACAGTCGTGTAAATTTGCAAACATGATAAGCTTTTTTTAATGCAAAGTATTCTTTACTGATTTGAATTTGACATAAGATTGGGATAAATAAACATCCGTGTGATGAAAACAGAGATTTAATTGAAATAAACTAATTCAACATAGTACAGTTTGTCCAGCTTGTATTACTGTCCGTTTCAGCTTTTATACCTGGCCAGAAGAAGCATACATTCAATGAATTTGTATTTTAACTTCAAATGTATTGTTTATGTAATGTAATAATAATTTGTACAGTAACAATGTTTCACAGTGACGATAAACTCGGTACAGATACGTGACAAGGTAATTCCAGTGATGGGGTCATCTATACAATTGGTGTGCAGCGTTTTGGCTTCATATCTAATACAACTGTGAAGTGGTTTATAACAGACACGCAGGATATACCCAAGACAGGTTCATCTCCATATGCACATTGTAAACGAAATTCTTGCAAAGCGATTGTAAAAGGACACACATACACAGCTGATGAGAGTCACATGTATGTAAACATTACTAGACTTGGTCAAAATAACGATGGAAAGTGGTGGACATGTTAATATGGTGACAGCAAACAATTGTTGAAGTTGGTGGTTAACAGTAAGTTAAACAATATGTTTTTTTCACTTAATTGTAGACTGATTTGTTCTGTATGTTAAAAACGGTATGCCTCATTTAACTTATTGGAATGTTTCAATTCATGATTAATTCTGTTGTTTTGTTGATAATGTCAAATTGCAAATATAACTATTATATTGCCATTTATTTAAAATTATTACTTTCTTATGCTATAATGTAATCATTATCAATTCAATCTGATTTATTTGATAACTGAAAAATACTGATCTATTAACCATTTATTCCTTTAACAGTAACGATTTGCCTCTTTATCATAACCAGTTTTGTCCTATTACCGAGTCTATAGTTCAAATGAAAAGTTCTATCCGTTCATGTAGGATTTATTCAACTTTATTCAACTATTATTTTCTGTTGATAATTCTGTTTGTATTGAAAAATTAATAACTTACAAATAAATTGATTATAACATTACGTGAATTAAAACTCACAGTGAAAACATATACATTTTTAAATGCTGAAATACTAGTACAATCCGAAATACATACTTAAGCATTTTTTAAAATTGATTTAAATAATGACGTCGAATATTGACACATATGACTTTGTATTGTTTAGCTCAAGATCGGAACCTATATAGATACTTTTGGAATTGTAGTGGAGAGTATTGAAGAGCATAACAAAAATATATACATATTTGTTATACACTACAATTCCAAAAGTAGTATTTGCATAATCATTTACATATTATTGATACGAGTACGTTATACGCACATGAAATGACATATAACCATTAACACAGAGTACACCAAATCAGACACAAGCGCATACGAACACACGCTCTCATACGGACCCACAAGAGGTGTAAAATATCATATTAACCAAATCGACAGAAAATATTAATCCATGATATTAATGCTAACTTTTTACTTCGCTGTTTAATCAATCATTTGATCCAGACGAGATAGATATTGTTGAACGGTCTTTCTGAACAGCTGTCTGAATAAAGGCTTTGCGTTCTTATATTCCTGGTAATAGGGTGGTGGTCATTACGCAGGCGCATTACGTTTTGCAACCATATCTTATCTCGTAAATACTTCTTAAACTTGCTCACATGAAAGCACTTGGCTGCTTTATACACACACTGTTAAGTACGAACAGTGTCAAAAGTACCGGTACTGGCAGTAATTGTTTTTTTCTGATAATAATTATAACTTAGATTTTATTGCTATTTTGAAATAGTCGTTTACGGACCCTGATATCATTGTTTTGCTCAATGGATATCCACGGAGGTTCATGCGGCTACATTTTAATCATTTATATTATGAAATAAACCGAAATGTTGGCATATTTTCTTTAAACCATGCGATCAAAACGCATTCAGTATATCATTGTTGAAGTAATCAGTAACAATTAAGGAGGAATATACCTTTTAAATTATTTTCGAAATCAAGGGAATATTTGGTATGTAATGAAACTAAAAGTAATTTCCAATTTGAATATGCTTTTTTTTCTGCGGTAAATATAACACTTCTTTACCTATGACGCCGTAAACATGGCCATGTTTGGTCTTTTTGACGTCCCGATTTATGGCAGCAAAATCGCGTATTTGTCGACCTCAGTCAAGTTATACCGAATGTACAGAATCGAAACACATATCACCACGAACACATTCAACGGATATATGAATTTACAGATGCAAAAATTACCACGAATGCCACATTTTGAAAATATTAGCGAAAAACGGAAATTATTATTTTCTCGATTTTTTCGAAAAAAATGCCTCAAATCAAATTTACCAAAAAACAAACCGAGCGATTTTGGAATAATTTTTATTTGATTTCTAAAAATTTGCTTCACAGTGATTGTGAGATTTTTAGAACAATTAACAAACTAGATTTTTTTTTATTTTTAATTATTTAACCCCACCCTACGTCAAAAAAGACGTCAACATATTGCATAATTCTACACGTTTTCCATAAGATTTTCGGCAGTTGATTAAGGTTCAATTATTTTCTAAATCAGTGGTTCAATTAGTATATTATGAAACTAGAAGAAATTTCCAATGTGAATATGTATTTTTTGCAGCGGTCAATAGAATATATATTTATATGTGACGTCGTAGTCATGGCCATGTTTAGCCTTTTTGACGTCCCAATGTATAGCAGCAAAATCGCGTAGTTTTTCGGCCTCAGTTGAGTTATTCCTAATACACAGAATAGAAACATATATCACCATGTACACATTTGACAGATGTATGCATTTACAGATGCAAAAATTATGACGAACGCCACATTTTGAAAATATTAGCGAAAAATGGAAACTATTTTTTCTCTCGATTTTTTCGTAAAAACGGCTTCAAATCAAAATTACCAAAAATAAAATCAAGCGAATTTTGCATAATTTTTATATGTTTTCATACTTTATATTGTACAATAATTGTGAGATTTTTAGAAAAATTGACAAACTAGATTTTTTATGATATTCAATTATTTAACCCTACCCTACGTCAAAAAACGCTTTAATGCAAACGTCAACGTCGGTATAGCGCATGGGGTATACGTTTTGTGATAATTAAACAAGTTTGTTCTTACCATTATATTAGTATTTTGTGCACACTAGTTATATATACTTCTGCTGTTTAGTGGCAACTAATTTGTCTATAGCATTTATGATAGCGTGTCTGTTTGGTGTACGTACAAAACCGTCATTTTTTTTCACTAACAGGGAACTGGATTCCAAAACAATATTCTCATTTCTGACTAGCTCCTCGACTGCTAGTGAAATGTGGACATCACGGTTGTCAATTATTAGAACAACAGATCTGGCCTTTCTAAAATTCAGAGCAAACTGTTACACATACATAAAATGGGCTTAAAACAATACTGTCTATGATGAGCAGTGAAAAGACACGATCCAGGTATATTGTCATTGAACGTACGTAGGAGCATGGGGCTGGGTGGAAGGGTGGCTTTTCACTGCTATAGTGGGTATTGTTTCAAGCTCATTTTATGAATGTGTACTGAACAGTTTGCTCCGAACTTTAGAAAGGCCAGACCTGTTGTTCTGATAATTGACAACCGTGATGTCCACATTTCACTAGCAGTTGTGGAGCTAGTCAGAAATGAGAATATTGTTTTGGAATCCAGTTCCCTGTTAGTGAAAAAAAATGACAGTTTTGTACGTGCACCAAACAGACAAGCTATCATAAATGTTATATACAAATTAGTTGCCACTAAACAGCAGAAGTATATATAACTTGTGTGTACAAAATACTAATGTAATGGTCAGAACAAACTCGTTTAATTATCACAAAACGTATACCTCATGCGCTTTACCGATGTTGACGTTTGCTTTAAAGCGTTTTTTGACGTAGGGTAGGGTTAAATAATTGAATATCATAAAAAATCTAGTTTGTCAATTTTTATAAAAAACTCACAATAATTGTACAATATATAGTATAAAATCATATAAAAATTATGCAAAATTCGCTTGATTTGTTTTGTGGTAATTTTGATTTGAAGCCGTTTTTCGAAAAAAAATCGAGAAAAAAATAGTTTCCGTTTTTCGCTAGTATTTTCAAAATGTGGGGTTCGTCGTAATTTTTGCATTTGTAAATCCATACATCCGTCAAATGTGTACATGGTGATATATGTTTCTATTCTGTGTATTAGGAATTACCCAACTGAGGCCGAAAAATATGCGATTTGGCTGCTATACATTGGGACGTCAAAAAGGCTGAACATGGCCATGTTTACGACGTCACATATAAATATATATTCTATTGACCGCTGCAAAAAAATACATATTCACATTGGAAATTACTTCTTGTTTCATAATATACTAATTGAACCACTGATTTAGAAAATATTTTAACCTTAATCAACCGCCAACAATCTTATGGAAATCGCGTAGAATTATGCAATATGTTGACGTCTTTTTTGACGTAGGGTGGGGTTAAATAATTAAAAATAAAAAAAAATCTAGTTTGTCAATTGTTCTAAAAATCTCACAATCACTGTGAAGCATATTGTTAGAAATCAAATAAAAATTATTCCAAAATCGCTCGGTTTGTTTTTTGGTAATTTTGATTTGAGGCATTTTTTTTCGAAAAAATCGAGAAAATAATAATTTTCGTTTTTCGCTAATATTTTCAGAATTTGGCGTTCGTCGTAATTATTGCACATGTAAATTCGTATATCCATTGAATGTGTACGTGGTGATATGTGTTTCGATTCTGTACATTCGGTATAACTTGACTGAGATCGACAAATACGCGATTTTGCTGTTATAAATCGGGACGTCAGAAAGACCAAACATAGCCATGTTTACGACGTCATAGGTAAAGAAGTGTTATATTTACCGCAGAAAAAAAGCATATTCAATTTGGAAATTACTTATAGTTTCATTATATACCAAATATTCCACTGATTTCGAAAATAATTTAAAAGGTATATTCCTCCTTAAATCATATGATTCCAGTATCGACAACAAGGTTTAAAAAATCATCAATTAAATTAACTGACATCTCATCAGCATGTAATTTTGAACTTCAGTGTATGATTTTGTAACTTGTTGTCTTCAGGTTTAAGGGATATAACTATACCATCTATTTCCAGGTTTACTTTTCTTCTATCTGAGCTATATTATTCCATGTCTCACTTCTCAGCAATGTTCCATACCAGTTTGTAACTGGACTTAAAAATAATTATGCATGTATACACATTACATATAATATATACAAGAGGCCCATGGGCTTTAACGGTCACCTGATTATCCAATAAACATTCGCATCTGTATATTCAGTCGTAAAAAATAACGTTTTTTGTCAATGTCTCATAAATATAAATTAAGTAAAGTAGGCCCCGCCCCCAGAGCCAAACCGTGAGACCCAGGGGCATGGAATTCACAAATTTTATAAAGGACTTATAGTCGTCAATAATCATGCTCAAAATTTGTTTCCGAGTGATTCCTATAAAAGTAAGAAGATTCTTAAAGTCTACCTTGAATTTAACTGTTTTGGCCCCACCCCTAATACCTCATGGGGGTGGGGACCAAGAAATACACATAGGTATTCACCGTCATGTCAGCAACAACAAATCACACCAAAATATATTAACGTAAGTCTATTCAGTCATAAGAAATAAGATTTTTTGTTATTTTCTCTTCTGTACCTATCATCATTTTCCATGAACATATAAAAAAGGAAACTAAAATTATTATATAGAAATAAAATGTATGAATGAACAAGGGGCCCCAAGAGAGCCTGAATTGCTCTACTTGCAACAAATGGACAGATGTACATTTCAGAGTAAATGTTTTTGTAAGTTTTGCTTCAACAAATCTTTAAGGAGGCTTGTGAGTACCACCGGCAATAAACAGGCGCCAATGATTGGTCAATTAAAATTTATACACTGGCGCCCGGACCAATCAGAAGAGCCGTTGCAAGTTACTCTCCTTCCTTCTCGTCTGACAACAATCAAAGCTTGGAAAATAGCTACCGTATATTTAATCAGTTTCTGGCCGACAAAATCAAATGAAGAGGAGGACTTATTAAATATTGGACATGATGCAACACTCTATCAATTTGAAACTACCTAGATGGTATCTACTTGGATGATTATTATATTGTGGCTATACTACAGAAGAAAAACAATAAAATATTGGGAAGATATTGCCGGTTCCTTTTATATCTCGTATCAGCTGTGATAATTTATCAGTTATACATTTAAATGAATTAAATCACATGTCGTTTTGTTAACATATATGAATAATATGTAACATGATTTGTTTTTTAAATTAGCCTCTGCCTGTTCTGGTGATATTCCCTAAGACAGTATGTCCTAAGTGTTGTTGGAGATGTTAGCGCAATAATTATATAGGATTTTTAGGATTTTTAACATATTTCAAAGGTATGAATCGAAACGCATATGACAAACGTATGTTTTACATGCGTTTAACATATGTTGATGTAAACGTATGTTTTACATATTATGTTTTTGTTTGTCATGTATTTATGATTCTCGTATCTACATTGGACCCTGCCTCTGGCTCTGCTAGTGATATTTCCAAAAATAGTGAGTGCCATGTGCTGTGGAGCATTTTAGCGCATCAATTATATATTCATTTTAACGTATGTTAAACATATGAATTGAATCACGTATGACAAACGTACGTTTAACATGCGTTTAACATATGTTTCTGTAAACGTATGTTTAACGTGCGTTTCTGATTATCATATGTTTCTTTACATATGTTAAACGTATGTTTTGAAACATATGTTAACCAAAACGCATGTAAAACATACGTTAAACGTATGTTTAACAGATGTTGGACAAAACATATGTTAAACATACTTGGCATTTTCATCTGTGTACATAAATACATTAAATTAGTTGATAACCACTTTTTCTCATTTTTGTAAAATAGGCAACATTTCTTCAATATCTCTCTAATCGAGCAAATCAGATATAACGACAAGTGAAAGAAAATTTTAAATGATTGTTTTTTTCAGAAATTACTATATATTCTCGCATACAATGATATATATATATTAATAATCTTAATCCGTTACTGTCATATAGTAGAAATGTATCCATATGACATCAGTAGCAATTCATGAATTAAGTTTGTGCAAAATTATCCATTTTTCATTTACTTTTCATACGTAAATGATCAAAATACATTCAAATATATTTTATCTAATATTATCACTAACTATTTAAAGAGGCATACACCAGTAAATGTTTTCAGTTTAATTCAACAATACGTGGTACAATCGTGATATTTAGCATACATTGTGAATATCGTGATCATATCAGGTGCAAAATATCGTTCTTTATCGTCAAAAGAGTGTTTAAACTCGCTATTTAATTATCGCCGATATTTGAAGTAGACGTTACCAATTTAGATAAATATATTTTGATCTCAATTATATCCGTTAACGTCCGTAAATTTCCAAGCATCGTCGATAAAACCGGGTTAGCGGTTGAGTTTTAACTTGTTTTACCCGATTTTGTTATAGTCCTACATTGTGCACCGGTTTCTTTTCCGGATTGTCGCTCGGGCGATCCAAGTTCAAATCCTTTGACAATAATTATATGTTTTTATCATTTCCGTTACTGAAGCAATACTAAATTTTCTTACAGTGCATCTATAAACGGCTTTTCGTATCTGAAAAATATATTCCAACAATATGTCAAACATGTTTTGTCAATATATCCGTTGATATTTTTGCACATATCTAGCGGCCGTACATATTCTGAGGGATTGAAGAATTGTTCGAGTATATACTTTTAAATCGATTTTTTTACGATAATTCCTAGCTAATTTTTAAATTAGAGTTATTGATCAGTAAATATAAATCTAAAACACGATTTATTCACGTGGCGTCGACTGTTATAAATGTAGGGTAGGTAATAAAATTCACAATAGTGTTGCCATTCATAAATATGTTGTTTATTAAAAAAAATATTTCCTAAACAAATAATTAGTGGTTTTGTCGCTAAAACTGCATTTGTCTAATACTTATTTGTATTATTCAGTTATTAACCACTTATCTGTATTATTCAGTTATTCAGGGTATCAGATAATTCAATGTATTTTGTATTGTTACATTTTAACATGTTTATATCAAATGTTCTTACGATTTCATGAATATCATATTAAAAAAAAATATATTTTTTTGAAAAATCACAATTTTGAGGGAAGGGACCCCGTTGGTAATATATTTTTTTTTATTAAAGTGACAGGTACAACACATTTTAAACATTTAACATTTGCAAAAGCGTTAGTACATGCAAAGAAATACCCAGCCTAGTAAGGCTTATCAGTCACTATGTTATCAAAATTTCAATAACTTTAACACATAAATAATGATGAAAAATTTCATGGCATTGTTAACCATATAAGATAAAACAACAACAAAATAAAATGAACAACAAAATTGATCAATCAATGCAATGAAAAAAGTGTTTAGATTTGCCTCGTTTTTAGAGCGCTTTCTATAAATTTTCCGATAGATATAATTCAGCCTTTATTTTGTAATAATTTACCAATTTTACTTATATAAGATTGATTTGTATCGCATAATTCAACTTTATTTGCATTCAAATTTTCACGTAAATGATCAAATTTAGAGCAACAAAATATGAAATGTATTTCATCTTCGACAATATTTAAATTACACTGCTTAGAGAATCTCTGGTCTCTAGGTGAACCAATTTAAGCGCGAAATAAGCGCGTTTGTTGCCTTAATGGGTAATCTCAGGTTATAAGATCTTTAATTTTTAGATGATTACTATATTTATTTATTTTGCTTATTTTTTTTTCTTGATTTATTACTGTTAATTTATTATCATGCTATATATGTTAATTTGAATCGAATTGATAAATAGTATTGTTGATCATTAAAATTACATTTTACTGAGAAAAGTCACAAATTATCGATTAAAGCAGGTACACTATAATTTAGACGTTTGTTTTCTGTATAATCATATACATGTTTGCCCTAAAACATTATTCTGTACAATGCAATATCTTTATTATATACACCATGAACAAAGTTAAGCACTCCCTGAAGCCCCTAACCCTAACTTTAGCGCAACCGCAATTTCAAACTCTAACATCCTTGGTTGCAAGATATAGAAGCTGAACCCATCAGTAGCAATTATGCAAGAACTGGCATAATTTTTACACCGATACTTTTTTTTACATCAGGCCCGTATCCAGCCGTCTTACTAGGGCATAGGAAGGAAAATTAAAGATGCCATTCTGGCACTCGGCGGCTATACACGTTACTGGCGGTTGCATCACAAAATGTTATGTAAGGGTAATACCCGTCGTTTTGAGTAAAAACATATTCACTTGGAAACTTATTTCAAACTTTATAGCTCCATACATAAAACATGTATATCATTTTGTAAAGAAACAACACTTGTGCTTGTGTTTCGATAAGGTACAATAAACTGATAACCGTATAGGCTTTTAACAGTCATATTATTTTTTCTAAGCTCAATTTGTTGGTCATCTCATAACATCACCAGTGTTGACATTCATTGTCAAGTATTCGGGGGTTGCTAACCTTTTTCAGGTGTAGACTTATATTAAGACTTTCAATCTTAAATGCTTATGGTAAAATTCATAATTTCTTACTTAAATTCATGTAAATTAATTGTAGCGTAATTTACATTGCTGACACGTTAGTTGAGATGTTAGCGCGTTGTTTGTCAATACAGAAGTCGCAAGTCCGATACCCTCCACCAATCGGCAATTGTTTTTAGTATGTATTTGTTTTTACAGAAATGGTTCGCTCAACATAATTGCTGGAAATACAACTGTGAAAAAACATACGCGTGTCAAAAACACAAAACCAAATTTAGACACAATAATTCCAAAACCTGCAAAATCAGGCTCTGACTCCAAAATAAACTTTATTGTTGCAGCTTACAGTTTTAGTTTTGTATATCAATTGCCAAGTCAAACCAATAAATACACCACTTATGACAAAAGACAAAATAATAAGATTTACTAAGAATGTCAGCTGTTTTTTTGGCGAGTGTAAGAAAATATATCCATACAAACATTTTATTTATAATTAAACGGTTTTTGTTTTCGTTAAAAAAGTGAAAATAAACTTCTATGTTTTCATTGCACAAAATATGGCATTAATCGGACGCTTTCCTTGCAAATACAACATTGACTCTAATATAATAGACGTTTTGTGATAGTGATGGGGTTAGAATAATTATTTTGGGTTTGGTGACGTTTTATTTCATTTATAATACATTCCATTTTCAAGATATATGTAATAATGTCAAGCAATATTGTTTAAATAAAGACACTTGCCTTAAAACAATATTCAACATGCCCATAGTATCGTTTATTGGTGGATGATGTTGACCAAACACTATGTCACCAAATTTCACTGTATGTTACCACCTACTTTATAAAATGCCACATAATGTAAAAACAAGACGGTTAAAGTTGTTTTGTCTTTATGTTTGCAATACTTCTTACTATGTTGAACATATTGGAATAAATAATTACAAACAAAATAATAATTGTAACATAGCTTCATTTATAACCAAATGAATTTAATTAAAATACAAAACACTTTATGATGTGCATACATATTTGAGGAGTCACTTATATAACATATATTATAGAGCTATTTATCTTTATTGTTCAATCAATATATATGATCTGAAGTCTGTTATCATTGTCATGATTACAAATTATTGCATTTATCCATAATACAGGCATTTTCTGCAATGTTTCAATGACTTTTGTGTTAGAACAAACGTCACATATATGTCCGTTTTCGATCAAATACCCAATTGTTATTATAGCTAAATGTGTATGTATGTTTGCAAACGTAATCGGAAACTTAAGCTTATTTTGGATTGACTGTACAATAGTGTACAGTGTCGGGCATTTAGCCGTCCTGTCAACGTGAAGTGTGGAGGTGTACATTCAAACAGGGATTTATATAGAATATCTGTGTTATTGTCTATCGTTTTAATCAATAGATCTGGTGAGTACGTTTATAATACCTCATTAGTTACAGTTGACGGGTTTATCATTGTATTCGTTCGGTAGTCACGACAAGCGTGTATTTATATACATAATTCGCTAACGACCGTATCACATATATTGTGTTGATAGTTCATTATGCATTATCGTTCTTTTTTTATCCGTTTGACGCAATTTGCAATAATCATACTTATAACAGTACTGTCTATTCAGAACTTATTTTGACCATCTTTTCTATCTAAAAAGCAAATATGATTATTTACAAGTAGTGTATGCAAAAACATAGTTCCGTTCAGTTTATTAATATGAATTGTTAACTGTACCAAATACAATTTACAATAATATCAAGGTCATAAAAATGTTATCCGATTTGTACTGTTGGCATATACATGAATTAAACATATTGATAGGTTATAACGGTTTGCTTAAGAGATAACCTTTAATATTATAACATTACTCGTATTGCATTCATACAACTAGCTTGACACACTACAAACATCTTTATGGTTAATAATGGTTACCTTGATTGGACTGTGGGCGCTGCCATATTGATACGTCACGATAACATGACATAAATATTAAGAAGTCGCCATTGTTTATAAAAGTGTTGTTCTATCTTAAGGTAGTCGCGGCGTTTTTACATTAGTTTTTTTGACATCTGGCGTACATTTTGAATAAATTGTACACTTATATCAACTTTGATTGTAGAACATGCCTAAGTGCGGGTTACCTAATCAGGTTGGAACAACGTGTTTTTTTTTATAAAAAAAGTCTGATATTAACTGTAATGTTTTACAAATTAAAAAAGTTTAACATACATTAATTTGGCATATTTTTCGATAATTATTTTACAGATTGTGCGTTTACAGCTACGCCGGGTACAGTTTCAGGTTACGAGAGTGATAATATTATAGTATCGTGGAACATTACAAATTATGCTTCAGTAAGTACATTACAATGGAAGAAATATGTCACAACAATCATGAGCAAGTCTGGCTCAGGTGCCCCTACACTTAGTGCTGATGTTACTATTGCTGAAAACGGCGGTGATGGAGCACCAATATGTCTTGCATTGTTTCATTGACAAATGATTTATATCATTTTCAATACGCTGTTAATATATGTAATAAATCTGCTATTGTCAGTAACGTGAATTTTGAATTTAAGTAACAAATGATCAGAAAACCAACCTGACATGTTGGTGTATATGCATATCATGCCCATAATATTAGGTGTTTGAGACTTTGACTTAGCGTCGAGCAGTGCACATTCATTCCAAATAATGTATACTGTGCCAATAAGGGCACTGAGACCGGTATCAATAATTCAGTAAAAACTCTCAAATGGAGATCTTACCCAACTAAAAAATCTCAATATATCTAAATGATTACTTTAACTCATATATTTAATCAGGACAAACAATTACACATATTATCTTATTAGTGAAGAATAACATTATTTAATTAATATATATGAGGTTACAGTATTTCAAATTTTTGAACTGAAAATAAATAACATGATGAGAGATGTTTAATGAATCTAGAGACAGTGTCTTAATGGCTATCAAAATAAATCAATATATACATATGAGAATTGACGAACATTCAAATCAGTATAATTCAAATAAATGTTCGCTTTTTGTTCATTATAAGTTCATATCATTTAACCACTGGCAGGATAAGCATTCAAACAGACAATATATCACAAACACATGGTTAACTCAAAATGTTTAAAGAGAACAAACGTAGATGTGCTGTCAAATAAAAAAAAAGTTATTAAAATGATTTGCACTTATTATAATGTACAGACTATTTTTAACAAAATATATACCCAATTGAGTTTAGAAAATGCACAAAAACAGACTATCATCAAATATTTTTGCATCGTTTTTTTTCTGAACGGTACATTTTTCATTAAACAAAGATAATAAGTTAAAATAATGAATTTACTCTTCTTTTTAAAGGTTTTAATCGCGATAATGAACAGTAAATTGTTATACTAGATTAAAGACAATAAAAAAAATACACTATGCATATGTGGTTGGAACTGATGTATTTAAGTGTCGTAACAAATAAAAGAAATCAAACAAATATTAGCTTATAATCATTCCAGTTATCAAATTAAATGTAATTGTGTATTTCTATTTTCAAGATACCCTTCTATATTATACGGATGTAATATGTTTTTTTTTAAGTTGCCAAGCACATGTATATGTTTAACTGTATTATCTTTTTAATTGTAAATATATTTCAAACATCAGATTACATTTATATTTGCTCTTTCAAAAAAAGATGGAAGTCGGGTTTGTTAAAGTTTTTTGCGCTCGTTTTGTTTTATGATAGTCCCACGCTGGCTTTTAGCGTTATTTGTTTATCATCGTTCTCAGGTGGACAAACTTGTATCACTAGCATGCTAGAAACAAACTTGTCATAAAGATTTACTGCTAATGATTTACATTTAAAACTTTTACAGTTCCCCCAAGCTATCCCCCCCCCCCCCCACCAACCCAATTCTAAATACTGAAGTAGTGGAAGGCAGTATAGAACACACGTGAAACGTTACAACAAAGGGCACTCTGGACGTTAACGTCACTATAAAGGTATGATAATGTCAGTTATAAGTTTAAACTTTAGCAGTCTTATTCTATTAAACTATAGCAGAACATTTCAGGAAGTACCAATGTGCGTTTAATGAAATTATTACGCTAACTATCCGTGGTGTTTTCAATTTCATTCTATTGCATTTTATACTCAATTGGGTTTTCATTTTAAATGTGAAATGCAAAATGTGTGTTTCTGTGATCTTTTTTTAATTATATGTTTCGCAATAGATTTTAGACAACTTTAAGTTTGAACAACCGAACAATGATTAAATTGTAAACATGGTTTACGTTTGATATTTCTTGAGAAAGCTACCAAATCTAAACGCAATTTATTGGTCATTTATTATTATTCCATGCAATCTGTTCAATATGACAATACTATTGCAGTAGCACAACAAGTGTGTAGACAATCTTAATAAATTATGTGTATTTGATATTTTTCATGTAGAAAAGAGAGGGTCAAAATTTATTGCAAAATGAAAAAAATCACATGGATATCTAATGAAGCAGCCACTTTAGGTATCATCTTCACAAATGATAAAGCCAAAAGAGTAGAAATCAATCTTAAAACTGTAATAAACCAAAGGTTTTCATGTCTTACAAAATGGAACAAACATAATTTATTATTATTAGGAAAAATAACAGTCATAAAAACATTTGCCCTGTCAGATATAACATAACCCTTTGACAGTACTAGAAAACCCACCAGATCACATAATAACTGAAATCACTTAACTACTTTATTCAATCTCATGGGACAATAAACCAGATAAAATAGCAAGACACACAATTAAAAAAGACTATAAAGATGAGGATTAAAAATGATAGATTTTAATGTATATATTTACTCAATAAATACAAGTTGGATCAAAAAACTTTTTAACGAAGAAAATACCAGAATCTGGAAAAATAATTATATAAATGAAATTAACAAATTTGGTGGTAAATACTTATTACAATCAAACATAACATATAAAGATATAACCAATAAATTCAAACATATTTTCTTAAGGGATGTTTTACTATGTTGGGCAAAGGTAAACTTTAACGGAAGTAACACACATCACAGATGAAATCATATGGAATAACTCATGTATACAAAATAACAATAAAACAATATTTCATAGAGAATGGCTAGATAAAGGCAACAACTTATGATTACAAAAATAGGATCTTTTTATAATTTTAATGCGATAAAACAATTTTAGAACATAAATAATTCAGATTTCTTAAAATACCACTCAATAATTGCTTCTATACCGAACTCTTGGAAAGAAAAAAATTAAACATTAAACATAGAGCAACAACGATAGAACATTTTTCATTGGCAGGATTTTAAAGGTACTGAAACTAAATAAAATCATGTATGAGACATGCATTTCGAAACAACTACCAATGTTAAAAATAAAGCTCAACAAAAATGGAATGACTCCTATGAAAATCTGAACTGGAAAAACATCTTTATATCACCGATTACATGTATTATTTATACGCGATTTATATCCACAAATAAGTTCTTACACAAATGCCATTTAGTAAACTCAAGTTTATGTAAATTCTGCAATATGCATTTAGAAACAGTACAACATTTATTTTTTATCAAAAACGACTAAGTACTGACTGAGTGGCAAACATCTTAGTACTGACTGGGCGGCAAACAGCTTAGTACCGACTGAGTGTCAGGCAGCTTAGTACTGAGTGGCAAATTGCTTGGTACTGCTTGAGTGGCAAACAGCTTAGTACTGCCTGAGTGGCACACGGCTTAGTACTGCCTGAGTGGCTAATAGCTTAGTACTGCCTGAGTGGCAAACAGCTAAGTACTGCTCGATTTGGGAAACAGCTTTGTACTGTTTGATTGGGAAACAGCTAAGTACTGCCTGAGTGGCAAACAGCTTAATACTGGGTGGCAAATTGATTAGAACTGCCGGAGTTGCAAGCATCTTAGTACTGCCTGAGTGGAAAACAGCTTGGTACTGGGTTGCAAAAAGCTAAGTACGGCTTGAGTAGCAAACAGCTTAGTACTGCTTGATGGGGAAACAGCTTAGTACTGCCTGAGTGAGTACAGCTTAGTACTTCTTCAGAGGCAAACAGCTTATTACTAACAAATCGAATGACAAATCGCTAAGAACTATATATTGACGTAATCAAACTGGCGGGAGCACACAAAATCAACGGTCTCCGCAAATTTCGAAATTTTGAGAGAAATATTGTTTTTAATTTATTAGAAAATTGTTTAATTATTAGATAAATAGATGTGTTAACTAATGTTGAACGTTGACATAGAAAAAAAAACATGGTAAAAATCGTCGTTGTCGAAATTCGAGTCAGGCATCCAAATAAAAGTAAACACATTTAAAAAAATCGCGGCGTTCAGTCAAACCAACAATGTCTATGTTGCCATGGTATTTCTTAGGTAGTTCGTTTTACCCTCCTCATGGTACTAAACTACCATTCTGCAGATACTGTGGAAAATTGCATGGCTTAATAACATCTGGGCATGCCCTCATATTGGGATAGAGGTCCGTTATTCCGTCCGCGTTTATCAATTCCCACCGTTGCTTCCACCTATTACATTCGTATTCAAACTATTCTCTATCACAAGTCACATCTGCGATGAAGGCTACTTTTAAAGCTATATTACCGTTCTCCCAATTTAAATGTCACTCTGCTTTATCTCTTTGTCATTCTATATGATCCTTTTACCATTTATATCTATAGTATCGTTTTCCCAGTGTAAATGCCAGTCTGCTTTATCTCATTTTAATTTTATATGATGCCTTCTCCATTTAAATCTATATTATCGTTCTTCCAGTGTAAATGCCAGTCTGCTTTATCTCTTTGTAACTCTATATTATCCCTTTTCAGTTTATTTCATCTCGTTATCATTCTGTAGGATCCCTGTCCCAGCCAGTGCTATCTTATAGTCCCCCGAGCGTATTTGATCCCTTTTTCATTCCATGTGATCCCTTTTCCAGTAAAAGCTATGCTACCGTACCTCAGTGTGAACGTTATTCTACCTGTTAATTTTCTCGGCAAACACAATATGTTGATAAGAGTAATGCCATTCTACAAACTATTTTAACTAAAAACTGTGAAATTGAAAACAGATGGATGATTTATTAAACAACAAAACACTGTCGTTACCTTTCACGATTTAATGTTACAAACTGTTTTCAACTTTTAAAACTATATTCAAAGTATTATTCAAACTAAAGCACACATAGGGCCTGATGTTGTTCTACGGGCTTATAGTTGCTACAAGAGTTTACAATTAGAATTTGCATATCATTCATATGTAAAATGTTATAATTAATTAATTAAATCAATAAATGTATTACGATTTTGTGTGGGACAGTAAGCCTGATAAAATTATTTAAAAAAAACAATAATGCAGATAGATTTAAACATAGTTATCAAAGCAAAAAAGGAGTGAAAAAGCCCAGAAGCATTACACAATTGGATATTATTGAACAATTCGAATATTAAAAACAATAGCACAACCTTTTATAAAGAGTGGAATTCAAAAGGTGTCAAATACATCAAACAACTATTAGATAAAGGGTAAAAAACGTTTTGTACTTTTTTTATATTGTAAAAGCTTAGTACTTATTCTGTTCGGCGTTTTCTACCGTCCACCGAATTCCAATGCTGCTGTCCTTTCGTGTATACAAGATTCCATAGCCCTAGCTGTAGATACTCAGATTAAAGACATAGTGGTTACTGGTGATTTTAATCTTGATTGTCGCAAACCTGCATCTCGAATGAAAATTGACAACCTCTGCATGCAATTCGGCATTTCAGATCCAACCAATTTCACCGAAACTTCCCAATCCATTATCGACCTATTCCTTGTATCCTGTCCCAATCTGGTATCCATTTGTGGTGTAAGTGAACCCTTCCTTGAACAGAATATTCGCTATCAATGTCCAGTATTCTGTTATATCAGATACCCTAAACCCCGACACATACCCTTCAAGCGAAAAGTCTAGAAATTTTCTGAAGCCAATTTTGATCTGTTGCGTACCAATGTTTCCGAGTTTGGTTGGGAACTTTGTTTTAACGCTGATATTGATGTATATTGTTCTAGTCTTACTGCAGCTTTACTTTCTTTATGTGATGGGTGTTTTCCTAACAAAACTGTAACAGTACGACCCACCGACCCACCTTGGATGCACAACACAATTAGAACCAATATTCGAAGACGAAAACGAGCATACATCAGAGCACGCAAAACAAACAACCCAAACAATTGGAATACATACAACACCATACGCAACAAAACTAACTCACTCGTATGCAATGCCAAACACGTACACAACACCAAAATGGCCGAAATACTAAAGCAGCATCTGTCACAACACAACTCGTCCGACTACTGGAAACTTCTAAAAGGCTTAATTAATCCTAATTCCTCTACAACAAGCATCCCAACATTTAATCAAAAAACAACACATATGAAACAAACACAGAAGAAGCAGACATACTCAACACATTCTTTCAAGCACAAACACTCCTAGATGACACGAATAAAGACCTCCTAAACCTTCCCATTAGCGATCAAGGTCCTAAACTCACCAACATTAACATCCAGCCTAAAGAGGTAACTGACGCCCTAAAAATTCTTAAATCAGGGAAAGCCACAGGTCCCGATACTAACAATAACATAGTGCTCAAAGAACTCTCAAACGAACTATTCCGACCTCTCTGTGATCTCTTCAACTACTTTGTACGTCTATTCAAAGTTCCCCGTCAATGGAAACTAGCCCACGTCTGTGCAATCTTCAAGAAGAAAGACCCTCACGATGTTAGCAACTACAGGCCAATCTCCCTACTCAGTGCAATCAGTAAAGTCCTCGAAAGGATTATCCACAAACATGTATTTAACTTCTTCCATGACAACAACTTCTTCTCTTCTTTTCAGTCTGGCTTCGTTCCCAAGGACTCTACTATCAGTAAATTTAACATATATTTACCATACCTTTTGCAAGGCTCTAGATGATGGTAAAGAGGTTCGAGCTGTCTTTTGTGATATATCTAAAGCTTTCGACCGAGTGTGGCATAAGGGACTCTTATTCAAACTAGAACGCAGTGGTATCTCTGCCTCTCTTCTTCTTTGGTTCAAGGATTATTTAGCTGGCTATTTTCCGGGTCCACATCTGACACGGTTCCAATATCGGCTGGTGTTCCTCATGGCTAAATTCTTGGTCCATTATTTTTGTCTTGTTTATATCAATGATATTGTTTCTGAAATAGGCTATGCGATTCGCCTCTTTGCTGAGGACACAACCCTTTAAATTATTGTCGATAATCCTCAACATGCTGCTCTCCGTGTAAATCCTGACATACAAAAGATCAATGACTGGGCTTCAACCTGGCTAGTAACTGTTAATCCTGCTAAAACTGAAACTCTACTTATTTCTCGCAAACATGTCAAACCCAAGCACCCGCCCATATTCATGACCTCTATTCAAATACAAGACGCTGACAATCACAAACACCTTGGAATAACTCTATCTAACGATGGCACATGACACAAACACATTGAAGACATCACCAAAAAAGCTTGGAATCGAGACATCAATCTGCGCTCTATAAAATTCACTCTTGATCGTCGGTCGCTTGAAACTATCTACACATCTTTCATTAGACCTACACTCGAATACTCTGACGTCGTTTGGGAAAATATAACGAAAGCTGAAGAAGAATACCTAAAATAATCCAAATCGAAGCAGCTAGAATCATTACGGGAGCAACAAGCCAGGTATCACTTAATAACGTATACAAAAAATCCGCTCTTGAGCCTTTGAAGTCCCGCAGACGGAAACACAAATTGATCCACTTCTATAAAATGCTCTACAGTCCTTCTACCCCTTCCTACATATCCAATATGATCCCCATGACAGTAGGTAATGTTGCAACCTATGGCCTACGCAATTCTGACCACATCAGAAACGTTTCCTTCAATACACAACACTTCTCTGCATATTTCCTCCCCTTCACTATATCATAATGACACAAACTATCCCCTGCCACCCGGTCTGCTGCTTCCGTCTTGTCTTTCAAGCACGATCTAAATTCTAGCAAGAAGACTGTTCCAAAATGTTATAACGTTGGTAGAAGAGATTCGGCAATTCAGCATGCGCGGTTACGGATGCACTGCAGTTCATTGAAAGAGCACCTGTTTTCCATTGCAGAGAGCCCTACCTGTGTCTGTGCAGAAATTGAGGATACGTATCACTTTTTCTTCACATGCCCCTTATATCAACGCCAAAGAACTCTACTCCATGACGTCCTTCGTCCTATTACTCGCCGAGACCTAAACACACTACTGTTCGGCAAAGACTCTCTTTCTGATGAGGTCAATCGTAAAATATTTCACCATATCCAAACATACATTTCGAAGACCAAGCATTTTATTCATTGAATTGAACTATCCTTTATTCCATAAGAGTAACCCACAACACCTCAAAAGGTATCCTGTGATCACACCTCTCTTTTCCTGTTTCTCTGTATCTACTTTATCTACCCTCTCCACTTATTTCTACTCACATATTTTTTTTTTTAAATATTTTAAGTTATATACGGCAATTATTGTTCAATGCTAGTATACACAACTCTCAGTAGTTGAAGAGTCGCATACGCTGCAGCCTATATACATACCAAATCAGCTACATCTGTATTCTCAACGATCAAGATACTTGCACATATTTATTATTTTCATCTCAAGCGCTGCTTATAATCCGTTTGTCTAGTAATTAATTTGTTTTCATTGCATTTGTAACACCATTGTGTAGTCCTTGCAAGATATTCAGAAGAGAGACTTTGTATCAGCTAGAAATAGCTTTTTTCTCAATTCTATTGGTATGTATCGCTGTATATTTGAATATATTTATATGTAATATGTTGAAAACGAATAAATATTGTTTAAACTAACGATTTAACACAATTTGTTGTTAAGCGTTTGACTGTAGTTCAACTTCTGATAGTCTGATATCAACCGGTATTCAATTCCATATTAAAGTTCCAGAGTAAGACAAACTACTTTTGATTAATTCTGTATTGGGTTTTGGTGTGGTAAAATTTATTTCATTTGTTGAACGTAGAATTCTATGAACGTTATCATGAGTATTAAACATATCTGTTATATACAGAGGTGCATTGTTATTTGAAACTCTGTTAATACATTTTGCTTTTTTTGGAGAAATATTCTTTGACCAATGAAAGTGCATTTATTAACTTCATATCGTGTGCAAATGTTGAATAATGATCACCTAAGATAATACGGCAAGGTCTCTTTTGAAATTTTAGGTGACGGCTCACGTTTATCTCTTTTGTATTACCCAAAATTACGTTACAATAATCTAGATAGGGTTGAATATAAGCTTTATAGAAAATAATTATGGAATTTAAGTTAATAAAGGTTTTCATTCTTCACAATAGCCACAAGAAGGTTGACTTTTTTCTTCCTTATGAATATGTTTATCCAACTTCAGGTTATTATTTATATACGTTCCAAGAACCTTATCACCAGATGCAAGTTCTAATAAAATATCATTATACGTTAATGATATATTTTTTATCAATAAGCCTAGCACGACGTTGTGGTGTAGTAAGAAATATAACTTTAGTTGTTGATGTCTTTATAACAATTCAATCATCCATCTAAACTATTTAAAGAAGATTGAATATTTTATTATAAAACAGCCTTTGATGTGTTTATGTATCATATGCATACATATCTGTATTTGACACAATTCCCTCAAGACTGAGAGTGAGATCATTTATAAATATCAAAAACAAGAGCGGTCCTTATATAGAGCTATGCAGTACCCTACACACAACAGTTTGTTCAACAGATGATTCTCCATTTAATGTTACTTTTTGTTTTCTTTTAGTAAGGTAAGATTCAAACCATTTTCTGGTGTTTTCACTGCATTTATACAGTTCCTTTTTTTACAAAGTTTTGCATGGTCAACTAAATCAAAAGCATTTCTAAAATCTACCATAATTGCACCAACAAATTGTCCTTCATTTAGTTTCGCGGGCCATTTATCAATCATAAGTAATTTATAGTATAACAAAATAACAGTAGATAATGGGGTTCTAAATTCGAAACCCACACTAGGAAATATCATGAAACATGAAACAATTTTCATGTAAATATATAAATGGATAATAATAATTATTGATATCTACAAAAGAAACGGGTTATCTACCATTATATTGTTTATACTTTCAATTATATTTCCTGTGTTTATCTTGTATCCATCGAACTAGATTCACAAGCTTAGTGTCTATATTAAACTTTCTCCAGGATGATGCCTGGATAGAACAAGCACTGGATTTAATGCTTGAATGGTCACCGAGTCAAGTTTGGGATATCGACCCCGCCACGTCTGGTGTACTTTTTTCTCATTTTTTTTAACATCTGAAACGACAATGTAATACTTATCAAGCGATGGCAATTATTAAATTCGTATTCAGTTAAAAAAAAAATATTACAATAACGAAAAATATAATCTTGGTAATAAATGAAATGATATTTTTCACAATTAAACGATCAAATATAATCAATTATTTTAACCTTCTTTTACACTTTATTTGCACCAACTGTTATATAGAATGTACTTCATTTTTGCAAACACACATTGCATAAGTTAGACGATCATATGAATTGTTCCTTAGCCAATGCGAATTGTATTCATTACATCTATAAGTTATTTGAACTAGGAAATAATTAATATAGCGAAAGAGATAGAAAACAAATCAAATTCGTCAATAAAACATTAATTAGATAAAATATCAACAAAATGGTATATATAAATCATAGCTGACTAGATGGTAACACACGAACAAACCCCGGTTTCCTTGATTAAACACTCTTAATACAGTCAAACTTACAGAAGCGACCACTTGTTATAAGCGATCCCCTGATGTAAGCAACCACATTAAATCCCCCCCCCCCCAACGAATTTCATTCATAATTACACATGCAATAAGCGACCACTTGCTCTCTGCGACCAGCGACCGCTTAAAGTCCATCAAATTTCAACAAATATCCTTTAACATACGACCACGAATACACGAGGTGTGAAATTTCAGCATCATGTTTTGTGTACGTGACAAATGTGTAAGTGTAAAATTGTTGATCTCCGAGCTAATGTGCTAAAAATAACCCGAGGCCAAATACTGCAGTGTCTTGTGGTAAAATCCGATAATTGTTCGATAACAAGTTATAGAGTTAAAACACTTTAACCCCAATTATATATCAACGTTTGATCATTGTTTGGGTGGAATAAATTGACATGTTTGCTATTTGTTTTATTACAATTAAAAGATCGTCAATTACTTAAATAAAATTGGAATTAAAGATTGGACAGTTTGAGGTTTGTTTGTTGTTTGTTTGTTTTTTACGACAAAAAAGATTAAATAGGTTTGATCGGACTTTTTGATCAGGTTAAATTGGAAAATTGAGATTGGACTGTGTGCCGTTTGTTTTTATATTGTTTTTATTAGGACTAAAAATTATTATTACGTTTGATTATTTGATCGGATTTTTGAATAGATTAAATTGGAAACTAAAGACAAAACAGTTTGTCATTGTTTTCATGGACGGTTTGAAAGTTTTTACGACAAAAATGATTAAACGTAAGACAATGAATATCAAGGTTTATTTGACTGGGTTTCATACTGCGATATTCTATCAACGTTGCCATATTTTCAGCAAAGACAAAATGTCTAACATTAGAACAGCGGGTGAAAGCCCTAAAATGATGGAAACGTACATGCATTATACAAGACAAAAAAAGACAATTTTTTTTTACCCCAATAAGAGACCACCTGCCTTAAGAGACCACTTTTCTGATTTCCCTTTTGTGGTCTCTTAAGACAGGTTTGACTGTATCTTATTTCACTCTTAAATTATCTAACCATTACCTCAAACCTTGTTTATATACATACATTGTGATATATGGAAATAATGCATATAACAAAGACAAGAAAGTAAATATGATTAATTATTTTATCTCGAAACTTTTATGCCAATGCTGTGTATTCATATCGTATGCAAAATAGAATATGAAACAAAAAAAACAATGATATTGCACCTATGCTTGAACTTTTTATCTTTAAATCGTTTCATTAACGGCATTAAATTTATTTATCACAAATTCACGAAATGCGAACAAATATACATGTAAGACGAGCAAAGCGAGAACACTTACCTAGTAACATGCAAGGTCATATCTCATGAGCATTCAACAGGAAAATGCACCCGGATAACACCACGAGGTACTGTTTCATATATGTCAAGCAAGAGTACATGTTACATCCTTTAGTTTAAGTTGATGAGAGGAACACCAAAGCCGTTTCTTTGCGGCATCACAATTATGACCGTAAATGTACTTAGTCTTCTATTAAGATCATTACTAGTGTTGCTGTATGACCTTCAGTTGCAGCTCAGTATTAGGTATATTGGCGTAGAAGTTAGCATTGTCACTTCCATCAGTCGCCACACCAACAGCAGTGTAACTGTTCAAATATTTCATTATCAACGGGTATACTGTAACTTTGTGGCGGTATTGTTGTACATGTACTGCATCACTGTTACTCGAAATTTAATTCAACAAAAAGTAACCTAGACGTAAAGCAGAAAACCCATCATGCCCATAGAAATGAACGTGTTCATTTATAAGGGATACTTGATTGACGTTAACATTAACTAACGTCAGTTACAAAGACATTGCCTAGTGTTGTAAAATGATAACTTTATCACCGGAAGACATGTATGCGCATGTAGCGAGCATTTGTGAAATTCCGTAATGTTTGTGTGTGAGTGTTAAGACGAAAGTAATATCCTGAAACCAAACAACCCATTCAGTCTTGTTTGTTACCTTACGACTTCATAAATACGTTATTATTATAGTATCAAGGGCTATATTATGGACAATGTATGTATGCGTTGGTGCATGTTAAATCATTGATTTATTTATTGGAGTGACAGCAACAAATCAACAATTTCCGGAACAAAATTTAAAAAATACAATTATAAATATTAAAATTCTATACTACTTTATAATTGTAAGGAATTAAAAATAAGAATACTACATATTTCGATTGAGATTTTTTAAATTATATTTTGAGTGAAAAGTAAAAAGAAACAGCAACATATCGGACATTTCTGGAATTCTAGTGTGTCCATAGTAAATTACGGAATATGTAGTTATTATTTTGAGCATCTTGAAATGAAATATAACACTTAGTCGTCAGTTATCAAAGATGTGAAATGTATGTTGTTGGAAAAAATGGATTGTAGCAAACCTAAATGAATAAAAGTTATGCACTTGAAAACAATTGGTATATACACACATTTCCTAACCTGGAGCACTTATATATTGTGAAAACACTTCATAGACAGTTTGAGTGAAAAGTCTCTAAAACAGCAAAATATCGGACATTTCTGGAAAGACTGTTATTTTTATAAAAGCGCTATACCAACACTTTCTGGTTATGTTGGTACAAGTGTTTCGATGTTACCCAAAACATATGTTGTTATATTTTAGCTTATAAAGTAAAATAGATTAAACTGTACACTAAGTCCAATTGTATAATATATGTGAATACTATGTAATTCAAACGAAATTTGATTTTTGTTAAATAATGCAAGAGCAACAATTACACAAGGTGAACAATGGGACTCTGCTTAAATATAAAATATAAAATAAACAAATTGAATATCACATATATATCGGTACTGAATTGACCATTTTTCGAATGTTTTCAATAAAATTATTTAATATTTTACAATGGATATATTTGCAGACAGAACAAAGCTGGACTACTTTCAATTCGTATTTGTTTCTATCCCATTTAATTAAGATCTTGCTGATGCCATTACAAAGCAAGTGCAAAGAATTATGGAGGTCTTGGTACCGAATTAATCTAACATGTGAAGCTGTATAATAGCTGAAAGAAAAATTATAATTAAATGGATACATTATTACAATACTATATGAATGAAATTGTGTACTATAATAGAATAATCCCTTAACTGAAACATAAATGTGTATATAAAAAGTATATAGTTTAATCTCTGGATGATAGTTCTAATGAATATCTCATTATAATTGTCACAGATTATATTAAAGTATTATTGATAATATTTTCGAACTATTTTATATTAAACTATGATTAAGAAGCGACAAAAGAAAGGTCATTTCAATATGATATTTTAATTAAACAAGCTTGTTTCGTTCTGTTATGAACATAAACAAGAGTTTAATTTAGTAATGCATTGTATCCATGATTGGAATAATAATGTTCGATTTATATCCCAAAAGTATTAAGACGACCGAGTCATTTTCGTATTTAGGGCGTCACATGCAAACCAATGGTGTCAAAAGATAGATCGGCACAACTTAAATTGTTATAAAACATCAAATCAACTTTCCGTCAACATTAGGTTCATGCAAAAGTCATTATAATAACGCAAGTTCTGAAGTACTGAGGACACTGAAATTAGAGGCCATTTATAAAAACAACAAGACTGGTGATGACGTTTAACGTTTTGTTGTGAGTATCTTCATAGCAGAATTGTTTTCATTTTAAATATGTCCTTTACATTTCGGCCTCGTTTTGACTCTAAGTCAAGTCGATCAAAGTTATTTCACATCTTCCGTGTTTCGGCTCTAATATTCAACAGACATTGGCCATTATTCAGATATATGATTATTCGTTTAACTATGCCTGTATTAAATATGCAGATACACTGCCAAGAACACATAGCCGCAGATGGGCGTGACAATCTGACAAAATAATTCTTCATAACTTGCTTTGCACCTCTCTTAACAATGACTAATGAATACTACCTTTAACTAAGGTAATGTAGATGCAAAAAACAACACATATCATTGATTAACCATCAAAATTCCGACCGAAACATTATTTATCCTAGACCCAAACACTCATTCGATCTCTGAGTCACATGATACCTTATGATGTTACCCAAAAAATAGGTTGTTTTTTTAGCATTAAATTGAATTAGATAACTATGCGTGTATAGTAGTGATAAGTAATATCTCATTCACATGGAACAGTGTTTATTCTGTGTGTGCGAGGTTTGGTCACTAAACTTCTTGGAATCGTGCTTTTGGAATACTACTTCTTTTCGTTTTGTATATATTCCTGATATTGTATAATAATTCAATCGATATATTATGTTTCTTTACCGCACTCCATTGTTTTAAATTATGTAATAGCACACAACTCCATTTACTGGAATAGACAAGGAAATATAGCTTAGCCTAAGTTAAGTATTCTGATGTTACCAAGCAAGCGTTGTTACAATATTGGTGGTTTATCTGATGTGAGTTCAGTTCGTATCAAAACTTGTCTGTTTTATGTTAAGTAATTGATCAAGAACCCTAAAGGTACTGCATCGTCACCATATAAGAGAGTTGTTTGACCAAACGATACTGTGGACAATGTAACCAGTGTCAAATAGCTTAATGCATCACTGATGCAGTGTTATTTTCCAATCACTAGTGTTGACACGTTCTAAATGAACGGTACAAAACTTCCTGTTTGGAGATATATTTTCAAAAATGACTTCCTGCAATAGTTTCGGACTTCCAGGAAATGTTATCTGAGCGATTGATCGAGTTAACTCGATGTTTATATAATCATTTGGAGCGCAGAATGATTTGTGCATTGCACTGTAAAGCAGCCGATATCTAATAATTAACATTGGCTCTTCCTGTTGTTGGAATTGGTTCGTACATGTACAATACGCATATTTTTACTTCAACATGGTAAATTATTACATCAAATATTCCAATGTAATGACCTTGAATCGTCTCACACAACTGTTGTGTTTTTGGGGTCAAATGCCATTCCCGAGGAAGTCTTATTATAATCAATGTCTCCAGTGAAAGCAATTTTATAATATATACAAGAAGAGCTGCTTAACATAACTTTTTTTTCGTTTAACGTAAAGTACCAATACTAAACTATATTATTGAAAATAGACAATGCCAGTCAAAAGGTCAGTTCTAAATACAGAAAAGACATTCAAACATCTATGACATTTGCAAAGATGAACATTCATTTTAACTTGTCTCTAATATGCTGAATCAATATCAATGCACGGTAACTTTGAGACATACTCTTCAATGAAGAAAAATAGACATTGACCATTATTCAGATGTCTGATAATATGTTGATTTATATCTGAATCTGAAGCAAATACACAGTCCAGCATACATGCCCACATATAGACGGGACAATTAGACACAGTAATTTTAATAACTTAATCATTGCTGGCCATTGTCGAATATCTATATCCACTTCACTTATACAATGAATATGCACGTCACGTGACGTGAATAAATGAACTCGTTAATATACATATTACGTATAGTTCATGTGTAGAAAAAAGTGTAAACCAGCATTACTATTTTCCTCTTTGTATTTAATGACAGAATTTGAGC
Source organism: Panopea generosa (assembly GCA_029582155.1). Classification (NCBI taxonomy): domain Eukaryota; kingdom Metazoa; phylum Mollusca; class Bivalvia; order Adapedonta; family Hiatellidae; genus Panopea; species Panopea generosa. The sequence continues at coordinate 32,894,631 of CM055894.1, read as the reverse complement.
AAAATACATTAATGGTTATTTATACAACAACTTAATATATTCGAATTGAAAATATATTTTTATTTTCATTTATTTCTCTTTTTTAATTTCAACCACCAAAAGTTGGTCCATTTAATCACGCGTCATAGGTGGTTGAGGGTCTGGGTGGGCCATCCCTCCATATACCTTACAACATTACATTATATGACATAGTTATAATTTTAAAAGTTATAATGATATTATAACATTTTATCTTTTTCTTTAACAATTCATTACTATATAGGCTTTTTTCCTTCTCTCTTCATTCTGCAAGTATATTTTCCTTTGGAAGCAATATTTATGAAAATGATTACATATGTTTCTGAATTTTAGATGTTTTTTTTAATTACTTCCTGTCACCATGCAAACTGGAGAGAGAGGATGTTTTATATACATTATCCCTACATGTGATATATGTAACAAACAAAAGAAAACAAACAAAAAAGGATTCCAGAAAATTAAAACACATTTTTGTGACCTCATGATGATTTAATTTTTTTTTTATACTGAAGCAAAAATTGAGAAGATGTAGGTAGAAAAAAATGATATGGAATTTACATTTGTTTGTTATCAGCACACAAACACACATTTTTTTACATATACAACAAAAGAAAGAAGGAAGGGCATCACAGATACTCGAATTTAAGTATATATTAATGATATGTATATATTTCTGCAAATTTATATAAAGAGATAATTATTTGTGAATAACCAAGACAAAAATGTACAGACCAAACTACGGCGAGTGCGCCTCGCTGCAATGCAAACCATAGATATAATATTACGGCCTCTGTCAAACCAATACATTTAGTGTCGACCATGATTTATATACTATGGATTTACATGCAATACATCTGGACTGGACGGACAATTTACATACATGAACTGATAGCGACATATGAGGAAGATCCATTAAGGATTTATAACTGTTCACATGCTATATAAAGAACAGATTTATAAACCCGTTCGATCATAGAGATACAATGGATTCATATATATTAAATTTCATAAAGGGAGGTAATTAAATTCGCAACAATGGAATTTACTATTTTCGGGATATTTCCAGATGCTCATTCACAATGCATGATATATATAGATGGAGATAATTATTTGTGAATAACCAAGACATAAATATACAGAACAAACTACAGCGACCATGCCTCGCTGCAATGTAAACTATAGATATGATATAACGGCCACTGCCAAACCAATACATTTGGTGTCGACCATGACTTATATACTATAAATTTACATGCAACACATCTGGACTGGACGGACACTTTACATATATGAACTGATATTTGCATAGGAGTAGGATCCAGTTAAAGATTCATGGCTACATGACTTCACACATGATATATAAAGGACATATTTATAAACCAGTTGGATCATAGAGATACAGTGGATTCATACATATTGAATTTCATAAAGGGAGGTTATTAATTTCGCAACAATGGAAGTTACGATTTTTCGGATATTTCCAGATGCTCATTCACAATGCATGATATATATACATTGAGATAATTATTTGTGAATAACCAATACATAAATGTATAGACCAGAATACGGCGAGCGCGCCTGGCTACAATGCAAACCACAGACACAATATCAAGGCCTCTGCCAAACCAAATATAATTTGGTGTCGACCATTACTTATATACTAACGATTTATATGCAATACATCTGGACTGGAGGGACAATTTACATACATGAACTGATAGCTTTATATAAGTAGCATCCAGTTAAGGATTCATGATAACTCACATGCTATATAAAGGACAGATTTATAAACCCGTTGGATCATAGAGAAACAGGAATGTATATATATCTTATTTCATAAAGGGAGATAATTAAATTCACATCAACGGAATTTCCGATTTTTGGGATATTTTCAGATCTGCAAATGTATATATATATACTCAGACAAATTCATTGTAACAATGGTCCAAATAATACTTTTTGTCAATATAGTAAAATGTTGGTACAACTAGAGAGTTTCAGAAATTATGCTTATGTCATGTTTCCAAATTTTGTTAAAGTGCAAATCGTTTAGTTTAATTTAAAGACTATATTATTTTCAATTTTGTAAACTTATTTCAAGTAATTTATAAGATGGCTCTACCTTTACTTGTTTTTGATAGAATATGTTGTATTTTTCCAGTATCAAAATTTTATTAAGTATTAAATCATAATTATTATTCCCTAGAACTATATCTGATACCGACCAATTAGTTATTACATAAGTATATTGATTTTTGATGAAAATTGAGGTTTTTTCAAAAGGTCTTTTTGAAAATAAGTTTAATGATTTTTACAGATTTATCGCAAAAACTACAATATTTAGAGTAGGAATTGTACATTTTTTAAGTAAATAATTCGCTCCTAAGATTATGTGGTTACTTCTGTACTGGAAGCCTTGTAATTTTGTATCTTGACTTAAAATATTTATTGATTTCTTTCAACAGTATTCACTGAAACGAAAATGGCTCACACGTCTTTCTTCATTTGGTATTATACTTACATGATTTTCAAATCGAAAGTAACAGTAATAAGCATTCGTGTATACCCCTTACTATTCAGTAATCTACTCAGATGTTCTGAGAACAGAGTGTCCTCCGTGACCGAGTGGTATAAGGCGCCGTCTGAATATCACTTATCTCTCACCGCTTTTTTTAAGTAAATAATTCGTTCCTAAAATTATGTGGTTAATTATGTTCAGGAACCCTTGTAGTATTGTATCTTGACTGAAAATATTTATTGATTTCTTTCAACATTATTCATTGAAACGAAAATGGCTCACACGTCTTTCTTCATATGGTATTCTACTTACATGATTTTCAAATCGAAAGGAACAATACTATGAATTCGAGTATATCACTAGCCATTCTGTAATATACTCAGGTGTTCTGAGTTCAGAGTGTCCTCCGTAGCCGAGTGGTATAGGGCGCCGTCTCAATATCACTTATCTCTCACCGCGCTAAAGTTCGAAAACCGTCGCTTCCAAAACTTTAAATGAAAAAGGGTGCCAGTTACTTGCAGAAGGATCGTGTTCCTACACATAATAATTCTGAAGTCTTTATCTATTAATAAACTAAAAGCCGATTTTACACCACTCTAAACAATAAGGTCACATGGGTTTGACATCGTTAATATATATTCCAATTAGAGTGTATGAGTAAGGTGATAGTTAGGGGATATTTAAACATGTAAACCATTGTGTAAATTGACTTGACGCAAAAACGACTATCGCTCCACCCACTGACCACGTGACGGTGTCTTATAATACATACAATAAATCATGTCAATAAAATGTATTGTTAACTTAGATATCGTCAGTTTATCAACACATATTCAGAAACACATATTCAGTCTCGGGTGATATATTACGCCTTCATGTGTACCTTGTCAGTATACGAGTGTAAATTACATGTATATACTTAAATGTTGTCGCATTTAATAACTTTCATTTTCCCACAATTCATTCGGCTTTGCGATCATGATGCCATAAATATATATGTTATATAAATGTAGGGAAACTGAATTGGCCATTATTCAGTTATCAGATGACTCGTTTAACTATGCCTGTATTAGATATGCAGACACACTGCCAAGAAAGCATAGCGACAGATGGGCGTGACAATCTGACAAAATAATTCTTAATAGCTTTCTGTTGTCATTCTCGTGTCGAAAATCTTCCTTCGCTTCATTCGCTTCTAAACGCGTTAAACGGGTATTAGGTTCATCTGGAGGCACTGAGTAATAAATATACGACACTATAAACGGTTATAAGAGCAACATCATGTAAAAAAGAGACAGATACGAACCGATATATACTCGCACAAAGACATAATTCAATTTGTTTTAACGCCAAAAAGACAAAGATATCTAAATTGATTTTAACGACACTATGACTAATTAATAATGCCTTTAACTAAGGTAATATAGTTGCAAATACAACACATATCATTAATTAACGATCGAAATTACGACCGAAACATTGTTGATCCTAGGACCAAACACTCATTCAGTCTCATATGATACATTATGACTTCATTAATGCACTGCTATTGTAGTATCAAGGACTGTATTATGTACAATGTGTGTATGCGTATATCAATGATGTTTTCCCCCAATAAATTCTGCTTTGCAACAGTATCCCCATAAATATGTATGTAGTATAAACAGTTATATATGAGTATTAATAGTTATGTATATAGTATAAATAGTTCCGTTTCAGTCGTCTGGTGACGTGTTAAAATCGCTGTGACCTGTCTTTTTACATATTGGGGTGAACAATTCCAAAAAAAGCAACAAATCGCCTGTTTCCGGAACAAATAAAATACAATTATATCTATTAAAATTCTGTACCACTTTGTTTATTGTTATATTTGGACTAGTGTGCCCATAATAAACCATGGAATATGTAGTTATTGTTTTGAGCATCTTAAAAATATAAAATTAAACTAAGTCGTTAGATATTAAAGATGTGAAATGAATAAAAGGTCTGTACTTGAAAACAATGGGTATACACACATTTCCTAACCTACAGTACTTATATATGGTGAAAACAATTTAAAAATAATGTTTGTGAAAAGTCTTTAAAACAGTTTAAAATATCGGATATTTCAGCAATATCTAAATAGGAGTTTTATTTATGGTTTTGTTTGTACAAGTGTTTCGATGTAAACCAATAAATGTGTAGTAATTATTTAGCTTCTAAATTGAATTATATTAAATTGGACACTTAGTACAATTATATAAAATATATGAATATTACGCAGGTCGAACACAATTTGATTTTTGTAAGATAACGGAAAGGCAAACATTACACCATATGATCAATTGGAATCCGCTTTAATATAAAATAAAAAAATATACAAATTGAATATCACATATATATCGGTACTAAATTTCCGTTGTCCAACGTGGACCTTTGTTTGAATGTTTCCATTAAAATTATTTGGTATTTAACAACGGGTAATTTAGCAGACTAAACAAAGCTGGACTACTTTTACTACATACATGTTTCTATCGATGTACAGCTCAGATATAAGTCACATTTAATCAGGATCTTGCTGATGACCTTACAAAGCAAGTGCAAAGAATGACAGAGGTCTTAGTACCTAATGAATCTAACATGTTTAGCTGTATAATAACTAAAGGCAAAGGTACAGAGAAAAACGGCAGAGTTAAAAAATCAGATTTCAATAATTACAAATTGAACATAATCGTAATTTACAATTTACATAAGTGTACATATTGTAATATAAACATAATCGCGGTCAACTTTTTGGCAGAAGTCCATTTCAAAAGCACAGTTGCGGCAAACAATCAGTGAATATAACACAAATATTATGAACTTCATATACTTGATTAATAATCTTCATTGTTCACGGAAGAATGTCTTTGATCGATTTAAAAATATAAATTGAAAATATATTTTGTTTAGACACAGTCAGATATTTATTCTGACGGTTGAACGACCGTGATATTTTCAATACCAAGATTATTGATGACATTATGTCGACTAGTGGTGTAATTGTGGCATGTGATTATGCTATAGATAACTTCAGATGATTACCCATGCTACTTGCCACGATATTATGCTTCCAAAAGCACATTCACAAGTTTACAAAGAATATAAATTTAAAACTGTTTCACTCTAAACCAGTCACACTTGAACAAAGAAGTGGGATGACTAACTCAAATAATGATAAATATAAAAGCAGACTTAATAATGATTCTGAACACTTTGCATGCATAGTTCAAACTAGTAATAAGAAAGAACTCAATCACATGAAACAACATTTGTTCTGTGTGTATCAGTTTCAGCCATGGAACTACTCGGAATCATGTTTACAGAATGGTACCTCTTTGCGCTTTTTACCTATACATGATGTTGTATATGAATTTCATGAATATATTTGTGTTGCTTTACCTGCACTCCAATGTTTTAAATTATGAAAAAGTACTTACACGAGTGCATTAACTGGAATAAGCAAGGAAATATAGCTTAGCCTAAATTGTGTACTCTGATGTTACCAAGAAAGCATTGTTGCAGTAATGGTGGTTTATCTGATGTGTGTTCAGTTCGTACCAGAAGCTTGTCTGTTTTTTGTTAAGTAATTGTCCAAGAGCCCTAAAGGTACTGTTCGTCACCATATACGAGAGTTTTGACAAACGATACTGTGGACAATGAAACCAGTTTCAAATAGCCTATTGCGTCACTTAAGAAGTGTTATTTTCCAATCACTAGTTTATATATATTTACGGTACAAAGTTTCCTTTTGGAAGATATCTTTTAAAAAATGACTTTCAGTAATAGTTTCTATTTCCAGGAAATATTCTAAAAGCGATTGATTTAGCTAACTTTATGTGTATATAATTATTTGGAGCGCAAAAGTATTTGTTTATTGCACTGTAAAGCAACCGATATTCAATAATTAGCACTGACTCTTGCTGTTGTTTGGCAGTTGGAATTGGTTAATACATGTACAATACACGCATGTTAACATCAACTAATCCAATGTAATGGCTTTGAAACGTCTCACCCAACTGTTGTGTTCTTGAGGTCAAAAGTCATTCCCGAGTAAGTCACAAGTAAAAGCAAATACATTTAGCTATTTTGTAATATATACAAGCTGCTTAACGTAACCCTTTCTCCGTTTTACGTAAAGCAAAAATACTAAACTTATTTTATTGAAAATAATATTTACCTGGCAATTAAGGTAGTTGGACCGTAATGGGCTATATTTTACTTTACCATATCCCATTTTCAAAAGGCCGCAAAAAAATTACAAAGTCCAAAATAGGTTAAATTGCTACAATTTTATTAATTTTTAATATTTTTTACATTTTTTTAGTATCAGTGTATTCTAAAAGTATATGTTTTAAGACAAAATATGAGCATGCAACATTAAATTGAAAAAAATAATCCAAAATGAATTCATTTGTATTCTAGCGAAAATCCAATTTTTTTTGATAGCTTTGAAAAAAGTTGTTCTAAAATAAAAATGTAGATAATCCTTTCTACTGTTGGGGCATCAATACTACATGACTAACTTTTATATATATACTATTACATATATGAAATCAAAAGATAAGGATGTTTTACATTCTTAAATTATTTATCTTACCAATACTGTCAATTTCAAAACAAACATAGTATGACATAAACTATTTAATATTATTACTTTGTAAAAAAGTTCACAATAACAGTATAACAGAATAGAACCCCCCCCCCCCCCCCCCCCCCTCACTTGACACACACACTTCATGTCATAAAGAGTCATTGTTTGAAATATATAGCCATCTTTGATATAACCTCATCTAATACTTTTTTGCTTTGGTGACCCTTGGTACACCATCACCATTATTGGCATGAAATATGCCTCTGAGTCCATCCTCACCAGAATGATTATAAATTGTTTTCATTTGTAGTGAAACTGTAAGATAGGAGCTCTTTCGGTGTCAATTATTTGAGGATTTGTCCAAGTCACTACGAATCGGCATTATGTGCACTGTAGCTAATATCGCACAGCAAAGATATTCCTGTTTATGTGAATGACTTGGAAACAGTTTCCTTAACACTGTCAGGGAATAAATAATCCAAATACAAACTTGGAAATTGCACTGTATTGTTAGAACGTCATATACCACTGGATAATAAAATCATCTTCCATTGTAAGCGACTAATACGACTTTAGAATTAATTTCCAGTCATTTACCAAGTTTCTGGATAGCTGTTTAAATGTAGACTGGTTTCACACTCTCATGGTTCCAGAATCAGTCATTACTATACCAGTAACCTTCTGATGGTATAGGCAATCCTGGTTTAACATAGGTGGCAAATGTTTGTCAAGACTCGACTTCCACTACAGCTATAATAGATGTAATGTGTATTATTCAGTCCACCACGTACTACAAATACAATATAAAGTATTGTTATTATTTTAGACTGCTTTGAGCTAATATTTTCAAGAAGTGACTAATAATTGAATACTATTAATTTCTCTTCATCTTCTTCATGTCATTTTTTGCTCATCCTTATGTCCCAATATGACTGAACTCACTGTTGTAAACACAAATTCTCAAAATACTCAAAATGAGGCGGGAATGTAGTGGATAGTGTTGGCAGCTCACGCCAGAGATTGTGGGTTTGATCCCCAGCTCGACCCAGTGCCTCTGAAAAAGCAACACGCAGGACTTGTTCGACTCGGGAAGCGGACTCGAGAGCGCTTAATAAAATCTCAGAGCTTTCTTTGCAGTCAAGCTAAAATAAGTTGGTATAAACCAATTCAATTTATTAAAGAGTGTTTGTCATAAACAGGTAGCCCGGAAGTTTTGTATTGATTGTTCAATTTGAACCTAAACATCTACACAGATGATTCTGACTGCATTCTATAATAGAACATATGGCAGAGCGATAATGACAGATAATGGGTATCTAGTCCTGGTTAAACCATTGCATATCTAAATAAAACCGATGACTATGTACAATGTACATCAAGGACTTGTATAGCTCTATATAATTCCTTGTGTACATGTAAGGGTATCAATACAATTGTCACGTCAAAAACAACGTAAAATTCAATGCAATTAATTAATTATAAATGATTGAATACATACATGTTAAAATATCAAAGTCTTGTGTGTACCATTCAGCGTATACTGCATAGAACATTGCACTTCTTGTCCGACAGGAAAACTTGGCTTACTCTGTGTGTTGACCTGACAGACCTCCAGACAGTAGAGAGCCGACAGTGAATCGCTGTCTTCAGTGTAACTGGATCACTGAAATCAACATACACAACATTCTAACTGCAATATATTGTATCATGTATCATTGTATCTACATGTATATAAAAACAATTCTTACTACTTGTTTACATTTTAGTTTTATGCATTTTGTTGATATGAGACAATGTGTCTCATTATCATTTGTCTCTCACCGCTGATTAATTTGGGAAAGATATCAACTACTTTCAGAAATGGGTGTACTCGAGTACAGGTTAAGCTATCAGTTACCGTAAAGAGTGGTCAGGTTAGATGATCGTCTGTTTGGTCTCGATGGCACGAAAATGATATTCAATAAATTCAATCATCAATCAAAGTCTAGCAAAAAAAATATATATGTATCTCAGCATTTTTTAATTTCTGGATAATTGAACAGTTTCAACGCAACTAATTACTATCAGTTCTAATAAAAAAAATCAACGTTATACAACAGACAGTCATCAATACTATCTTACCTGGCCTAGCTTTGTGTTGGCTGCAAAACAGGGCATTCTTTTAGATCTTTGATGGTGTGTTTTTGCAATAGGCAACTCTGTTGACATGTCCACAGTCACTGTTCTGAGGCACAACATACAAATATTCGCCTAACCCTTTCTGATTTTTTCCAGCAATGCTGTCTTAAGTAACTGGTACAGCGCTAAGTCTGCATAATTGACAACGTTTTAGGTTTGACAACTAAACTTCGAACACAACCAATTTTCGATCACATTATTCCAACGCGATTCGTCGATTCTTCATTTGATATTGATACACTGGCTCTGACACTATATCTGCTATATTTGTGATCAATATTCCCACCAATCGAAGGAGACTTCGCTGATTTTTTCTTTTTATTCAAACAAACACATCTTCGACGATCGTAAAAGTCCATTTTTGTTTACAACCGGAAGTGAGCATTATCGTTTAATCGTTTTATTTTTTATTTTAAATTTAACGTTAATGATATTAAAAGCAATGAAACAAAACAGGATATGGGATTTATTGTTATGAAATAAAAAAATATTATCTATGCATTATTTATTTTATAAGTTTTTTCCGATCTATACCGACGATTGCTATAGCTTTTGTCATATTTTTCCTATGGATAGAATTTTATGAAATTGTCCAGTATTTAAGTTTAATGTATGTTCATGAAAGATCAGGAAAAAAAAACATGTTACCGTACAGACCTTTTGGTACTACCACCTCCTATACATATCCGTTCTCGACATTTGGCGAACAAATGTATATTTAACAAGCAATGTAAAAACAATATTCAAAATTGTTAAAATCTAGTATTTTATTAACGCTAATACACAGATGCATGCATATAATAATGATTGTCATGGAAATGGTAATTATAAGCTTGAATTTAAATGTTTAGGGTTTTTAAAAACAAAATCATTTCGGCAGAGTGTCAATTGTATTTCAATTTTGCAATAAAAGATAGCGTTTATTTTAATATTTTGATATAGTGTATGCATACAATTTCCATAAAACCTCACAAAATACCCTCTGATACTTATTCTACTGACAATCAATATAAAAAATACATGTTACCGCGTAATTTGAGACAAAATTGTTCCTAAAGTATGCCGTCATTAAATAAACTGCAGTTGCAAAATTAGCACTTTTATACTAAATTAGCATATTTGTATAAATATTAAGATTTCTGTTATATTCTATATTTATGTTAAATTGCTATAAAGAATTATTTCATATCAGAGTGCATATTTAGTATATATAACATAATATAAGATACCAATTTCAGATGTATCCGTAATGAGAGTGTTATCCGAAATAGGATCAGTTGTAGTATTATATCATATAGTGACACTGGCTGATCTCGACAAAATTGCTTCCCTTTTTGCGCGGACAGGAGCGCATGAAAAACTATAGCAATTGCCTTAACTATATCTGAATCAGACATGCAAATACACCATCAAGTATGCATGCCCACAGATGGATGTGACAATCAGACACAATATTTTTAAATAACTTACTGATTTCATTCCATTGTTGAATGTTTTCATTCGCTTCATTTGTTAAATGACGGCGTTCTTCATTCAACAAATCTGAGAAACAAATACAAAACAGTTTAAACGGTTATAAGAGCACCACCATGTCAAATAGAGACAGATACACACCGACATGTGTTCACACAAGGACACAGCTAATGCATGGTGAACATTATGTGGGACATCAGGAAGAGACACAAGACAGATATGTAGATATACATATAGACATGTGCGGATTGGCAGCAAGACATAAAACGCCGATAGACGCCGAGATCCAGCCGCTAACTACACACATTTACATAAAGAAACAAGTATTATGTGTAACTGTAACTATTTATCAAATTAATTTTATTTCAAGGTAACGATAACTACATCAATACTATTGCGTGATAAAGTGATACATATCATGTCCACGAATTGATCCAACTTTACATAGTCTGAAAATACCTATGTAACTTGAATAAATCGATGCGATTATATGTATATATCCCGGCATTTTGCAGCATTTTCAAAATTAGCTTGAGATTGATAGGATCTGACACTCGTCATTTTTAGAACTTCTTAGTTAACAACAACTTATTGTATGACTTACAGTCAGGTTTTAGGAATTCATATTCTACTTAGACTTGCCTTGTCCACTTAATTGACCATATTAGAAACAATAGTGCCAAAGGACTTTATACAGGCATGGTTGTCCCTACATCTTGGTAAAACTGATTATGTTATATTTGGCTCAAAACGTAAATTAAAGCAAGTTAAGGATTTTAAAATTGTTTGCAATAAACATATTATTGAGTCCACACAGTCTTTGAAATATCTAGGTCTTGCTAAGTTTTTGTCTTGTGAAACTTTTGTAAACAGTATTGTGATAAAGGTAAATTCACGTTTTAAACTTTTGTATAGACAAGCAAGGTTCTTAGATTTTAAAACTAGAAAATATTTATGTTCTGCTCTTATGTCATGTCATTTAGACTATTCATGTTCGTATTGGTACCCGAGCTTAAACAAAGGGTTAAGAAACAAACTCCAAATCTGTAAAAATAAAATTGTTAGATTCATTTATGGTATGAGACCTAGGAAAAGTGTCAACAATGGTAGTCTTGCAGATAGTGTGGAGCGTGTGGTCCAGTGTTAGAGCACCGAACCCATGATTGGAGAGTCGTTGGTTCGATCCTTCGCTACGGCTATGTGTAGTGTCCTTGAGCAAAACAATTGTTTGCATATGCTTAGTACTAGTTCTAACCAGGAAGACTTTGAGCGTGATTTGCCCATGTTGTAAGAACTTGTTTCACAATCGAAGTAAAATAAATAAGTTTAAACTAAACTGCTGATATGTCTTTATCAAATGTAGAAAATAGAAATAAGCAATACCGTCTTAACCATTTTATTAAAATTGTAAATGACAAGTGTCCTTCATATATGAAAGAAAATTTCGTTTTTGTAAAAGATGTGCACTCTTATTCTTTTAGGGCAAATTTATATAATTTTAGTGTACCCAAATACTATGGAAAAGAGAATGTTACCTTCTTTAAAAGTGCGATCAATGATTGGAATGCATTGCTTGCTGACATTAAAAAAAAAAATAAAATTAGTCACTTTAAAAGTTCTGTCAATATCCATTTATTACACAGAGCTAGGAAATCATAGTTTATTTATTGCACTTGTTGATTAGATATGCTCAATGTTTTTAGTTGTAATATTTGTATACAAAATCAGTGATAAAAATAATATATTTGTAAACAGCAAATATATAATGAAAACATTCCATGTGTTGACTTCCGAATTCCAAAGTCTTCAACATTATATTATGTTTATTCAATTTAATTGCAATTTTGTAATGCGTACTCTTAGTTAGTATTGTACCAAGAACCTCATTGGAAATAAGCCTTCTGGCTTTATGGGCAATCCAAGATTATTGCACACTATTATGTATGTCCAATGTTGAATTAACTGAACACCCCTTTGAAATTTGTTATTTATTTCATTAAAGTTACCATTGTTTTCTATAGAATGAATATTTTATTGTGATAGATCATTAACTTTTTTACACTGGATTTTGCCAAAACAGTGGTATATAATTGCATTCTGTGATACTTTATATTTAATAAGTTACTTAATACTTAATTGATTTTATGTAATATGGTTTATAGTTATAAAATTTCCATTTAATTATCATTTATGTTTATTTGTAATTGCGTATGTATATTTATTGTAACATGTATATGTGTGTTATAACCTGAATAATAATACCATATAATATATGAATAATACGATAAATATGTCGTACATACTTTTATTAAACGAGTTCCGGAAAAAAACACTTTTCCTGGACGAGTTTAATGAATTTCTGTATGAATTGATAGCAAGTGTCAGATTCTATTTATCACATTTCCCACGTTCTGATAATACAAGTTATTAACTTACAAAAGGACATATATGCATATCCCCTTCATAGGCCGAATAACCATAAAGTGATGTGTAAGTCTGGCCTAAACAAATAATTCTAACTAATAAAAACTCATTTTTCGATTCGACTATACATTTATTAAACAACATTCAGTATACTCGCCAAGATTACTTATTAAAACTTTTCTTAGATGAGTTTAATAAAAGTGTGTAGTTGTATAATTACGCTAATCGGTGAATCGGCATCTAATCAAAGACGTTCAAGATTGTATTACACTTGAATGTTATAAAATAATCGTAATGGTTGTATTACAAAGTAAACAAAGGGTTGATATGAGATAAGCATAAATAAGAGAGAGAGAGAGAGAAAGAGAGAGAGAGAGAGAAATGAAAGAGATGAATAGAGAAAGCAAGGAAGAAATAATGTGGTTGACTGTTTTGTTCTGTTTCCTTAGTAACTTACAAAATAAAAAAAAATGCATATCCCCTTGATATGCCGAATTACCATTACGAGATGTGTAAGTCTGGCCATAAAAAAATAATTCTAACTAAAAAAACAAATTTATCGACTCCACTATACACTGATTAAACAAAACATTCATTATATTCGCCAATCGCACTTATTAAAACTTTTCTTGGACGAGTTAAATTAAATTCTGTAGTTGTATAAATACGCGAATTAATACAAAGGTCCGTTGAATCGGCATATAATCAAATGCATTCAAAGTTGTATTACACGTGAGTGTTATAAAATATACGTAATGGCTGTTTTACATGGTAAACAAGGGTTGATATGAGATAAACAAGAATAAGAGAGAGAAAGAGAGAGAGAGAGAGAGAGAGAGAGAGAGAGAGAGAGAGATAGAGAGGAATAGAGAAAGGAAGGAAGAAAGAGTGTATTTTCTTTTGTAATTTGAAGATGCAGTAGAGGATCAAGATGGAAATTCGGATGTTGTTTTATTTATTTTTGTCTATGTTTTTTTACTTATGTTCAATTCAATTCAATTTAAATTTATTCAGGTAAAACAACACTTATAAATCAAGAAAAATAAATGAGTAAAATAATTATAGTAATCATCTCAAAATTAAAGATCTTATAACCTGGGATAACCCATTAAAGCAACGAACGTACTTATTTCCAACGGGGTCTCTTCTCTTAAAATTGTGATTATGAAATTAATTATTTTGTGGTCAGGGCATTTTTTTACGCTGAATTGTTTTATGTTTTTTGATTTGGTAGTCATTGATTGTGTTGTATGACTTGTGAATGTTGGTAATGCTATATTTCTGTGATAAATATGGCAGGATGTTTTGTTAAGATGGTTGGGACCAGTTCTTATGTAAATATGACATGACCTGTTTTGCATAGTTGAATTTGTAAATATTTGCTCGATTCTACGTTCAGCACATATCCAATATACTTAGCTGCTTTATTAATATACGAATGTGACACCTGAGACGGTGCGGTATCCCTTGAAATGTATTTAGTATGCTAATGTTGTAAATGAACAAGTGTTATATCTTAATGATGCGACTACTTTTTCTGTGTTTAAGTCTAATTCTTATATTACAATTTAGGTATGGTTAACGTTCTAGGGTTCGCCTTAAACAGCATCGGGTCAACCTACCTTCAGTCTATATTTCTTTTTTGGAGACATTTTGTGGTAGTTGGCTGTAACCGATGTAGGTTATCATGGTGTAAATGTTAATATCAGAGCAGGTGCAGCACCTGTGGCCGGGACAGGTTAGTTCAAAAGCGCTTCTGACAAGAGTCGAGGTGTAGTTCGATTCCCCGTCTGGTTATAGAGACAACTCTGAAGATTTCATTCACAGTTAAATAAGATAAAGTCTTACTTTCATAGTACAATTAAGAGATGTTTAATACTTGAGTTTATTGCTCGACAGCATCGGGTCATACTACCTTGGTGGGTCTATTTGTCTTTTTTGGGCGCAGTCATGGTAGTTGGATGTAACCGATGTGGGTTAGGCATGGTGTTAATGTTAATTTTTAAGTAGGTACGGCGTCTTGAGGCGGGGCCAGTTAGATAAGATGGTAGCGCGTCAGTCTAGTTTCATACAGGGGTGGTGAGCTACTATCCCCGCCCGGTTCAATCTCCATGACTCGGACACGCAAATATAGATCTCATGGAAAGATGCCCCCTCTTCTTTGTAGACTTATGTCTGTGGTAGTCCGCATATAATCAGAATATTATTAGACATTTTATTGTCGTATTTCTTTCTTGTTAATTAATGTTTTCACCCTTTAACAATACTCTTAGGAAGCGTCATTTGATCTCACATGTATACAAACACGTTTACCTGTAACTCATGTTGATTTAATTAAGAAAAACTGCTAGGATAACTGAAACTATCATTCATTCCACCATTGCACAAATATTTATGTAAAAGCCGAACGCACAGCAACTATTTGAACTTGTTTATTGACATTAGGTTTATTTGTTCGATAATGAAATACATGTACGTTCAATCATTTATTAAATACTATACGTGTACGTTAGTAACACCAAAAGTTATTGTTTAAAAGTAAACCACTTTATTTAGTTGCAGTATGATCGGCTTATAGAGCAGAAATCTAGTTGTTGTTATTTGAGAATTTATGTATTAACTGTGCATTGTTCATTATTACTTGTGCTGTTTGATTAAATATGTTAATTGATATCCTTGTGTCGAACTTAGTCTTTGTTCTCCTTTTATTAAGAGTTTTCCCCCATTTGAATTAATTATCAGAGGTGTCCTCATAAGGAAATGAGATGAAGTAATTGTACAATAAAATATGCGGACCTTGTCTGGATATAAATTGCACGCGGATCGTCTTTGCCTTTTAGTAAATTATAAAATTGTTCATTTATAAAAAGAAAATTCTATTGTGTTTTACCTGGTTATTTCATAGACTCATCGATGCATTCAAGCTCATTTATCAGCTAAAGTGAAAATGAGATCACTTTGTGAACATGTTCGCAGGTGTCTGTTTTTGTGTAATAACGCGGTTGCACAGGTCCGAGTGCTTTTGTAATTTAATTTCTATATGAGGGATGCGTAGTCGGGATTATGTGATTCACACGTGAGTTCGCGTTGACTCAAGTGTTAAAGTCGGAAAGTGTCACGTAAAGTACACATAGGTCAAATTGTATTGTGCATGTCGGAATGCATTGGTTGTCATGGTAACCACGAGTGGAATACGGGTTCCAGATCTTGATGCCGCACGGGTT
Source organism: Panopea generosa (assembly GCA_029582155.1). Lineage (NCBI taxonomy): Eukaryota > Metazoa > Mollusca > Bivalvia > Adapedonta > Hiatellidae > Panopea > Panopea generosa. The sequence continues at coordinate 32,878,184 of CM055894.1, read as the reverse complement.
GGTTAAATGACAACGTTGTAGGTCTGATTGGACATTGCAAGTTTGAGTCTCCGTGTGTTCTGTTGGAGAGCTAACTATGGACCGGCTGTTGTCTATCCTGAGAGTCATGTGGTGTTGATGATGATTATGATGAGAAGAAGATTTTATTATTTCCCAAATATGTGTGGTGTCAGAAAATGATAATATGCAAGAGTGATGCGGATCGTGAAAACCATGTGTCTGGGAGACGTTTATCATCATGGTTAAATATGGCGTCTCCCGTTTCTATTGTAGTTATAAATATCAGTCACGGTTATGATATTTGGATTAAGCGAAGGTTAAAGTTCTTCTCTTGTTGCCTTTGGCACACAAGAGTCCGGAGATATATTTCAAATAGCCCATACGTGTACGAGCGCCGGCGTCGATACGCTCGTTGCTCAGCACGTGTTCTTTGGCGCGTCGGGTGCTTGTCGTGCGCGACGACCGTACAGCACGTGCCACGGCTCGCCCCCTTTGTCGCCGCGAGTTCGCTTCACATGTTACAAATATCCATCATTTTATCCTACTCTTTTGTTTGATAATCTTCTGCTGAACCTTTACACATATTTAATGTATATACTTAACACCAGTTCTCCTAGCTGCAAGGGTCTTATTTCTATACAGCATGTTGCCAATGCTTAGATGGCTGATGGGAGCAACAAAAGCGTGTCTGCTATTTCAAACAAATACATTAAGTTTGGTTTCTATATTTCGGGGATTAATGTTTGAATGATTACATTCACCAATCAACTGATGAAACACTTGCTCCTGAAAATCAGACTTTAACCATTTATGTGAACATTATATTACAACTATTTGGCGACCGTCAAAGGCATTTGGATTGATGTTCACTATATACACCGAGTCTGATTTTCAGGATCAGTTTGATCTATTGTTCATGCACAATCTAGTTGATTGGTTGAATTTGTACCACCATTGTTATTCAATCGAAGATTAAACAGACGATCAATTAACCTAACCATTCTAAATCAGCAGGGAGAGATGAATGCCAGTAAGGTGTAATGTCGCACATGAATAATCGTTGAGACTATGATCCGGTAGAGACTCAAACTGACAAACTCTGGAAATATTGGCAGTAACGCTACTAATTAAGCCAATCCACGAAAATTTAAGATACACTCGTATTCTCTTTCAAATACATCTGGAATAGTTGGCCCGTTTATGATCACGAATTTCGACAACGCTAGTTAATTTTAGTAAAATAGTGTTTATATATTAACAATCATGTTTTCGACATGTTAAGTACCGTTCCATCATTATAATATATTTAAGTCAAAGAGGGCTTTCAGGATATTTTGTTCAGCACACGCATTTGAAATAGTTTAACCACATGTGGTTGTTTTAACAGCATACATTATCAGTATTTGTGTCTGTGTTTTTTATTTCAAGAATGTTCTAACTGTAACCCATAGCAATAACGGCGGTCCTAATTGACGGCTCTGCACACTTTATTAGCTTTTCTTCTGAAATGACTCTAGTTAGTGAAATCAGTTGCGTTCGTATAAAAAACAAATGTTGTGTTAGATGCTGAGTTGTTAATACAGTTTTATTAAATTAAATGTACAAAAGCAGTACCATTTGAAGGAAATGAAAGCATTAATTGCATTTGAGAAATCAACATGCCTTCAACATATATATGACTCAATCAACATTCAAGTTTAAAACCCAATTCATAACATTTATTTTATGATTACAGTACAGTTTTTCGTGTGATTTAATATACTTTTAACATGTTAAGCGATCAGTCTGCTTATATACAAACGAATACACACATATGCATTACATTATATTGTAATGTTCTTGTTAATAGTCACTGGTAAGGATATTTACAACGTCATATGAAAAATTCCAGATCTGGTTTTGTTTATTCCGCATGGCCAATACTCCATGAGTTTCATTTGTCTACATCTGTGTTGTGATTTATTTTGTGATTTGATTCAGTGCACTTTAAGCATGTGCAGTCCTACTATTGTGTGTCATGTCACATGAATGTCCATTTCCAGAAGCTCTTACCACAATTTAATGAAAACGATTGTTGTTGCTTTTGGAAATGAACAATTCAAACCAATATCATTACTTAATAATTTTAAATAATTTAAAGCGGAGCGGTAGTCTAATAGATAGAGTGTTGGCCGTTCACGCCAGAGGTTGCGGTTCGATCCCCAGCTCGATCCGATGCCTCTCATAAAACAACACTCAGTACTGGTTCTACCCTGGAAGTGGACTCGAGAGCAGTTTATATAAGCTCTGAGCTTTCGTCGCAAACGAGCTAAAAAAAAATAGTATAAACTAAAACAAAACTAAAAAAATATAAACTAAATAATTTTATATTTAAAGTATATAGTTTGGGTAACAATGTGGGCAGCTCGTCATAATTCAAAATGTGTAGAAATGAGGATAATATATTTTAGTGCAGGTTACTGTCGATTGTGTACTGATGGACAACGTAATTATGAAACTTAGTAAATTATAATGTGTTTAGTTTTGAATACCTTTTATAAGTTACGGAATACCAATATTGATTGATAGATTCGTCGATGTTTCTAGATTATCAATTATTTCTTATACCTCCTGGACATTCTAGTTGCTAGTTAGAAATGTCATTTTTCTTTGTTTTGGTTTGTTCTTACCTTATTTCACAGGCATATCCTGGTTCGCAAATGATGCTTAAATGCACATCGTAGGCTTATTTGCTATACATAGGTTTCAGACGTTAAATATACAATAGATTCCGGTGTGCAGCGGTATCACATTATTGGATCTATTTATTTGATGCATTTAATACGCATTCCATTTTGGTTCTGGCGACCTTGCATCCCATATTAACGTCATTATGTTTTGAATCAAATTAGACATAGATATTACAGTTAAAAGAAATGAATTATTATATCCCGCATGTTATGCAGAGTTTGGGAATATAACGACGTCAACAGATATATGTTCCACTTTGAATTCTTAATCAATGTGTGCTGATGCTGATTCTTGAATCGGAAACTACATCCATTTATAGTACTAACCAGTCCAGGTTTGTGGATTAATCTCTGAAATTGATCAGTGAAAGAGTTGATTGAAATAATTATGTATGGTCCTCGCCCAGTGTTGAGTTGGTCACCTTGTCCATATATCTAAATGTATATCGCAATAACCTGTACTCATATGTTTGAAAAAAATAATCATTCGCGGAGTTCGCGATTATAACCTGATCAGAACTTCACAATTAAACTTATATTTTTTGTAAATAACTATAAGGAAGGCAATTCACTAGGTAACTTATTTGGTATGCCAATGTGTTTCAATTATTAATATGTCATGTCTAAACTTTGTTTTTAATAAAGATATAAGTGAAAATTGTTTTGATATAATTTCCAGAACATTTCATTTTAATATTTATGGTGTGATGCAGGAAATGTAGATAAAGTACAAATAAAGGTATATTTGACAGCATTAAGACTGAACCGTTTTTGAGATTCATACTTGATTACTATCAGTGGTATATTCATTGGATTTAAAAGTGAATTATGCAGTTTGATTTAAAATCTAATTATGTTATATATTCATTATTGGATTAGCTACAATTAAACCAACTGAATAATGTTAATGAGAAGCTAATTACTGAGGAGTCTAAGTAGAAAGAAATACATTTAAAGACAAACTATCAACTAAGAAAATATCATATGACTGCCAATGTGAAACTATCAAAGAACATACACTATTTGTGTTGAACTATAATAATGTTACAAACTATCCCTACAAACTTTAGATAAATAATTCGTTGTTATGGTTACACTTATATTTCTCTTATATTAAAACGATTGCATATTGACCGATGTAGTTAAGAAAATATAATTGTAAATAATTGAGTTTGTGTGGATAATCAGCCGTCCTTGCCGGTATTTAGTTGTCATTGCGTTTAGTACACACGAAAAACAAATCGTGTTACCCCTTACCTTCCGTTTCTAACACAGAAACATCAACATATTTTAGTAGTCGCATTTTTTATCAAATGCACGGATTCAATACATTTTTGTTTCAATCCTTTGCTGAATACGTTAAATGGAATATTAACGGGAAGTATTGTTCTGTTTATACATTGTTTTGTATTCTGTATTGAGTGCGAAAATGTTGCGAAAATGTTGTTTTGCTGTTAAGTTGTCAGTACGCAACGCATATAGCAGAATACACGGGCGTGCAGGCTACATGTTACAGTATTTGAACATAGCTTCGTTGACCTCATTGGTGAGTATAACTGCGAGCAATGGGTGTAACGTTAGCTATTTGTGTATTTGGGGTATGAGATGAGATACTGTGATGATTTGGTGTCGGGCGATCTCTGTGACCCATTTTAAGATAGTGTAATGTCTGAGAGAGACTGTTTGTCATACATATAATTTGCCATTACTTGTGACTGTATAACCAATTGCTACCCATAAACGATTCTGCCATATGCAGGATATACAATTTAGTTACACTGTAACATATACTTCCAGCTAACATAAATCAACAGCAGACTATTACGCGGTATTTCGGTTTATTAAATCCCTGGGCATATGTAGCCAGACGGGGTGCGCTTTCGTGTGACTTGGGCCATCCAAATGGTATAAGGTTTTAATGCCACATACTTCAGAAGGCAGTTAGTTTAAATATCATATAAAATATATTTGGTTTGAATATCACAAAAAAAGAAAATTGGTATTTGTTTTAAATACCACATTAATTTGGTTTGAATATCAAATAAGAAATAGAAAGGTATTTGGTTTGAATACCACATAAAAGTTGAAATGGTATAATATATATATATATATACCACATAAAAAAAATATCTTTGGTTTAGATGTCACACAAGAAATTGTATTTGGTTGATATACACATAAAATTGTATTTAGCTGGAATAACACATACAAGATATATGTATTAAATACCACAAACAATGTATTTGGTTTGCATGCCACATAAAATATATGTAGCTTGAACACATACAAAATATTTGGATTAAATACCAAACAAAAAAAGGTATTCGGTTTGAATACCATATAAAAAGTATATGGTTTAAATACCATATAAAACGTATTTGGTTTAACTACCACATACAAAAACTATTAGTTTGATACCACATACTTATGATTGTTGTGACTAAAGTCACAGCGTCTATTCGCAGGACTGCTCAGGGGAGATGGACTTTGCAACGTTATATCAGGTTCCCTTCACTACGTTTCTAAAAACGTATCTGGTTACAAACAATTGCTGCATATATCACTACAGTAAAATAGGGACTCAGTGTTAGACTTGTTCTTATTTCTGTTTATTAAACATTAAGGTACCATGTTACGGGGTACCGGACCATCCGCTACGTATTGCATGATGACTCTTTGTTCATGTGCATCACTATTTTAATACCAAATTAACTTAAAAAAGTATGTGTGTTTGATTGTTGCTATATCGGTTTGATATTGTTTGATCTTAAATTAAGCTGGTTTCTAGAGATTATATGATGTTCATTGCTTGTTGTTATATTTGAAATAGGACACTTTGTAAGAATGTGTTGACTAATTATATTCAACGTGATAGTAGTTCGGTCACGTACATAACTGTTTTCATACCAAATAAACTTCGCACTTTGAAATAGTTAACTTCCATGATATCTTAAACTGTGTTTGTTTGATTGTTTACATATTGGGATGACACATTTTGTGCGTTAAGATAAGTATATATTTTTTTCTATGTATCACATCTTAGTTTGAGATCCGCCTCCGCTTGACGGACGCGATGTTAGACTGGCCGTTTATTCATACATACAACAGTTTTCATACCAAATAAACTTCGCGCTTTAGAATTTTTGACGTTAATCCTATCTTAATATAACATGTTTGGTTGTTTACATATTGGGATGGCACTGTTTTCTATCTAATGTCAGCATTAAGCTGGTTTCTAAAGATCAACTGGAATCAATTTTCAAAAGGACAAATGGTATCAATGTATACCTGTTTGTCCTTATATTCAACCGTGGTTTGAGGACCGCTTTGTTAGTGTGTTCGTATGTATAATGAATTATAGATGAATATACTTGAAATTTGGATGCATAATGCAAGGCCAATATTAAACTTTGTGACGTTAAAATATGATTGTACTTCACATTACATTGTATTACGGAGTACCATTGTGCTCGAAATTACCGAGAAAATTAATTGTTACATGTATTCCATTTTCACAACAATACGAAACATCAATCTGATAAATATTGTTTATTAATAAGTTATTCTGATCATACTAAATAGGTAGGCGTTTTGTTCATAAAATACTTTCAAGAACGAAGCCTTTTATAACCTAGATCAAATCATAACCGAACCCACGCGTGTATCGCACACTTCAAGTACCCTTATATACCATATCCTATGCAATAATAAAGACACCATATGGGTGTTAGCGATTATTTTATGACGTCTCATTCAAGGAAGGTACCGAAAGTTTATTTTAATTCACATTAAACCGTTAAATTCAGGTCAATGAAAATTATATACTAAACAAGATTTATTCATAATCTCACGAGTGCTGACTGGAGCACATGTTTTAAATCGAAATGTGTAAACGATGAATGGTTATGTTTTCATTATATTGTTATGAATGTATTAAACAATATAGCTCCTTTTAAAGAGGTCAGATTAAAGAAGCGTACAGAACCTTGGATGACCTCAGAAATTTTCGAAGTAATTAAAGCAAGAGCTAATGCCTTATACAATTATAAAAAAAAACATAAGTCGACTGATTACTATAAGCAATTTTATAGCTTTCGAAACCAGGTTCAATATTTAATAAATCTACAAAATCTAACTATTTCTCGGACAAAGTTGAAGAACATCAGTATAACGTGAAAGGCGTATGGCAGCAGTTGAAAAAGCTTGGTTACAAATGTAAGACAAACAAAAGTTCGACTATTGTTTTAATTATTGATAATGAGGTTTATCATGATCATTAAAAAAACGTGAATCATTTCAATGATTGTTTTACTACAGTCGCGGCAAATCTTGTTAATAAGCTGCGGAACACTATACATATTTTTACTACATCTTTACAAATTTTTAAGAATTTTTATAACCCGAAGAATTCTCCAGACACTCTTTTTTAAAATCAATCATGTCACTGAGGATGAATTAAATAAGTTCAATGCTGCTTAAAGTACTGAACTAGATGGTTTTCCACCTAAATTTGTCAGAAACAGTGCAATTTTTCTAAAAACGCCTGTTACTTTTATTATTAATATGTCTATTGGCTCAGGCATTGTTCATGATGAAATGAAAACTGCAAGAGGCAGCCCGATTTACAAAAAGTCTAGTTCTTTAGAAATTGGTAATTATAGGTCAGTAAGCATACTTAATGTTTTAACAAAAGTTTTATAGCGTTCTGTATATTACCAATTTGCTGATTTTTTAGATAAAAATTCTCTTTTGTATGAGTTTCAGTCCGGTTTTAGGAGTAAATACTCTACTGATACATGTCTTATTCACCTTTTTGATTTTATTAAACATAACAATGCAAATGGTTTTTATACCGGAATGGATTTACTCGATCTACAGAAAGCTTTTGATACCATTGACCACGTTATTCTATGTAATAAGCTCTCTGAAATGGGAGTCGCGTCGATAAATTGGTTCAAATCTTACCTCACCGAAAGATCACAGTTAGTGAAGATAAACAAAGTTTCATCAACATATACCAAAGTTACATGCGACGTACCACAGGGAAGCATCCTGGGCCCTCTTTTATTTTTATGTTATGTAAATGATACATTTGTATGCCTACGTGCATCAACTCCGATTGTAAATTATTTTTATATGCAGACGACAGTGTAATATTGTTCGCTAACAAAGACCTTAATGTGATTACAGATAGGCTTAGTCGTATCATGGATAATTGTTCTACATGGCTAGTTGATAATAAACTGTCCCTTCATCAAGGCATAGCTGAATGTATGCTGTTTGGCTCTTCTAGAAGACATAAAAAAGTTAACTCTTTTACGGTTACATGCAACGGTCATGAAATTCCAGGAAAAGGTCAAATATTTAGGATTAACTATTGTCTAGTTACTAAACGGTGAGGCGATAGTTGGCTCCATTGTTAAAAAAGTTAATTCGCTGATTGCATTTTTATATCAAAACTGTCGTTATTTTAACCTTCAAACTCAGAAAACGTTAATAAATGCCTTAGTACAATGACATTTTGATTATTCCTGCTCGTCTTGTATGCCGGTCTTACTAAAAAGTTAAAACATAAACTACAAGTCACTCAAAATGAAGTAGTTCGATTCTTATTTCACTTATCACCAAGGTATAGTATAACCTGCGCTATGTTAGAAACAGTTAATGTATTGAGGGTTGAGGATAAAGTAAAACAACTAAGATTTAAAAATGTTTTTAATATGTTCATGGCACCGCGCCAAAATATCTTTATGATAACTTCAATAGGGTGTCTTCTATTCATAACCGAACACGGTTTAGTAAAAGTAATTTTATAGTTCCGCATGCTAAGAGTTTCGATTCGGGCACCTTTATTTGCAATGCAACTGCTGACTGGAATAATCTACCTAACGATTTGAAGAAATTAACCAATAAGCAAACTTTTAAACGTGACGTTAAAAATCATTTATGTAACTCCTCGCAGGCTAGAGAAAAACATTTCTTGTATTGTGAGCCACATATATGTATTATTCAGTTATTCAGGGTATAAGATAATTAATTGTGTTTTGTATTGTTACATTTTAACAATTTTATATCGGACCCCGTTGGAAATAAGCGCGTTTGTTACTTTAATGGGTTATCCCAGGTTATAAGATCTTTAATTTTTAAATTATTACTTTATTTATTTATTTTTCTTCATTTATTACTGTTATTTTGTTATATGATATATATGTTGTATAATGATCTAATATACTTGAATAAATTTGAATTAAATTCAATTGAATTGAATTGAAGCCCGACATTTAGTGGTAAAAGACATTTGATAACTGGGCACAGGTTTCCAGAGCTTTACGTGTTTGTTTTTTTTCTGAGCGAGTCGAACATGTTTTAAAAAATATACAATATATTGAAATGCATGCCCATTATGTTTGATACATCTGTTTGTACATGCATATCTAGCTTGTTGTGTGTTTAATTTTTTGTATGAAAAATAGATAGGACGTATTGTTATCTTTATGCTACATATGCGCATTGATGATGTTGTTCGACATTGCTTTTACAAATTTGGGTATCCAACTACATCATCTTTGTTGGGCTACCTTTTGCTGTGAATATGTTTGATCTAATTACAGAAATGTATGATTGATTTTTTCTTATTAGTCATGTTATGTTAGAATGTTAGTTAAATAGTCATGCATATAATATTCTACGCAATTTATAATATAATGTAATAGATTATATATGACATTATAGTGTTCGCATAACATGGTATTTGTGTATGTTTTTATTCTTATTTGCAAAAGAAGCTGCATATTGATGTGGTTGGAAACTTAAGAGAGCTGCATTAAGCAAGCACAAATATAATTATTGTAAATAATTGAGTTTATGTGGTTAACCAGCCGTCCTGCCGGTATTTAGTTGTCATTGCGTTTATTACACACACAGAACATATCGTGTTTACCCGTACCTTCAATTCCAAACACAGAAACATCAACATATATTATCAGTCGCATTTTCCATCAACCCGCAATCATCCCTTCTTCGCCTCCTGGCTTGTAATGAAATACATTTAGATATGGAGATTTGTATATTGATGTATATAAGTCTATATTTGTTATGCAGGGACGGCTGATTGCTAACTTAACATTTCTTATGCAGTACAAGTTGCTTGTTTTTAGTTATTATTCGTTCTATGATTTTTCAATATTTGTGTTATGTCCACGGTGTGGGCGGATAGTTGCCCACCTTTTGCTGTGGGAATGTTTGATTTAATTACAGAAATATATTATTGACATTTTCTAACTAGTCATGCTATGTAAGAATGTTAGTTATATAGTCATGCATATAACATTCTACGCATATAATAACATAATGTAATTGATCATATATTACATTATATTCATTTTATTGTAAAATAAAATAACATGTTCGTTTAACATGATATTTGTGTATCTTTTGATTCCCATTTGCAAAACAAGCTGCATATTAATATGATTGGTTACTTAAGAGAGCACAAATATGTTTATTAAAATATGTAAATTTATTATTAAATGTTTCTAATATTAGTTTCGCCACAACAGCATATACTTATAATTATATAATCATATAAAATACATATATTTTACAAGTAAATTTTGTTGTTTAAAGATCGATACTGTCGCTTATGTGAAATACAGGATTATATACATATTCACAAAGATTGAATTTATTCCTATAACAGGTTATACAAGCGTATGCATGCTCAGTAATTGCTAAACAACAATCTTCAAATACAACATTGCTGTTTTAGCATTTAATGTTTTCACACATGTTTTGCGTGTTTGGAATCATCGCTAATATATGAATAGTTTAATATTGAATAAAACACTTTTTTTAAGAATGTGTTGGGACAAATTCGTTAGAGAGAGTGGGGATATTAAGAAAACTAAATGTTGATTGTTCATTTTTTGTGTCACAGAAATAGCTATCATTCATGTTTGATAATTAATGTTTGCTACACATTACATGTATATTAATGTGTTATCGGTACTTAAGAATGTATTTGGACTGGTTAGTGCTATTTCATGTCTACTATAATTATGTAAATATTAAATCATCCATTGTTTGTTTTTGCTTATTGTCGTGTAAGTTTGTGACATGTTATATTCATTATACAGATACAGTATGCTTAAAATCAAGTTTTATTACGGTGCCTAGTATTAAGAGAGAAGCCGTATCAATAGCAGTCAAGGCAATATACAACTCATACGAAACTAATGTATGTTAAATGGAGGCAAAAACAATTAAAAAGTGCCATGAGACTAATTTACTGTGATTATATAACTGCTTTATCATACGGCATTTTTTGTTTTAAGTGAGTGATTATTTGAATTAAACCAGTAGCATAGTATTACATTTATTTTTGAGTTATAATATTTTAATATATAACATCTTGATTTCTATCAAATTAGAGTTATTTAATAGTTTATTCCTGTTGCATAATTTCAAATGTATCCTTTCAATTACTAAGCAAAGAACAAGATGTAGTTCTTACCATATCATCATGTTATAACGTCAATGATGGGTTGACGTTTGAGGCGGAATACAAAGGATCAGGAACTGTTGCTTATGTTATATGGACTGTTACCGGTGGTGCCACCAGTTTGGTTAAAGATGCTACCAACTGTAGTTCACCGTTTCACATACCTTCTGGTTTTCCAGATGGCAGAATTTTATACGACTGTTCATTTGCACCTCGATACCTTCTAACTGTTGAATCATTACAAAGTGGAGATCTTAATAAAACCTGGGGAGTTGATTTTTCCATATCACCTGCATCTACATATAGTGGAACAAAACAACAAACTGTTACTCAATGTGAAACTTGTAGGTATATCTATATATATATATATCGATCTGATGTATTCATCTTTCAGTACATCTGGTTTGTCATGTTTGCTTACCGGTGTTATTTTTTTTCCCCAAACAAATAGTAATGTTACAGATCTTCATCTGAGACTGAACGATGGAAATATTATATAGCAAGTAGTGAGTATATGATCTACATATGTGGCTATCCGATGGTAATTCTATATTACAGACTGTAAATCGAGGGCTTGTCGCAAGACTAATCAAACTTGGCTATTTGCAGAAAATGTTGTTTTTTTTTGTTACATTTTCTTTAAACAATCTTAAAAAAATATCATAGTTTTTTAAATATAATTTATGTATTGAAAATATTTTTAACATCATTCAAATAGATTAACCTTCCAATTCTTTTAAATATTAAAAGTAGTTTGCTTTAATGCATAGCTGGTCTAACTCACATAATAATAGTTTTGCAAACGAATTACATTTGACAATTCTATATTTAAAGAACATGACTATTCTTATTTGAATTAATAAAATCAGTATTTCATTTCGTTGTGTCATTGTCATTATTTTTTATATTTGTAGTTTTGATGTTGTTTCAGACCATGATTGCTTAGAAATAAGAATAATAATTCATTAATCGGTTATAAAGTTATATAATCATATAAATGCAGTTTAGTATATAACTATAATCTATTATGTGATTTTTACAGCTTTTGCCTAAATCTTTCAATATAAACTTATAGTTTACCAAACTGAATCCTAACAATTTCATTAAAAAAAGAACCTTTGTGAAATATAAACTTATCACCATAAGGTAACGCCTTTCTTCCTCAATCATAAATATGCCAAATTGTGGTGATATTTATATGATATAGGTTTCACGCCGGCTGTCTGTCTGACTGACTGTCTGTCTGTCAGAGTAGATATATGGGGTTTAAGGGCTACTATTTCAATCCTATCTTTATTGATGGATATGACCGTTGGTTTATTGACTACGAAACTAATATCAGACTGAGTATATATAAAATGGAATTTCTCTGCTAGAGGCCGATAAGCTCAGTCGGTTACGCGTCTGACTATCAATCCAGGGGTCATGAGTTCGAATCCCCCGCCCGGTAACAGTCTCCGTGATGATTGAAAAACGACATTGTGTCTTATATAATCATTCGTCTCTTACCACTGATTCAAGTGGGAAAGATATCAGTTACTTGCGAAGATGGTGTGTGCTCGAGTACTGGTTAATCCCGGGAAACAGTTGTTAGGTTAACTGATCGCCTGTTAGCCCTCGATGGCATTAAAATGACGCTAAATATTCAATCAATCAATCAATCAATCCTCTGCTAGAGAAGCATTTAAGGCTATGGTTAAGGATTGGAGTATGGTAAGAATATGGATGACTGTCTCCTAAACATTCGTGTAAGCGTTGAACTCATTTTTAATTCTGGAGAAGATAAAAATATACAAATTGATCTGCACTCTTTAGTCAGCAGAAAATGTCCTTGTTCTTCATTGTTTATTCTACCGCAAACTTATAAACTACAGTTCTTACTATGAAATTGTCATCTGTCTGCATGTCAACCCATTTGTTTGTGCTTTCACTATTTAGTGTCCAACCTGTATATAAACATTTCAAGTTACAATGCACAACATTTAAAATGTATCATTCAATGATATGTTTTCCCACACTACCATTTCATTTGGCTTATTCTAAATAATGGTACGGCACCTAAATATATAACACTACATTATGCCTCAACGGCATGATAAAAATCTAATTACGAAGTGACGCCTCCCTGTAATTTCTTATTGTTTAATTACCGAAACTTAAAATCAGGGTAATATTCGCACCAAACTACATGTATTTATTTGTATACTCTCAAACAAATACGATATACGAGCTTACCGCTCGTTTAAGAAGTACGTATTTCGATCGTTGTGATTTATATTGTTCAGTCTATAAGGGGTTCATAGGTATAGATTTGTTCTGAAAACCAGTGAAGAATATTTTTCAACAAAAAACAAGATTTAAAATGTGTAATGATTGTGTTTTATGATATTTGTCTTATATGTTTGTGAAACATTTGTTAGCATATTTTAGATTGTAAGTACAATAGTGTTATCAATGATGTTATCACATATCAAGATTATATATAACTACTATGACATATGATAAGAAGACCTTTTACAAGCACGGAAAACAATTAAGCGAATGAAATAAAATGATAATAGATCATGCAATACCACCATGCTTTTAGCACCAGTTTGAACGTTATTCAATTATCAAATGATACTGAGTGACCTCCATTGCAGCAATGAATCAGAAATAATAATAATAACACAACTAAAATTGCCCATTTACTCGTTTTGTTCTTCTCATAGTATCGACGGCTAAAATTGTAATGTTTGAACGACTCCTTAGAGTGTTATATGAAATGTACCAAATTATTGCAAACTATGTACATGTATCGGTTATAATTATTAAACTACGTCAATTCAAAGGTCAACCGTGACCGAGTGGTCAAGGATATTGTCATATAATGACGATATACATATAACCACATATGCTGATTGTATGAGACAATTATAGCGGGGTTATATTTATGCATAATGCACCGTCTTGTGATGTGAAGACGGAGGAACCAAGTTCAATGTAAATATACGCAACCGACTGACAAACGATATATTTCTTCTATTTTAAATTCCTGTTTTAGGTGTAAACATTCTATAATAAAAAATACATATATACATTTGCTAGCAAAACGAAAGGTGCACGTGGCAAATACTGGTATCAATTTTATAATGCTGATACAGATATTACAATAAATATTTTTGATTTTCAGTTAACGAAAGTAACACTGGATTTCCATGGTGGGCAATAGGACTAATAGTTCTTGTCATTGGTGTGGTGGCTGCGATAATATATGGCGTTTACCGCCAACCACAGTGTTTGAAAGGTATAAATGTGAATTACTTTTAGCCTTACATTGCATATGTTTAAGGATATTGATAAATATATATATATACATACAATTATATATATATATATATATATATATATATATATATATATATATATGATTATATATAACTTATTTGAATGTGTTAATAAGTTAAATACACGGCATCAGCTTTCATTCACTTTGAAACACGTTGTAATAGTTTGTGTAGACACAACTATGCAATTAAAAAGATAATAATCAGTATCTCAATTCTATAGAAACCTAAAAATGTATGTCTCAGGGTAAATAATCGCTATACTCGTATAGAACTGATTGTCTTTGTTTTTGTTCAGTAAAATTTGTAGAAAAGTGTCATCTAATCTAAAGTTTCCGAGGCTTCAATGAAAAAGTGCTGTCAAACAGACAAAACGATTCTACAAAATAATGTTTACTTCACGCTCATGTTTATATTAGGATAGTCTCATAATAACTTCAAATGACCAATTTCATTCTCAGTATTTTTTGTAGAGCTCCAATAGTACAAAATGTTGATATCAATATGCGTTGTCATGTTTTACATGCATGTGGCACAAGATTCAGCCGAAGAGATTTTGTATTTAGTAAATAAAATGGCAATGAACGATTTTCTTTTGAATATATGATGCATTAAACGAATATTAACTTATATAAACAGCGATCGTAAACATGCAATTTAATTCAGTTGCATTATCATCTTGTATGTCAGTTGTTGACCTAATATTGAGTTCACACGTGGCAATATTATAAACATTGTGAAGAAAATGTTATATGAAATATAATTATGTTCTGTTGTTTATCAATGACATAAGTTACTGTTAACGGATGTTCTTTATTTGGAATGTATTGTAGAAAGTTTACGTCCGTGTTTGCATTAATACAAAGTTGAGATATTTTCTATATCATCGATCGGGTATGGAAATTGCAAATTAAACACGCTATTTATAGTATTTGATTGTTTCCGAATGTTTGATAAAAATAAAATGTCAATTTAAACCAAACTAATATTAGTTATGTGAAGTTATATGAATTTTATTTAAGTTATATCGATGACGAGTAATTCTACAATAATAAAATATAAAATACAGTTTTGTGTGTAATATATATAATTGATTGTATTAAACACAAACTAGCTGCTGTTAATCTATTGAGTGTCGACCGACATTATATAGTAACAGTTCGCTGGTGATATTGATGCAATACCACGAAAAACACGAAAACGCGATTTCGTCGGACATTGTTACCTACGTGCCATTCGATCTGAGACGGCCTGCCAATTAAATACGCAGATAATCTTACCGATATTGGTTCCAGCGACGCAATTGTCCTTAGAATTTTTCTTAAGATAAACTGACGATATCTAAGTAAACAATACATTTTATTGACATGATGTATTCAGTATGTTATAAAACACAGTCATGTGGCCAGTGCGCGGAGCGATAGTCGGTGTCGAGTTAAGTCAATTTACACAATGATTTACATTTTAAACCATGCACTAACTATCACCTAACCCATACTGACTAATTTGAATATATATATAATCACGGTGGCAAACACACGTGACCTAGTCGTATGGAGGCGGTGTAAAAACGAAGGAAAAGTGTCCATTTAGATACTTTTTACCTGATAACTTTCTTAATATTGCATTTAAATTCACGAAATAAAGACGAACGCTGCCTTTTTATAGAGATGACTCATCGGTGCTATCTATTGACCATTTAATACTCGTATTTTTGGGAAACATTTCAATTGTTCAATAGATCCATAGAATCTTAGATATAAGGGAGTTTTCAATTACATATATGTCTGTCATGGAAACAAATAGCACAAAAATCTCAATATTTGATGTATCTGCTAGTAGATGGCAATCTTTCTCACTTAAAGTTTTCGGAGCGATCGGTTCTCGAACCTTAGCAGTGACAGATAAGTGATCTTGAGACAATGACTTAAACTTCAAGGCCACGGAGGACACTCTGAACACAAAACATCTTAGTACAATACAGAATGGCTAGGAATATTATCGACTACATATTCTTGTTCCTTTTTATTTGAAATAAGTAAAATACCATATTAAGAAAATGTATGTGTCCTTTTCGTTTCAGTAAATATTTTTGAAAGCAATCAATAAATAACTTCCATTCCAATATATTTTGTCGTCGTATAAATTACGTTTTATTTATTTTGCATCAGATTGTGTAAAGAAATGTAAATGCAACAAGGATGGTGAGTATACTCTATTTTTTACACATATATTATACGTGCATGTACTATGTTTATTTACGAGTTTAAGAGTTCCAGTAACACTATATTAGTTTATTACATATAAAATGTTCAAGGTAGCATCATAAAATAATCGTTAAATAACTTCAATTCTAAAATATTTAGTCGTAGTAACCATAACCATAAATATTTTGCTCAGATTTTGCCAAGGAATTTGTCGAGAAAAATCCCAACGAGGAAATTAGTAATGGTGGTGAGTATACTCTATTTTTCTACACACAAACTATACGCAATATGTTTGTTAACGAGTTCATGTAATCACTTAACACTATATTAGTTTATTAAAAAACTAATGTTGAAGGTAGCATCGTAAAACATTGTACACATGTTAACCTCGTGATCTAGTATTGCAATTTACTATGGGGTTATTTTAAGTATTTTCTGAAACCATAGATTAAAACAAATATCTAAAATTATAATATTGTCAAAGTTTAAAAAAATGTTCATGATAATTTAACAAAAATGTGTACACATGTCATTCTAATGGTTATATTTTGCATTTTGCTATGATGGAGTCCACTTCAATATTGTTCTATTATCATGGAACCAATAGCCAACATTCGTTGCAGGTGCATTACTCCAAAATTGTTTAAGAAAACGTTATAAAAAAATATCAACCTAGTGTTGCAATAGTGTTTTTACTAAGGAGTTTTCATCTCCAGAATATAATATGTTACTACAGAAATAATTAACACAATGACGAATACTTTACTTTCCGATGCACATCGATAAACCCTATTGATACAAGTTTGCCTTTTTCTGAGAGTAGTTTTCATTTTCAAGTTTCTGAACCTAATTTTTAATGGGGTTTAACGGCGTTTTCAGTAGATTTTAGGTTGTATATGGCATATCTAGTTTTATAAGTGGATGAAGACTTCAGAATGAATCTGAGTAGGAGCACCGTCCTTCTGTATGTAACATTTTCTCACTTAAAGTTTTCAGAGTGAGCGTTTCTCGAACCTTAGCGTTGAGAGGTAAGTGCTCTTGAGACGGCGCCTTATACCACTCGACCACGGAGGACACATTGAACTCAGAACATCTGAGCAAGATACAGAATGGCTAGGGATAGTGCCGACTACATGATCTTGTTCCTTTCTATCTGAAATTGATGAAAGTAAAAATACCATATGAAGATATACTTGTATGCCCTTTTCGTTTCAATACGTGCTGTTAGAAGGAATAAATACATATTTTCAATTATAATATATTTAGTCGTAGTACAAATAACCATTACTTTATTTTGCACAGATTCTGTCATAAAATACAACGAGGAAAATAGTAATGAGTGTTTACTCTATTTTCTACACACAGAATATACGTAATATGTTTATAAACGAGATCATTTATTCACGTAACGCTATATTAGTTTATTAAAATAAATATTTCAGGCGAACACACTTTGTTATACTGTTTGAATTTCCATCTTAAATCATTTAAGTATGTATATATAGACGGTAGCGTTTGCAGGCAGACACATCGGATCCACAATTGTTCGGTCTTAATTTCGTTCGTTAATCAATTATATGTTTTATGTGTAATCTGACTTTGAAATATAATCAATTTGATAAATAGTTACAGTTATTCATAAAACATGTTTCTGTATGTGTGTTGTTAGCGTTCTATCGTCACGTCTATCGGCGTTTATCGTATGACTGCCTGTCCGCGCATTTCTATATGTTTAACTGTCTCCCTTGAATCTCTTCCTGATGCACAACATAATGCTCACCATGTATTATCTGTTTCCTTGTGTGAACATATGCCAATGGGTATCTGTCTCTTTTTTACATGATGTTGCTCTTATAACCGTTGATATTGTTTTATATTTATTACTCACATTGGTTGAATGAAGAAAGTTTCCTCGTACAAATACATTGTTTCTTCTTAAGCCAGGTAAGTTATCAAATAGTATTGTTTCTGATTTTTAAACGTACCTGCGGGCATGCATGCTTGACTGTGTATTGGCATATAAGATTCAGATATAATTAAACAAATTACCAGCCATTTAAAAAATGGTCAATGTCTTTTTCCCTACATTTAAAAGTATGTCTCAAAGTTACGATGCAGATGTATTTTAATTGCAAAATTATAAATAGCATTTATATGGATTAAGTATTGGTGCTTTACGTAAAACAGAAACAAATAGAAATGCCAAGCAGCCCTTTTTTTATGTATTATACAACTTTCACTGGGGTCATTGATTATAATAAGACTTCATCGGGAATGGCAATTGACCGCAAAAACACAACAGTTTGGTTAGACTATTCAATGTCATAACATCGGAATAGTTGATGTAACCATTCATCATGACGAAGTAAAATTAAGTGTATTGTACAGGTATAAACACATTTCAACTTCCATACAACGGCAAGATTAAGTGCTAATTATTAAATATCGGTTGCTTTACAGTGCGGTAAACAAATCTTTATCTTTATGTAATTTGGATCGTTAATCAATGATATGTGTTGTTTGTTTAATCTGTATCACCTTAGTTATGTACATATACTATTGATATAGTTATCGTGGCGTTGAAATAAAATTAATTTGATAAATAGTTACAGTTATGAATAGTTGTAAGCGGCTCGATCGTGGCGTTTATCGGCGTTCCATGTCTGGCTGCCTATCAGCACATGTTTATATGTCTTACAGTCTGTCTTGTATCTCTTTCTGATGTTCCACATAATTCGCACCATGCAATCTCTGTGTGTTTGTGCGAACATATGTCGGTGCGTGTCTGTCTCTATTCTACATGATGTCGTCTTATAAACGATTTAATTATTCTATATGAGTTACTCAGATTCGTTGTATGAAGTATATATTCCTTTTACAAGTAAAGCAGATAGAGAAATTCGACAATGGCAAGAAATAAGAAATTAAAAATTGTTGTGTCCGATTGTCACGCCCGTCTGCGGGCATGCATGCTGGACTGTGTATTTGCATCCGATTCAGATATAGATAAACAAATTATCAGACATCTGAATAATGGTCAAAGTCTCTTTTTCTACATTCAAGAGTATGTCTCAAAATTACGGTGCATATGTATTTTAATTGAAAATTTGTATACAGCATTAATATTGATTTAGCATACAAAAAAGTATCGACGAATATTCATCTTTACAAATTTCATCAGATGTTTGAATGTTTATTACATGTTTAGAACTGACCTTTTGACTGGCATTGTCTGAGTCGATGTCCAACTGACGTGTTTATCAATACAATTCCCTGCATTACGTAATGAAAATATAAAATTGATTGAAATGTTATTATGAAATTAATTATTTTCAATACTATAGTTTAGTATTGGTGCTTTACTTAAAACGGAAAAAGCTTATGTTAAGCAGCCATTCTTGTATATATTATAAAACAGCTATTTGCTTTCACTGGGGCCATTGATTATAATAAATCTTCCTCGGGAATGACTATTGACCCAAAAACAGTTACGTGAGACGATTCAAGGTCATTACATTCTAATAGTTGATGTAAACATTCACCATGATGAAGTAAAATGTGTGTATTGTACAGGTATTAACACATTAAAACAGCCATTTATTAGAAAGATTCAGCGGTAACTATTCAATATCGGTTGATTTACAGTGCGATAAACATGTCTTTCTGCACTCCATATGAGTTAAGATAGCTATATAAATTGCTTAGAGAATATATATTGGAAATGAGAAATTATTGCAGAAAGTCATTTTCAAAAATATATTTTCCAACAGGAAGTTTTATACCGTTAATAAAGAACGCGTCAAAATAAGTGCAATACCTTTATATCAAAAGGCGTACACACACATTGATATATTGTATAAATTTCCATCTAAACACTTTAAGTATGTTTTACTCAATGAGATGTGTTGTTGGTTTAATCTGTATCACCTTACTTATATACATATAGTACTGATGTAATAATTGTGAGGTTGAAATAAAATTAATTTGATAAATATATACACTTTAACATAATACTTTGTTTTTTTATGTGAATGTGTGTTGTTAGCGGCTCTATCGTGACGTCTAACGGCGTTTAATGTCCGACTGTCTATCATCACATGTCTATACACGTATATCTACCTGTCTGTCTTGTATTTCTCCCTGATGCCCCACATAATGTTAACCATGCATTATCTGTGTCCTTGTGTGAACATATGCCGGTGCGTATATGTCTTGTGTTTGCATGACATTGCTCTTATAACCGTTAATAGTGTTTTATATTTATTTCTCAGATCCGCCGGATGAAGAACATATGCCTGCTAAAAATGAAGCGAAAAAAAACAATGGAAAAGAGATTGGAAGCAGTAAGTTATTTAAAATTATTGTGTTGATTGTCACGCCCATCTAATGGTATGCATGCTTGACTGTGTATTTGCATATATTATTCAGATATAGTTAAACAAATAATCATACATCTGAATAATGGTCAATGTCTATTTTTCTGCATTGAAGAGTATGTCTCATAATACGGTGCATATATATTTTGATTGCAAAATTCTACATTTCTAGCATTCATATATATTTAGCATATTAAAGATAAGAATTGATAAATGTTCATCCTTATGAATGTCATTAGATATTTGAATGTCTATTTTATGTTTAGAACTGACCTTTTGTTTGACTTGCATTGTCTGAGTCAATGTCATATTGATTCGTTTACTAAAGAAAGTGCCTGTATTACATAATGAATATATAATGAATTGAACGGTAAATATCATTTTCAATACTATAGTTTAGTACTAAAATTTTGTGCTTTATGTTAAATGGAATAACATATTATGTTAAGCAGCCCTTCTTGTATATATTATAAAACAGCTATTTGCTTTAACTGGGGTCATTGATTATAATAAGACTTCCTCGGGAATGGCTACTGACCCAATAATACAACAGTTGCGTGAGACGATTCAAGGTCATTACATTGGAATAGTTGATGAAATCATTTACCATGATGAAGTTAAAATGTCCGTATTGTACATGTATGAACCAATTCCAACAACAGTAAGAGTCAGTGCTAATTATTAGATATAGGTTGCTTAACAATGCGATGCACAAATCATTCTGTTCTCCAAATGATTATATACACATCAGGTTAACTCGATCAATCGCTCAGATAACATTTCTTGGAAATCAGAAACTATTACAGAAAGTCTTTTTGAAAATATATCTTCCAACAGGAAGTTTTGGACCGTTATTATACATGTAGAACGTGTCAAAACTAGTGATTGGAAAATAACACTTCATAAGTGATGCATAAGGCTATTTGACACTGGTTTCATTGTCCGCAGTATCGTTTGACAAAACTGTATAATATGCCGACGATGCAGTACCTTTAGGGTTCTTGGATAATTACTTAACTTAAAACAGACAACCTTCTGACACGAACTGAACACACATCAGATAAACCACCAGTTTTGTAACAATTCTTGCTTGGTAACATCAGAATATTTAAGTTAGGCTAAGCTATATTTCCTTGCCTATTCTAGTAAATGGAGTTGTGTGCTATTTCATAATTTCAAACATTGGAGTGCGGTAACGCCACACACATAAATTGATTAAATTCTTATACAACATCATGCATATATACAAAATGAAGAGAAGTACTATTCCGAAAACACGATTCCAAGAAGATTAGTGACCAAAACTCATACACACAGAAAAAATACTGTTCCATGTGAATGAGTTATTACTTATCTCTACTATACATGCAAAGTGTTCAGAATCATAATTTAGTCTACATTCATATATCATAATTTGAGCAAGTATACCCACTTCTTTGCTCGAGTGTGAATGGTTTACAGTGGAACATTTTTTTAAATTACATTCTTTGTAAACATGTAAATAAAATGTGCTTGAAGACCTCTATCATTCATCGCACTACATAGTATTCACATATTTTATACCATTGGACTTAGTGTACTACTTTATCTAATCTAGTTTAGAAGCTTAAAAAACTACACATTTTTTGGTTTACATCATAAGTTATCATATGGCGACTGAATGTATGTTTGGTTCCAGGATCCACAATCGTTCGGTCGTTATGTCGATGGTTAATCAATGTGTGTTGTTTTTTGCATCTACATTACCTTACGTAAAGATATTATTAATTAGTCATTGTAACGATATAATAAATTTAAATATCTTTTAAATATCTTTGTCCTTGTGCGAGTATATGTCGGTTCGTATCTGTCTCTCTTTTACATGATGTTGCTCTTTTAACCGTTTATGTTGTCGTATATATATTTCTCAGAGCCTCCGGATAAATCTTATTGGCGTTTCATGCGTAAAGCAGCGAATAAAATTTTTCCACATAAACCTTTTCAACGAGAGAGTGACAACAGTAAGTTATTTAGAGTTATTTTGTCAGATTGTCACGACCATCTGCCGCTATGCTTTCTTGGCGGTGTGTCTGCAGTTCTAATACAGGCATAGTTAAACGAATCATTAGATATCTGAATAATGGTCAATGTCTGTTTCTCTACATTCATATTACATATTTATTTATGGTTACATGATCGCAACGCCGAATGAATTGTGGGAAAATGAATGTTATCACCTGCGAAAACACTTAAGTATATACATGTTTGTAATATTACAGCAATATACTCTCGTTTATTGAAAGTGTAAAATTGAAGGCGTAAGTTATCACCCGAGACTGAATATTTGTTTGATTCCAGGATATTACTTTCATTTTAATGCTCACACACAAACATTACGGAATTTCACAGATGAGTGCTGCGTGCGCATACATGCGTTCCGGTGATCAATACTGTACTGTTATTTCCTGTCTTCTCTCTATTATTTTAAAACAAAAGGCAATACTCTAACTTTACGTGAATGTCTGTGTAACTGACGTTTGGTCATGTGAACATCAATCAAATATCACTCATACAGTTGACACGTGCATACTTGTGGGCATGATTGGTTATCTACTATCAGTGTTGGTAACAGTTTATTAAATTAGGTTTCAAGTTACAGTTCTTCTACAGTATTACGGCAATACACCGAATGCTGCGATGCAAATGAAGACCATACAACAACTCTAGCAATGATCTTAATACAAGACTAAGTAAATTTACGGTCATATTCATGATATTATAATATAAATACGTAAATGGAATACATATACAATACAATTATAGAAACTAAAACCTTTGTTTTACTTTATTAACAGTTTTTGATTCATTATGTAAACACTTACTTTAATTCAACACCCTACTATAACATTAGCACTGAAATTCAATTTTAGAGCCAAAACACGGAAGATGTGAAATGACTTAAGTCGACTTGACTTAGAGTCAGAACAAGGCCGAAATGTAAAGGGCATATTTAAAATGAAAACAATTCTGCTATGAAGATACTCACAACAAAAAAAGTTTAACTTTATCACCAGTCTTGTTGTTTTTGTAAATGGTGTCTATTTTCAATGTCTTCAGTACTTCAGAACTCACAATACTATGATGACTTTTGCGTGAACCTAATGTTGACTGAAAGTTGATTTGATGTGTTACGACAATATAAATTTTGTCGATCTATCCATTGATATCATTGGTTGCATGTGACGCCCTAAATACGAAAATGACTTGTCGTCTTAATACTTAAGGGACATACCTCGAACATTATTATTCCAATCATGGATACAATGCGTTAATAAATTAATAAACTCTTTTTTATGTTCATAACGAAACGATGCAAGCCTATTTCAGTTTAATTAAAACACCATATCGAGAATAGACCTTTCCCTTAATCATAGTTTAATATAAAATAGTTCGAAAATATTAGCAATAAAACTTTAATGTAATATGTGACAATTATAATGAGATATCCGTTGAAATATCTGCCAGAGAATAAACTATATATACATGTACATATTTATGTATCAGTTAAGGGATTATGCTATTAGAGTACACACTTTCATCCATAGAGTATAACAATAATGTATCTAACTGTATACAATGTAATTAAATATAAATTTTCTTTCAGCTATTATACAGCTTGACATGTTAGATTTATTCGGTACCCAAAGACCTCTATAATTATTTGCACTTGTTTTGTAATGACATAAGCAAGATCTTGATTAAACAGGACTCCTATCTGAGTTGTACATCGATAGAAAATGAATGCATAGAAAGTAGTCCAGCTTTGTTCTGTCTGCAGAAGTATCCATTGTAAAATATTAAATAATTTTATTGGAAACATTCGAAAAATGGTCCACGCTGGACAAATGAAATTCAGTACCGATATATATGTGATATTCAATTTGTGCTTGCTTAATGCAGCTCTCTTAAGTATCCAACCATATCAATATGCAGCTTGTTTTGCAAATTGGAATCAAAATATACACAAATACCATGTTATGCAAACATGTCATTTTATTATACTACAAAATGACTATAAAGTAATATATAATCAATTACATTATTATGAGCGTAGAATGTTATATACATGACTATTTAACTAACATTCTTACATAACATGACTAGTTAGAAAATTTCAAAAATACATTTTTGTAATTAAATCAAACATTCCCACAGCAAAAGGTGGGCAACTATCCGTGTAGATAAAACAAATATTGTAAATTCATACAAATATTAATTAAACAAAAACAAACTCGTATGGCAGAAGAAATGTTAAGTAAGCAACCAGCCGTCCCTGCATTAATAATATATAATTATAGCCATTAATCTCCCAAACTAAATATCTGAATGTATTTTAATACAAGCCAGGCGGCGAAGATCGGATAATAGCGGATTGATGAAAACTGCGACTGCTAAAATATGTTGATGTTTCTGTGTTTGAAATGTAAGGTAATGGGAAACAATCGTATTTTCTTTGTGCGTACAAACGCAATGACAACTAAGTACCGGCAAGGATGGCTGATTAACCACACAAACTCTATTATTTACAATAATTATATTTTGTGCTTGCTTAATGCAGCTCTCTTAATCAAAAGGGGAATCAAACGATACACAAATACCATGTTATGCGAACATGTCATTTTATTATACCACAAGATGACTATAATGTAATATATAATCGATTACGTTATATTATAATCTGCGTAGAAAATTATATACATGACTAATTAACTAACATTCGTACATAAGATGACTAGTTAGAAAATTAAAAAAAAAATTGTAATTATATCAAACATTCCGATAGCAAAAGGTGGGCAACTATCTGCCACTCTATAGTCCACCCACAGATGATGCAGTTAGATACCCAAATTTTAAAAAGCAGTGTCGAACAACGACATAAATGCGCACCTGCATGATTAAAAGTAACAATACCATTACCTATTTTTCATACAAAAATTCAAATAAACAACAGACATTGATTTTGTGATTTGTGGAATTAATTTATAAAGTGACATTGACAAGCCATAGATACAAACAGATGCATAAAACATAATAGGCATATATTAAAAGAACAATATTTAATATATAGTATATTTTCCAAACGTGGTCGATTCTCCCAGGTAAAAACAAAGACATTAAGATCTGCAAACCTGTGCCCAATTATCAAAATGTATTTTACCACTAAATGTCGAGCTTCATTCTTGAAAATATTATATGAACAAAACGCCTGCATATTCAGTATGATCAGAATAACTTATTGATAAACAACATTTATTCGTATTGTTGTGTAAATGGAATATATGTAACAATTATTTTTCTCTGGAAGTTCAAGCACAAAGGTAATTCGTTATACGATGTAATGTGGTGTACAATAATATTTTAGTGTCACCAAGTCTAATATTAGCTTCTGCATTATGCATCCAAATTACCAATATATACATCTATAATTCAATATACATACGAACTAAAAACTAAAATGCGGTTCCAAACCGCGATTGGATATAAGGACACCTTTTGAAATATAACCACAAATAATGGATACCAGTTGATGTCTAGAAACCAGCATAACGCTGACATTCGGGAGAATACAGTGCCATCCTAGTATGTAAACAAAAAAACAACACATATATTAAACATTAGCATTAAAATTAAAAATACCAAAATGCGAAGTTAATTTGGTATGGAAAATGTTGTACATGCATATATGAATAAACGACTACTACGTACGACCAGTCTAACATCGCGTCCGTCATGCAAAGTCGGATCTCAAACTGCGATGTGATATATAGAAACACGGGTTGAAAACAATATATTAACGCACATGCAAACAATTTCTTTTCTATGTGAAATATAACTTTATCTTTAGAATACCAGCCTAACGCTGACATTCGAGATAATAGATGTCATCCTAATATGTAAACAATCAAACAAACACATTGTTAGATATCATGAAAGTTAAATATTTGAAATTGTGAAGATTATTCGGTATGACACAGTTATGTATGTGAATAAACTACTACCTCATATGATAAGATTAGTCAACACACTTAAGCAATTCGTCCGATTTGAAATAGAACAACAAACACTGCACATTTTTAATCTCAAGAAACCAGCTTAAATTGAGATCAAACAGTATCATACCGATATAGGAACAATTAAACACACATAATTTTATAATTAATTTGGTATGAAAATATTGATGTTAGTGAACAAGGAGTCGTCATACAATCCGTAGCGGATAATCCGTTTCCTAATAACATAGTACTTTAATGTAAAATAAAAATAATTAAGAACCAGTCTTACACTGAGTCCCCATTTATCTTTAGTGATACATGCAGCAATTGTTTGTAACCAGACAATCTATCAGAAACGTAGTAGAGGTAACTTTATATAACGTTGTAAAGCATCAGAAGTCCATCTGCCAATTGTCTGAACCACATCATCAGAATATCAAATATGGATTGCTGCTGTGCCCTCACTTTGTGATTGTCCGATATGGACCGCTGATGCCGGCATCACAGTAAAAGAGGGTGGTCTCTCTGAATATGTGTCTGGAACAACCTGTGATGAAATCAGCACTTCATGTGTAGGTTGTGCCAGAAATTGTGCAGTTTCATTGGATCAGATTCCGTTGATGCATTCATGCCAACAATCGGTCATTGCGTTTCTCCCCGTGACGTCTTCTTGCCGGCATCTGACTTCTCTCTCTTGGGTCGTTTTGACATCCTGAGAAGTCCTGCCAATAGACGCTGTAAATTAAGTCAAAACGATCAAATGTTGTATACAAACCAAATACTTTTTATGTGGTAATCAAAAATAATACCTTTTTAATGTTGTATTTAAACCAAACACCAATTTGTGTGGTATTTAATCCATATATCTTTTATGTGGTATTCCAATACATGTACCATTTTACGTCGTATTTAAGCCAAAAAACATATTTTGTGGTATTCAAGCAACATATCTTTTATGTATTGTTTAAACCAAATACAATTTATTGTTATTTTTGTAGTATTAAAACCAAATACATTTTTAAAATATAAGTTAAATCAAATACCATTTTATGTGGTAGTAAAAGTAAATACCTTTTTATATGCCGTATTAAAATCAAACACCTTTTTATGTTGTATGTAAACCAAGTACCATTTGTTAATGATGCATTTAAACCAAATATCTGTATCATGAGGTATTTAAACTATATATATATACTTATTTTTATATCAGTTTTACTTTTACGTAATATTTAAACCAAATACATGTTTATGTGGTAATCAAACCAATCACGTTTTTTATGTGGTATTTAAACCAATACCTTTTAATGTGGTATACAAATCAAATACCATGTATTAAGTGTAGAATTCAAACAAAATACCTTTTTTTATGTGGTATTTAAACCAATACCTTTTAATGTGGTATACAAATCAAATACCATGTATTAAGTGTAGAATTCAAACAAAATACCTTTTTTATGTGGTATTCAAAACTGGTACCTTTTTATGTGGTATTCAGAACTGGTACCTTTTTATGTGGTATTTTAACAAAATACCATTTTTGGTTGTATTCAAACCAAATAACATTTATTTTTATGTGGTATTCAAACCAAATACATATCTAATGTGGTATTTTAACTAAAAACCTTTTTATGGGGTATTTTAACCAAATACCTTTTTATCATGTGGTTTTCAAACCAAATATCTTTTTAATTGGTATTCAAACCAAATACCAATTATTTTATGTGGTTTTTAAACCAAATACCGTTTCAATGTGGTATTCCAACCAGAATTTTTTATGTGGTATTTAAGCTAGATTCCATTTATTTTATGTGATGTTCAAACCAAATAACTATTTTATTATGTGGTTATCAAACCAAATACACTTTGTACGTGGTATTCAAACCAAATTACATTTGTTTTATGTGATATTGAAACCAAATACATATTTTATTATGTGGTTATCAAACCAAATACCTTTTTTATGTGGTATTCCAACCATACATTTATATGTGGTATTTAAACCGAATACCATTTATTCTTATGTGATATTCAAACCAAATAACCTTTTTATGTTGAATTCAACCAAACACCTTTTCGATGAGGTTTGTAAACCAAATACCCTTTTTACTATATGGAATTCAAATCGAATACCTTTTTATGTGTTATTCAAACCAAATATCATTTATTTTATGTAGTATTTAAACCAAATACATTTTTATGCTGTAAAAAACCTTATACCGTTTTTATGTGGTATTTAAACAAAAAAACTTTTTTATAATTAGATATTCAAACCAAATACCGTTTTATGTGGTATTCAAACAAAATACCATTTATTTAAATCTGGTATTCAAACCAAATACAATTTATTTGAATGTGGTTTTCAAACCAAATACCTTTTTATGTAGTATTTAAAACTTTTTATGCGGTATTAAAAGCTATTACCTTTCATGTGTTTTTTTATCCAAATATCATTATTTCTTCTTTGTTGTATTCAAACCAAATACCTTTTTATATGGTATTTAAACCAAATTCCATTTTTTCTTATTTGTAGTAATCGACCAAATTAGTTTTTTTAGATATTTAAACTAAATACCATTTTTGTGGTATTCAAACCACACCTCTTATTAATGTGGTATTCAAACCAAATACCTTTTTTTATGTAGTATTTAAACTAAATACTATTTTTGTGGTATTCAAACCACACCTCCTATTAATGTGGTATTCAAACCAAATACCTTTTTTATGTAGTATTTAAACTTTTTATACGGTATTAAATGCTAATACCTTTCATGTGTTTTTTTATCCGAATTTCATTATTTCTTTTTTGTTGTATTCAAACCAAATACCTTTTTATATGGTATTTAAACCAAATTCCATTTTTTCTTATTTGTAGTAATCGACCAAATTAGATTTTTTGAGGTATTTAAACCAAATACCATTTTTGTGGTATTCAAACCACACCTCTTATTAATGTGGTATTTAAACCAAATACCATTTTTACGTTGCATATAAACCAAATACTAATTTTATGTGGTACCCAAACCAAATACCTGTTCATTATGTGGTATGCAAACCATGTTCCGTTTACATTTTTTTGTGTGGTTTGTAATCAAATACGATTATCTTTTTTATGTGGTATTCAACTAATACCATTTTTAAATTGTATTCAACCGAATACATTTTCCTTTTTTATATGGTATTCAAACCAAATACCCTTTTTATGTGGTATTGACAACCAAATACCTTTCTTTCTGTGATATGCAAACCAAATACCTTTCTTTATATGGAATTCAAAACCAAATACTTATATTTATGTGATATTTAAAACCAAATTAATTTTTTTATTTTGTATTCAAATCTAAATACCTTTCTTTATTAGGGATTTAAAACCAAATATTGTTCTTTATGTGGTATTCTAAATCAAATACATTTCTTAATGTGATGTACAACATCAATTACATTTATATGTTCAATACCTTTACTATGTGGTAGCTAATCAAATACCTTCAACCTTATACCTTGGTATCTAACCAAATACTTTTTTATATGGTAACAAACTCCAAATACCTTTTTAATGTGGATCAACACCAAATACCTTTTAATATGAAGTATTTAATCAAATACCATTCTTAAATGACATTCAAACACATTTTTGGTATCTTTATACATATATTTTCTAAAACCACGCACTGAACATACCCTTTGACCGTGTATATACATATTTCACACACATAAGTCATCCTTGCTGAGATGTAAATGAAACCACAGTACACTCTCAATAGCCGTTCACAAAATAGAGACTGCAGCAGAGATAAGAAACGGGTAGAGCCAGAAAAGGTCAAAATCGGCATAATCTTCATAAGGCATGAAATTATGGATACTTATCATGCAACATCTCTTTGTTATGAATGGACATTTTTTTTTGCATGATTAAACATTTTTTTGTGATATTTTTTACTTTCTATGACACTCACTGTTTATTGAAATATTTGTTAAAATGTTGACGTTGCGACGTCACGACGTCGCATTGCGACGTCACGACGTCGCATTGCGACGTTGTTTTGAAAAGGTACACTCGCTATAAGTACAACTGTATAAAGTTTATTTCAATTGATAAAATATTTCAAAAAAAAACATTTTTTCATTATGTTCATTCAAATATATATATAATTATACAGACAAGGAAAGAGAGTGAGACAAATAATATAAAATATGTTTAACAGCGCTAACGTAAGAACCTCATTGGTAGCGAAACAGGAAGGTAACACTACTCAATGGATGGGAATGCAAATAATTGAATAAACAAACTGTGTTTGATATCAGATTTTACATTTATTTCAATTTTAAATGTCTTGCTCAATAATATAAAAGTAGTGTATAGCTGTCATATTTGGGACCGCGTCATAACCGTTTCTTCAATAAATAACCATATTTTATACTTAAACCACTATATCAAAATGGTTTATTTGCTGAATTAATACATAATATATTAACACATTTTTAGCAAATTGATGGGAGCTAAAAATGACATCTGTGCATATAGCACAACCATGATTTTAGCAATTTTAACCAAGCTACATGTATTGAAATGTAAATAAGTTTTATCAAGGAAAATAAACTAGACATTCGTGAGACATATTTCCGAATCATCATATGTTGTTGTAAAATGGAATGCATTTTCAATAAGTTTTTTAACTTAAAATTACTCTTATATATCGACATACTGATTAAAACTCACTGTTCATAAACAATACTTAACCATATTAAGTTGTAAATATGGACGTTCATCATGTAATCAAACACTGAGGACATGACCTATAAAACGTATCCTAGAAGAATAAAGAACATTCTGCTTAGTTAATATATAAGACAACTATGCGTGCGTGTACACACCCAAGCGCACGCTAGCAAGCACAAACACAAATGCCCACATCAGTGATTAATTTGTATATTCTAATATTAAAGGCACACTTTAAATAAATACCTAAAGTATAACATTAATATTAGATATGAATATAAAACATCAGCTTATCATTTATAACTAAATGCAAACAATCGGAGTTTTAAAGCAGTGAAGTATGATCGAAATCAAAGTGGTGAAACCGGAATTACACTTTTAGGTAAACATCCAATGTGCACTGCTTGACGTCATTTCTTTCATGTGGTCTGTTTCTAAGATAAACAAAATATTTCAGTAACTGATATATCCCAAAAGTCATCGGTAATTTTAAGAGGAGGGTGCAAACACTAATATTTTGAAGAAACAACAACAACAAAAGGCATATTGCGTCTTTAACATAATAACATGATGGGCAGTCACTCTTCATCACACTGGCCTCACTTTCTGTGTCAGATACATCTACAATTTCTGGTATATTGCAAGCATCAGGGAGATTCTCTCCCATGTCTCGGATTCCGTATTTAGCACAATTTAAATACCTTGCATAACTAAGGTACAACACAATTGATGCTATGTGCGAACACATTTCGACTTCTCTTTCCCCGGCACGACACGTCCTTATGTACCTTTATGTCACAATTACCATCCAAGTGTTCCTAAATGTAACTTGTGCTTAACTTCAATTGGTTAATACCTCATGCTAATGTACGTAATTCTCCTCGTCTAATTGTGGAAAGTTGTCCAGATCAACTTCACCGATAGCTTTTGAAATAGTAGACTTTCTTTCCAAACTGTTCACCTCTATCACATTTTTCAATGTGTTTATCATCGAAGATAGATTATGCATTAGCGCGGACAATTTAGCATCGTCTTCAATGTTGTGTGGAAAACCCCAATTTGAGTAGAAATATTCCAACAGAAGTACGTGCAGATCGTACAGGAGTGTTCTTAATCTTGTGTTCCAAATGTTTGAATAAATCTTCGAACTGAAAACGAGAAAGACCTGTAAGACTACGGTAATCGGCATCTTTCAAGTTGTCAAAATCAAGTTTACTTTGCCTGCGACAACATACTTCTCGAAGTTGCTTAATGAGTTTAAGAATTGTAGTTCTATTTAAGTATGTCTGGTCAACTACCGGAACAGAATATCTTCAGAATACCTGGGATTGTTTTTCTAAGATAACACATAAAACACTGTTTAGTTTGCTTCACAATTCTAGGTGATTTTACTTATCAATACAAATAACGTCGACTTACTAAATCGCAAGAGATAGAATTTCCCCTTGTCTGTTTATATTTCAATATTATCGTAATTTAATCACAATTATACTCCACCTATTCTACCAAATAATTCTTGTATCATCATTATGTTTGACCGTTATTTCTGCTATGTTTTATCATACCATTTTCCAACATTTACTTTCCTCTATGCATTACTCTTTCACATCCTATACACTCATATTTCCTTTCTTCTCGTATGATCACATGTTCCACGGAGGATACTCGCTCACACAGACTTATCACCATTGTATTACATAATGTCTATTGAAATATCTGTTTACAGAGCTAGAATGGGTCTTTTTGGTCACTATCAACTCAAGAAAAAAGGGTTCAAACCGATGAACAGTTTTGATTTGATTATTTGGCTATCCGTTTTACTTATTATGTCCGGTGACGTAAAAAGAAAATCCCGGTCCAGCTTCGTCTAGTACGTCCGATCTGAGTTCCGGCTCGTCATCCATTTTGTCTTCCGGATCATTTGACATCTCAGAAATTATTTCTAGCCATCTCTCATTTGTTCATTATAATGTTCAAAGCTTTGCGCCAAAGATACACCAACTGTATGCTGATTTATGCTCATTTGATGTATTGGCTTTCACGGAAACCTGGTTGAATAACAATACACCTACATCGGATCTTGCCTTTTCCAACTACCAAACACCCTTCCGTAAGGATCGCCCGACTGACAGATATGGCCGTGTCCTAGTCTATGTTAAGGATACGATCACCGCTCGCCGACGACAAGACTTAGAGTTAAACGACATTGAATGTATATGGTTAGAATTGAAAGTGAAACATAAACCTATTCTTTTCGGCGTTTTCTACCGTCCACCGAATTCCAATGCTGCTGTCCTTTTGTGTATACAAGATTCCATAGCCCTAGCTGTAGATACTCAGACTAAACATAGTGGTTACTGGTGATTTTAATCTCGATTGTTGCAAACCAGCATCTCGATTGAAAATTGACAACATCTGCATGCAATTCGGGATTTCCCAACTAATTTCAGATCCAACCAATTTCACCGAATCTTCCCAGTCCATTATCGACCTATTCCTTGTATCCTGTCCCAATCTGGTATCCATTTGTGGTGTAGGTGAACACTTCCTTGGAATTCTGTTGTATCAGATACCCTAAACCCCGACACACACCCTTCAAGCGAAAAGTCTGGAAATTTTCTGAAGCCAATTTCGATCTGTTGCGTACCAATGTATCCGAGTTTGATTGGGAAGTTTGTTTTAACGCTGATATTGATGTATATTGTTCTAGTCTTACTGCAGCTTTACTTTCTTTATGTGATGAGTGTATTCCTAACAAAACTGTAACAGTACGACCCACCGACCCACCATGGATGCACAACACAATTAGAACCCATATTCGAAGACGAAAACGAGCATATATCAGAGCACGCAAAACAAACAACCCAACCCATTGGAATGCATACAACACCATATGTAAAAAAACTAACTCACTCGTATGCAATGCCAAACACGTACACAACACCAAAATGGCCGAAATACTAAAGCACCATCTGTCACAACACAACACGTCCGACTACTGGAAACTTCTAAAAGTCTTCATTAATCCCAATTCCTCTACAACAAGCATCCCAACACTTTATCACAACAACAACACATATGAAACAAACACAGAAAAAGCAGACATACTCAACACATTCTTTCAAGCACAAACACTCCTAGATGACACGAATAAAGACTTCCCAAACCTTCCCATCAGCGATCAAGGTCCTAAACTCACCAACATTAACATCCAGCCTAAAGAAGTAACTGACGCCCTAAAAATTCTTAAATCAGGGAAAGCCACCGGTCCCGACACCATCAATAACATAGTGCTCAAAGAACTCTCAAACGAACTATTCCGACCTCTCTGTGATCTCTTCAATTACTCCTTACGTCTATCCAAAGTTCCCCGTCAATGGAAACTAGCCCACGTCTGTGCAATCTACAAGAAGAAAGACCCTCACGATGTTATCAACTACAGGTCAATCTCCCTACTCAGTGCAGTCAGTAGAGTCCTCGAAAGAATTATCCACAAACATGTATTTAACTTCTTCCATGACAACAACTTCATCTCTTTTTTTCAATCTGGCTTCGTTCCCAAGGACTCTACTGTCAATCAGCTTACATATATTTACCATACCTTTTGCAAGGCTCTAGATGATGGTAAAGAGGTTCGAGCTGTCTTTTGTGATATATCTAAAGCTTTCGACCGAGTGTGGCATAAGGGACTCTTATTCAAACTTGAACGCAGTGGTATCTCTGCCTCTCTTCTTCTTTAGTTCAAGGATTATTTAGGCGGCAGATCACAATGTGAAGTCCTTTCCGGGTCCACATCTGACACAGTTCCAATATCGGCTGATGTTCCAGAAGGCTCAATTCTTGGTCCATTATTATTTCTTGTTTATATCAATGATATTGTTTCTGAAATAGGGTCTGCGATTCGCCTCTTCGCTGACGACACAACCCTTTATGTTATTGTCGATAATCCTCAACATGCTGCTCTCCGTTTAAATTCTGACCTACAAAAGATCAATGACTGGGCTTCAACCTGGCTATTAACTTTTAATCCTGTTAAAACTGAATCTCTACTTATTTCTCGCAAACATGTCAAACCCCAGCACCCGCCCATATTCATGAACTCTATTCAAATACAGGACGCTGAAAATCACAAACACCTTGGAATAACTCTATCTAACGATGGCACATGGCACAAACACATTGAAGACATCACCAAAAAAGCTTGGAATCGAGTCAACAATCTGCGCTCCCTCAAATTCACTCTTGATCGTCGGTCGCTTGAAACTATCTACACATCTTTTATTAGACCTACACTCGAATACTCTGACGTCGTTTGGGAAAATATAACGTAAGCTGAAGAAGAAGACCTTGAAAAAATCCAAATTGAAGCAGCTAGAATCATTACGGGAGCAACAAGCCTGGTATCATTTAATAACGTATACAAAGAATCCGCTCTTGAGCCTTTGAAGTCCCGCAGACGAAAAAAACACAAATTGATCCACTTCTATAAAATGCTCAACAGTCCTCCACCCCTTCCTACTTATCCAATATGATCCCCATGACAGTAGGTAATGTTGCAACCTATGGCCTACGCAATTCTGACCACATTAGGAACGTTTCCTTCAATACACAACACTTCTCTGCATCATCTTTCCTCCCCTCCACTATATCAGAATGGAACAAACTACCCCCTGCCACCCGGTCTGCTGCTTCCGTCTTGTCTTTAAAGCACGATCTAAATTCTAACAAGAAGACTGTTCCAAAATTTTATTACGATGGTAGAAGAGATTCGGCAATTCAGCATGCGCGGTTACGGATGCACTGCAGTTCATTGAAAGAGCACCTGTTTTCCAAAAAACATTGTAGAAAGCCTTACCTGTGTCTGTGCAGAAATTGAGGATACATATCACTTTTTCTTCACATGCCCCTTATATCAACGCCAAAGAACTCTACTCCATGACGTCCTTCGTCCTAGTACTCGTCTAGACCTAAACACACTACTTTTCGGCAACGACTCTCTTTCTGATGATCTCAATCGTAAAATATTTCACCATGTCCAAACATACATTTCGAAGACCAAGCGTTTTATTCATTGAATTGAACTATCCTTTATTCCACAAGAGTGACCCACAACACCTCAAAAGGTATCCTGTGATCACACCTCTCTTTTCCTGTTTCTCTCTATCTACTTTATCTACCCTTTCCACTTTATTTCTACTCACATATTTTTTTTTTTTAAATATTTTAAGTTATAAACGGCAATTATTGTTCAATGCAAGTATACACAACTCTCAGTAGTTGAAGAGTCGTATACGCTACAGCCTATATACATGCCAAATCAGCTACATCTGTATTCTCAATGATCAAGATACTTGCACATATTTATTATTTTCATCTCAAGCGCTGCTTATAATCCGTTTGTCTAGTAATTAATTTGTTTTCATTGCATTTGTAACACCATTATATAGTCGTTGCAAGATATTCAGAAGAGAGACTTTGTATAAGCTAGAAAGAGCTTTCTTCTCAATTATATTGTTATGTATCGCTGTATTTTTGAATATATTTATATGTAATATGTTGAAAACGAATAAATCTTGTTTAAACTAACTACCAGAACATTTTGCAATGCCCCTTCTAAAAATATACCTTTATAGGTGTGAACAGAGCAACAGCTAGATCCCGCAGGTATTAGAATATTATGATCCAAAAATGCACGTAGACGTGTCTCGGGTGGCACTCCAACCAGTTTAGGTCCTGAGTGTTTACAAATCAATCACTTTGAGTGTGTTTGGTTGTTGACTGCAAGTTCAATGTTGCAGATGGTGGAATGAATGAAGTCGTTGTACTAGTTTTAGGTGTGTAGTCAGGGTCACTTTGATCATTGTTTACTTTTGCAGGTCAACGCCCTGTTGCCGTTTCTGCTAAATAGTATTACTGTCTACATTTATTGCATATAATATTGGCTTCTTTCGTTTCAAGGAAAAATCTCTTTTGCAGATATTTCTTTATGTTTTTATTGATTGAGCGGCGTTTTTTGGGCTTTGTTCTCTTCTTACATACAGCACATCCATAAAACCTTTGTCCACTTCCATGCATTCTGAAATGGAAAATTAAACATTGACTAACACTCTAAATGAAAAACAAAAATATGGAGAAATACATAATGATATGTTTTAAACTAGTGTTAAGTTTGATAATTGAAACTATCTATATATACTATATGTGTTATAGATTAGGGTTACTCTGTTGATTGATTTACGAAATTAAAAAAAAAAATACTCGCGAGAAGATTTGATCTCACGACTATCAGATTCCAGTGGGACGTCTATAACCCCTAAGCTACAGAGGCTGTCATATACTTTCAAGTAAAATTGCACTTATTTAAAATTATTATATCTTTTAGCGCGCTGCGCGGGTCGTCATTTTATTGATCCAAAAGTGGGTGGGGGTGATACTCCTTTTATGTTTTATCTGGTATATATGTCCCATATTCTTTATACATCTTATTCAATAACATGCTTTTTTAAATTATCCACTTGAAATAAGTAATTTTCTTCTATTTTCATACACATAATTCGTATCAAAGAGGATACATTACGGAATATGCAAAAGTAAGCAGACGTTTACTATAATAACGATAACAATATGGAAACTATTTATTTTTTACTTACGTGGTGAAATAATTAAGTAGAGACAAAAAACATTTGCAAATTTTTATCAGGTACACAACACGAATAATCCCGTTGTCCGTATAAAACACATTTTTAACAGGAGCAAGTTGTCCAAGCGTGAACATCCGCACATAGTTATTAGACCGTACCACGTTGCTGGGCAGCTGTAAACAAAGTCTTGAAGGTGCGGTAACAAGTGCAAAAATAGCATGTTTATGAGCAAATCTGACCCGGAATCGGTTTGATTTTAATGATTAAAAACTCCGCTATAACAGCATATAATTTTGTTGAAATAAAAAGTTTTTTATTCATTAAATTGACAGACATCGGTATATTATTGCATTAGGCCTGTAATTTAGCCTTCTGTCATCGTCGTCTCGTCATCGGGCGATAGGAAAAAGAAAATGTTTATTTTAATATAGAGCACAGGCCTCCGCCACAATAATTTTAGTATTAGGGAATAGAGTGTATCCTATAATGTATATATATTCTTTGTTTCGTGGTCGAGGCCTGTGCTCATACCGTAATTAACTATAAACTGCACCAAATTGCCGGAAATTTGCAAAAAATGGGGATATAGGATATGTTTAGCTTCGCTCTTCGTACCTCAACCATTGTCGATTTTCATCAATGTACCCAATTTTGAACTATTACAGAAAAATTCTGTTGAAAATTGCATAAAAAAATGAAAATCTATATATTTGAGAACTAGCTTTATTTCAGG
Source organism: Panopea generosa (assembly GCA_029582155.1). Lineage (NCBI taxonomy): Eukaryota > Metazoa > Mollusca > Bivalvia > Adapedonta > Hiatellidae > Panopea > Panopea generosa. The sequence continues at coordinate 32,838,923 of CM055894.1, read as the reverse complement.
CCAATATCGTAGGTTCGTGGCTCTGCCCCTTTAACTCCACCAGGGCTGCGATGTTATCTAATACACACACTAATTAGCCCGTTTCAAACAATACATTTAGGGAACCAGGCAGTATTAACGATAATGAGAACAGTCCATGATTTAAATAACTACTAAGATTCCATCGTGGACGAGCTCAAATACTAAATGCGGTATATAACCATAATCATATCAACAAACCTATTTTATGTGTGGTATTTTACCATGCACCAACAAATATTAACAGTGCACACAGCCACAGTACGTGCCATTACGCCATAATTTATGTCGGGGGAAACCCAGACTGAGAGCAGTTGAAGGTGTATGCGTGTTATAATATAGAACAATAAGATACAAGAAAGAACCAATGTAAAGTGAAAAATGCAACTTTTAAAATATGTTAATGTTTCTGTGTTGGAAATGCAAGGTATGGGGAAACATGATATCTACTTTGTGCGTACTCAACGCAATGACCTCTAAATACCGGCAAGGATAGCTGATTAACCACACAAACTACTTTATTAACAATAATTATATTTTGTTTATTTTTTTAGTTCATATTTAAGCAGAGTCCAATTGTTCACTTTGTATAATTGTTGCTATTGCATTATTTAACAAAAATCAAATTTCGTTCGAACTACGTAGTATTCACATATGTTATACAATTGGACTTAGTGTACAGTTTAATCTAATTCACTTTAGAAGCTAAAACATAATTATACATATTTTGGGTTACATCGAAACACTTGTACCAACACAACCCGAAAGTGTTTGTATAGAGCTTTTAAACAAATAAAAGTCATTTTTAAATATTCAAGAAATGTCCGATATTTTGTTGTTTCAGAGACTTTTCACTGAAACTATCTTTAAAGTGTTTTCACCATATATAATAAGTTAGGTAAGGAAATGTGTTTATATGCCATTTGTTTTCAAGTGCATACCTTTTATTCATTTATGTTTGCTACAATCCAATTTTCCAACTACGTAAAATTCACATTTTTAATACTTACGACTTAGTGTAATATTTCATTTTTAATATGCTCAAAATAATAACTACATTTTCCGTAGTTTACTATGGACACACTAGTCTAAAAATAACAATACACAAATTGGTATGGAATTTTAATATACATAACTGTATTTTTTAAAATTTGTTCCGGAAACTGGCGATTTGTTGCTGGTTTTGTGATTTTTCACCCCAATATGTATTAAATACGGCTCACAGAGACTTTAACACGTCACAAGTCGACTGAAAACGAATCTATTTATACAACACATATAAATATGGTGATATTGTTGTAAAGTAGAGTAAATTGTAAAAGCACAATGGTATCACATGCACCAACGCATTCATACATTGTACATAATGCAGCCCTTGATACTGTAATAATAGTGCATAAATGAAGTCATAAGATATCATATGAGATTGAATGAGTGTTTGGTTCAAGGATCAACAATGGCTTGGTCGTAATTTTGATCGTTAATTCGTGATATGTGTGGTTAGTTCCATCTATATAACCTTAGATCAAGGCATTATTAGTTAGTCATTGTGGCGTTAAAATCAATTGAATTATGTCCTTGTGCGAGTATATGTCGGTTTGTATCTGTCTCTATTTTACATGATGTTGCTCTTATAACCGTTTATATTGTCGTATATTTATTTCTTTGCGACAACAGTAAGTTATTAAAAATTATTTTGTCAGATTGTCACGCCCATCTGCTACTATGCTTTCTTGGCAGTGTGTCTGAATATCTCATACAGGCATAGTTAAACGAATAATCCTATATCTGAATAATGGCCAGTGTCTATTTCCCTACAGTCATATTACATATATAGTTATGGCTACATGATCGCAAAGCCGAATGAATTGTGGGAAAATGGATGTTATCACCTGCGACAGCACTGAAGTATATACGTGTTTGTAATATCACAGCCATATACACTCGTAAACTGAGAGTGTACAAATGAAGGCATAAGATATCACCCGAGACTGAATATGTGTTTCTGAATATGTGTTGATCTAAGTAAACAATACATTGTATTGACTTGATTTATTGTATATATTATAAGACAACTCACGTGGTTAGTAGTTGGTGCGATAGTCGTTCTCGCGTCAGGTTATTTTACGCAACGGTTTACATGTTTAAATATCCCCTAACTATTACCTTACTCATACACACTAATTGGAATTTATATTAACGATGGCAAACCCATGTGACCTAATCGTATGGATAGGTGTAAAAATGGAATTATATATGCCTTATTTAGTTTTATTAGTGGATAAAGACTTCAGAATGAATATGAGTAAGAACACCGTCCTTCCGCAAGTAACTGGCACATATTTTCACTTAAAGTTTTCTGAATGAGCGTTTTTCGAACCTCAGCGCTGAGAGGTAAGTGCTCTTGAGACGGCGCTTTATACCACTCGGCCACGGAAAACACTCTGAACTCAGAACATCTGAGTAACATACAAAATGGCTAGGAATATTGCTGACTACATAGTCTTGTTCCTTTCGATTTGAAATTCATGTAAGTAAATATACCATATAAAGATAGACGTGTGTGGTTTTTTCGTTTCAATAAATACTTTTGAAAGCAATCAATAAAAAACATCAATTTCAATATAGTTTGTCGTAGTATAAATAACCATTTATTAAATTTATAAACAACAAGGGTGGACAGTATACTCTATTTTTCTTTACACATATATTATACGTAAATGTACTATGTTGATTTACGAGTTTAAGTGTTCACGTAACACTATATTAGTTATATATAACATTTCAAGGTAGCATCATAAAATAATCAATTAATAACCTCAATTCCAAAATATTTAGTCGTAGTAACAATTAATTTATTTTGCTCAGATTCTGCCATGGAATTTAACGTGGTAAATCACAACTAAGAAATTAGTAATTGTCGTGAGTAGTCTATACGTATTATGTTTATTAACGAGTTCATGTAATCACGTAACACTATATTAGTTTATTATAAATATAGTGTCCAAGGTAGCGTCATAAAACATTGTACACATGTTAACCTCGTAATCTAGTAGTGCATATTACAATGGGGTAATTTTAAGTATTTTCTGAAACCATAGATTGAAACAAATATCCAAAATTATAAAATTGTCATAATTTAAAAACTATTCATGATGATTTCACAAAAATGTGCACAGATGCCATTCTAATGCTAAAGTTTTGCATTTTGCTATGATCGAGTCCACTTCAATATTTTTCTATTATCATGGAACCAGTAGCCAACATTCGTTTCAGGTGCATTACTCCAAAATTGTTCAAGATAACGTCATGAAAATTTATCAACTTAGTGTTGTAGTAGTGTCTTTACAAAGAAGTTTTCAACTTCTGAATATAATCTGTAACTACAGAAATAATTAACAAAATTACCAATACTTTACTTTCCAATGCACATTGACAAACCCTATTGATGAAAGTGTGCCTTTTTCTGTGAAGCAGTTTTCATTTTCAAGTTTCTGAAGTTAATCTTTTAATGGGGTTTAACGTCATTTTCAACACATTTTAGGTTATGTATGGCATATCCAGTTTTATAAGTGGATGGAGGCTTCAGAATCTGAGTAGGAACACCGTCCTTCTGTAAGTAACTGCCATATTTTCTCACTTGAAGTTTTTGGAGTGAACGTTTTTCAAACCTTAGCGGTGAGGGGTAAGTGCCCTTGAGACGGCGCCTTATCCAACTCGGCCACGTAGGACACACTGAACTCAGAACATCTGATAAAAAACAAAATGGCTAGGGATAATGCCGACATATTCTTGTTTCTTTCGATTTGAAATTCATGTAAGTAAAAATACCTTATGAAAATAGACCTGTGTGCCATTTTCGTTTCGTGAAAGAAATCAATAAATATTTTCAATTGTAATATATTTAGTCGTATTGTCAATAACCATTAATTTATTATGCACAGATTATGTCATAAAATACAACGAGGAAAATGGCAGTTAGTGTTAACTCTATTTTCTACACACAGACTATACGTAATATATTTATAAACGAGATCATTTATTCACATAACGCTGTATGAGTTTATTATAAGAAATATTTCAAGGCGTACACACATTATTATACAATACAAATTTCCATCTGAAAACTTTAAGCATTTATATTTACATCGGAACAATGTGTATCACCTTATCTATATACATAAAAAATATATTATTGATGTAGTTATCCTGGCGTTGAAATGTAATTAATTTGATAAATAGTTACTGTTATACATAATACTTATTTGTTTATGTGTATGTATGTTATTAGAGGCTCGATTGTGGCGTTTATTGGCATTTATCGTCTTGCTGCCTATCTGCAAATGTCTATATATCTACCTGTACGTCTTGTATCTCTTCCTTATGTCCCACATAATGCTCCCCATACATTATCTGTGTCCTGGTGTGAACACATGTCAGTGCGTATCTGCCGCTAATTTACATGGTGTTGCTCTTATAGAACATATTCCTTGTATAAATGAAGCAACTATAGATATTCGACGATGGAATTTAACAAGTAAGTTATTAAAAATTATTATGTCTGATTGTCACGACCATCTGCGGGCATGCATGCTTGACTTTGTATTTGCATATATAATTCAGATATAGTTTAACAAATTATCAGACATTTGAATAATGGTCAATATTTATTTCCCTATATTGAAGAGTATGTCTCAAAGTTACTTTGCAGATGTATTTTAATTGCAAAATTGTATGTAACATTTATATTGATTAAGCATATTAAAGAAAAGTATCGACGGATGTTCATCTTTACAAATGTCATTAGATGTTTGAATGTATATTTTATGTTTAGAACTGACCTTTTGACTGGTATTGTCTGAGTCGATGTCATATTGATTAGTTTATTAATTAAATGAAAGGTAAATATCATTTTCAATACTATAGTTTAGTATTGGTGCTTTACGTACAACGGAAAAATATTATGCCAAGCAGCCGTTCTTTAATATATAATAAAACTTTCACTGGGGTCATTAATTATAATAAGACTTCCTCGGGAATGGCTATTTACTACATAAAGACAACAGATGGGTAAGACGATTCAAGGTCATTACATTGGAATAGATGATGTAACCATTTACCAGGATGAAGTAAAATTGTGCGTATTGTACAGGTAATTACAACTTTCATCTGCCATACAACAGCAAGATTCAGTGCTAATTATCAAACATCGGTTGATTTACAGTACGGTATACAATTGTTTATGCGTTCCAAAATGAAGTTAGGTAAATCAATGGCTCAGAGATTATTTTCTGGAAGTCAGAAACTATTGCAAAAAGTCATTTTTTTTAACACTGCAATATTTGTTTTATAATACAAGGCGTACACATACATTGTTATATTGTATACATTTCGCCATAAAAACGTTAAGTATGTATACATAGGCGGTAGCGATTGCAGGCAGACACATCGGATTTACAATCGTTAGGTCGTAATTTCTATCGTTTTACAATGAGATATGGTGTATGTGTAATGTGTATCACCTTAGATATATACATATATGTTTGACGTAGTTATCGTGGCGTTAAAAGAAAATTAATTTGATAAATAGTAACAGTTATACATAGTACTTGTTACTGTATGTATAGGTGTGTTGTTAGCGTCTCGATCGTGTTGTATATCGGCCTTTCATATCTGGCTGTCTATCCGCACATGTCTGTCTTGTATCTCTTCCTGATGCATCACATACTACTCTCCATGCACTATCTATGTCCTTGTGTGAACATATGTCGGTGTGTATCTGTCTCTATTTGACATGATGATGCTCTTATAACCGTTTATATTGTTTTATGTTTGTTTCTCAGATATGTTGAATGAAGAACGTAGTCCTTTAACAAATGAAGCGAATGAAGTCATTCAACAAAGGAATGAAATCAGTTAGTTATTTAAAATTATTGTGTCTGATTGTCACCTCCATCTGCCGACATGCATGCTTGACGGTGTATTTGCATATCTGATTCAGATATAGTTAAGGCAATAGCTATAGTTTTTCATGCGCTCCAGTTCCGCGCAAAAAGGGAAGTAATTTTGTCGAGATCAGCCAGTGTCACTACAGGATATTATGCTACAACTGACCCTATTTCGGATGACACTCTCATTACGGATACACCTGAAATTGGTCTCTTATATTATGTTCAATATATTAATTATGCATTCTGGTATGTTTATAGCAATTAAACATAAATATAAAATATAATAGAAATATAAATATTCATACAAATATGCTCATTAAGTATAAAAGTGTTGATTTTGCAACTGCAGTTTATTTAATTGTGGCATACATTGGGAGCTATTTTGTCACAAATTATTCGGTAACATGTATTATTTATATTGATTGTCATTAGAATAGGTATATGAGGGTATTTTGTGGGGTTTTAAGGAAATTCTATCTATCAACTTTATCAAAATATTAAAAAGTCGCTATATTTTATTGCAACATTGAAAAACAAATTGACTCTCTGCCGAAATGACTTTGTTTTTAAAAACCCTAAACAATTATATTCAAGCTTATAGTTACCATTTCCGTGACAATCATTATTATATGCATGCATCTGTGTATTAGTTTTGATAAAATACTAGATTCGAACAAGTTTAAATATTGTTTTTGCATTACTTGTTAAATCTACATTTGTTTGCCAATTGTCGAAAACGGATATGTTTATGAGGAGGTAATACCAAAAGGTCTGTACGGTTACATGCGATTTTTATTTCTGATATTGCATGAACATACATTAAACTTGAATACTAGAAAGTTTCACAAAATTCTGACCATAGTAAAAATATGACAAAAACTATTGCAATTGTCTTTAAACAAATTATCCGACATCTAATTAATGGTCAATGTCTATTTCCCTACATTTAAGAGTACGTCTAAACGTTATGGTGCATATATATTAAAAATGCAAAATTCTGTACATTTATATTGATTAAGCATATTAAAAATAAAGATAGACAGATATTCATCTTTACAAATGCTGAAAGATTTTTGAAAATCTATTTTATGTTTAGAAATGACCCATTGACTGCCAGTGTCCAATTGATTTGTTTTTAAAGAAAGTACTTGTATTACATAATGAATATACAATTAATTGACATGTAAATACTATTTTCAATAATATAGTTTAGTATTGGTGCTTTACGTAAAAGGGATAAAGGGTTATGTTAAGCAGCCTTTCTAGTATATACTGTAAAACAGCTACATGTATTTGCTCTCAATGAAGTCATAGATTTTAATAAGACTTCCTCATGATCCCAAAAGCCATTCAGTTGGGAGAGATGTTTTAATGTTATTACATTTGAATAGTTGATGTAACCATTCACCTTAATGAAATAAAAATGGGTGTGTTGTACAGGTATAAACAAGTTCCAACTGCCATACAACAGCAAGATTCAGTGTCAATTATCAAACATCGGCTGCTTTACAGTGCGATAAACAGATCTTTCTGGCCCCAAATGATTATATACACATACAGATAGCTAAATCAATCGCTTAAGGAATATTTCCTGGAAATCTGAAACTATTGCAGAAAGTCATTTTCAAAAATACATCTTCCAACAGGTAGTTGTGTACCGTTAAATAAAGAATGCGTCAAATTAGTGATTGGCAATAACACTTTATAAGGGACGCATTTGACACTGGTTTCATTGTCAACAGTATCGTTTGACAAAACTCTCTTACGATGCAGTACTTCAGGATTCTTGGACAATTACATAGCATAAAGCTGGCAAGCCTCCGACACGAACTGATCATGTATCAGATAAACCGTCATTATTGCAACGAGTCTTGCTTGGTAAAATCTGAATACGCAATTAAGGCTAAAATACATTTCCTTGTCTATTCCAGTAAATAGATTTATGTGCTATTACATAATTTTAACCATTGGTGTGCGGTTAAGCAACACAAATATATTCATTAAGTTCTTATACAACATCAGGATTAATAGCCCAGTCAGCCTATAAGATGTTTTGGTTAAACGTCAAACTAATTGCAAAATAATTATTTCCTGGATTTTGATAAGCTAAACGTTTTTAAAAGTTGGGAAAAAAGGTCTAGAAAAATCTAAATGAGGGAAATTTGATGAATTTTATATTTCTAACCACCATATTTAAAGGAAATTAAAAAAAGAAAAAGAAAGAAAAGTGCTGTTTTGACTGATACATATATGTTATATATTGCTTTTTGAAGTATTTAATTTTAAAGTAGTTCATTGAACAAATCATTCAACTATTACATTAAATATAAAATAACAACAATAAATGCTATTGATATATATCTAATTCTTATATATATTATATCAAACATATACCTCCAAATACATCACAAAAAGGTAATCAATTTACTAGTATATAGGTCAGAACATGTTATATACCAATACATTTATACATTTTTACTTTTAACTGTTTCCATCACCATCTAACATATTTATTGTTCAGAATTCATCAAATAATGATACAAATTAATGTATTGCTAGTATAAGAGTTGATGTAACCTGTAACAATCCCCGTTTTGCACGAGTTTATCTGTCCTCACTTAAGTCTCTCTCAGATTTGATACATTTGTGCATCCAACACCGCTACACTTTCCACAACAAATATAACATTCGAGCCCATGCTTTCTACACGTGCACCTTTTCGTATCACAGTTAACTTTACAATTGCATTTTATCATTTTTTACAAACTGTCAGGGGCTGGTGGTAAATGAATTATGATTGATAGCATAGTGTTTTTGACAACTTCCCATCTCCACTCATGAGGTGCTATTTCCATATTTGAGTTTACCCAAGTTTGAACTTGAAAGTAAACTCGCAGGCTGTGTTGCATTACTGCAGCTGATGGTGGTGGAAGTGTATATACTTGTTCATAGGTTGTACTAGTCATTACTTTACTAGCGAATTTTCTAAAACGCAACAAATCGATACCCCGCCATAAAGAATAACTATTGCACGTTCTCCTGCTATTAGAACATCCTCTCGCAAACAAATCTTTGTAAATGTTTCTGCGCATTCCATAAATTATTTGTCCTTTATAAGCTTTTTAACTGCTGGCCCTTTCCCAACCCCAAATAGTCGTGATGTCTACATGTACATGTATCAGGTCCAAGTAACACCTATGTCCGCTTGATATCCCAAACTTTTAATGTTTTAGACATGTTTTGCTTCCCTTCCGACTTAAAGAATATACTGTTACTTTCAATACTAGCATGATAGATCAGCAAAACAAGAAGATTTGTTTCTTCACCATTCAAAATCACGTTACGCTCTTCTGCACAAGCAACTGCTGCCTGTACTATAAGTAAATCGGCATCACTCTCCGCATATACTACTTGATGACCTTTGTTTTCCAGAGATCCACCTAGCATTTTTATGAATTGCCGTTTGTTTTCCGAATATACGAAGAAATGTTCTTTTTCCCATTAAATGGATTACTGTCTGTGAAACTAACTTTTGTACCCACAGCTCCTTTTGAACGTCACAAATGCGTTTCATCTTTTGTAGATGGTCCGTAATCATATCCATCAAATACAACTACTTGTTCATGAAACTTTCTAGATACATAATCTACATAAATACTACAAAGGGCTAGGTTCATGAGTAGCCAAAGTCGGCCCAATACATTTACAAAATATAAAATAAACGTAACCCATAATATACCACTTGTTTGTTGTTGTGTGACACCTCAATGATCCAACCATATATAATATTTTGTGCTGATTGTATGTTGTTGTATTTTATTGAACCCCAAACATACACAATACTTAAGGAAATTGGATATATTCATGGATATTCAACCATTATTTAGTGTTTTTTACATAGAGCGCATACTTCGCCATTCTTGAAATTTCCCCCAACATCTACTGGTATTAAAACAAAACATATACAGAAATATCTAGTATGGCGACACTTGCGCTCATTTAAAAATAATTAAAAAGTCGTTCCCGAACCTGGTTGTTGCTTGCCCGTTTCCTGTTACAACACACGTGATATGAACACATACATGCCAGTAATCCATTAGGAAAATGGAATCATATTATAAAAATGTTTGATATCATTAAAAGTATTAATTATTAAGTGATTTGTTTTGCGTGGGAGAAAAAAAAACACTTTTAATTTTGGGTATTTTGCATTGTTTTCCGCTCAATGGTTGATGTCGTCAATACTTGGCGTCTGTAGCAACATGCGTTCATTCGGATATCACATATATCGAATATTTTTCGTTTTATTTCCAGAACATTTTATTTTCTTATTTAAAAAACTCCAAATTTATTATGAGGTAGTGTTGATACATGCTAACATGCATCACAACGTTAAACTTTCAAAGTGACCATTTTTTCATATAAAGATGTAATGTTCTGTTCGTCGTCAACGGAGTTTTGCGTTGGAACCTGGATGCTGTTTCGCCACATACAATTCAAGAAGGTATTTTTTTAATTTATGTGTGTAATACTATTTATTACTCAAAATGTTGTAAATACAGACTTATTTTGTTATTTGTATATTTTATTTAAATCGTACAATAGGCAACATTTGAAACCATATATAGATTTATACAACAAAGAATAAGTACGAATAGGGTCGGGAACGAATCTGAAAGCTGGATGTTTAATTCCGTCGATTTGAAAAATCAATTGCATTGTTTTCTATATTATTTTTTTTTTAATGGAAAGAACGATCCCGACCTCAAAAAATACAAAACAATCTGCAGAGCATAAGTTTAGTTTTTCGTTACTTGCTATTTTCATAAATAATAACTTGATTATCTGCCTATTGCTCTAAAGCGGCAACAGCGTAGTGGTACCGCGTTTAATTATAGACTTAAAGGTCTCAAGATCGAATCCCGTCACTGACATTTTTTTTTCCGAGGGGAACAAAAAAGCATACAACTGCATTTTGTGCAGCAAAAGAACAAATTCCAAAAACAGACGACCAATGAATGGGTCGTTCAAATCTTTCCAAGCCAAGAATTTTTTAATAGCTACATCAGATAGGGCAATTAATATTCCATCAACTCCAAAATCCCACTCTAGGTGTTTCATTTGTAATCGACCTGGCCCAAAACTAGTTGTCATAGCATCAGAGGCAAGGTATGCTGCGTTTTTGAAAAGTAATGTGATAATAGCTGCTGGATCTAGATGCTGTCCGGTGCGCATCCAAGACCGGAAATTGTTGCCTTCAGCTCTAAAAGATATGCCGACGCCTGCTACATCGTATCTCAACAGAAGTATGATATTGGATCTTTTATCCAGCATGAGGAACGCGTGCCTACGGACAAATAATAGATTCAATTTTGATTCTCACAATGATACAGAATATAGCGAAACGACAGATTGAAAAGAGAGAATTTTGATGATCTTTGTACATGGACACATATATAACACGCCTTCCAGAAGTATTCGTACTACAGTTGGTATATTCCTTTTAAAACTGAAGTCAGGGATGTCAAACAAACTAATAGGGACACTTTTCGGTAAGTCTAGTATTAGGAGGGCCATCACATCTGTCCGACAGATCTTTATAAACACATTCGTACCCAAACACTTGGGACTTCATCACATTGCAAGGGAAGACTTAATAAATACCCACACACGCCCACTAGCACAGTCATTGTTTGGGACCGATGAATCCGGTGACGCTGCAAAATAAATTCTTGTGTAAGACGGTACTTATATATATATATACAGAAAAGCAACAATTTCGTTTTCCAGCGAAGGTCACACAGTATGCATACGGGCAGACCACTTGTAAAGCCAATGGTAGTGGTATCGACTACAGGATATTTTGTAACGATTGTAGGTCCATATCTATCGGACTCAAAAAACAACGATGCTAGAATACTAAACAACATGCGCATGACAAATATTGAAGATATTAAATCATACATACAGCCCGAAGATGTATTTATAGTTGACAGGGGACTTCGAGATGCTGTAGAATTGTTGGCGAACCTTGAAATAAAAGCCGAAATGCCATCGTTTATGACCAAGGGACAGAAGCAGATGCCAACTGAGGACGCAAACTCCAGCAGATTAGTTACAAGGGTAAGATTGACAGGCTACATTTTTGTATTCAAATGCATACACATAGACGTAGGAGTCGGGGCCGGGGGGGGGGGGGGGGTGGTGGGGGTGGGGTTGGTTTAGGTTAGTGGGGCCAGCATATACTTTGCCTCTATCTCAATATATTACTATCTCCTCAGGCTGCCCCCACTTCCCCCAAACCCCATTAATTGAAACGCTCCTACCCCCATTATGCATGGTGTTGAGCAACAATTCATCCTGTTCGGTATATTATTAATAAGGATAATGTAACTCTATATTTGTATTTATTAATACCGAATTCGTATCAATGGGACGCACGGCAATTGTCATGTTATTTCAATGTCCTCACTGAAAATTATTTACATGTATCTATATAATATAATGTCGATTTTAATATTGTCTCGAAACCCTTTTATTGAAAATATATATATGTGTATTTAAATGACTTGTACAACGATTGATGTTGATTTCGGTTTATTTTCAATAGATACGCTGGGTTGTCGAGTCTACAAACGCCAGAATAAAACGTTGGACATACCTAGACAGGGTTCTACCAACAAATCAAGTTCCTTACATTGGTGATTATGTTAAAATAGTGTGTGCCATCTCAAACAAATACTTATCACCTCTGTGTTGTCCAGATAATGCGGATGAAAACAAACGAATAGCAGCACATATGTTAAAAATATCAAAGCAAGTAAATGTCTTGAAATCCGAAATTGAAGACCGAAATCTTGAAAGACGGTCGACAATATGGAAAGCAGTAAGTGAAGTAGACCTTGATCACTTCCCGAGATTAAGCGAGGATCAATTACGTTCTCTTACCTGTGGCTTGTATCAGCTTAAGTTAAGCTCAAGTTATGTGCAGGAACATTTAGATGGGAACTGCAATATTCAAATACACACAGAAGAGAGTGGTCTGATACGTGTTCGACTTCAGAGTCGTCATGTTTCGGCTAAACAGTACGTTTTGTGGTTAAGGTTCGGCCCGACTGAAGTGACAGCGTGGTATTGTGAATGCAGGGCTGGTTGTCGCATAGTGGGAGTATGTTCACATATTGCGTCATTTATATGGTATCTCGGATACGCCAAATACCGGTATGTTTATACGAGAGGATTTGGTGTTCGCAATTGGGGCGAGAACTTGCTTGATGCGAGCAACATACCGGAAGCGATTGATGCTTCGGATTCCGGCAGCAAAGCTTGTGACTCAGATTAACTGACAGTGTTGTTAGGATCTCTAAATAAGTATGAATCTGGAATCGAAGTTGTTTGTAACAAACGTATATAACGTGCTATTTATCTTTAAAAAAATCACCCAATTACCATCCTTTTAATCTGTAAATATGTGTTATCATCTTTCGGACAAATACAGCAAAACCTGTATAAGCGGTCATCTCTATTAAGCAACCACTAGTGTAAAACAGCCATAATTGCTGTTTTCATTCATATGCTTTCAGAATAAATATATTTACCTATATTAAGCAACAACCTGTCTTTAAATGCCACTTTTGCTGCTTCCCATGACTGGCTGTACGCATTTCATAAATATGTATGAATATGCATATACTTAATTATTTTGCTAGATTTGTGCTGTGTTAAGCGTGCAAGAGAAAGAGTGCAATATTAGATATAGCTTTTGTAAATGTGTGTGTAAAAACGGTATAGTTTTAATAAGTTTATACCATGCGGCCGTTACAATTGTATTACTAAAATGACAGTGAAGTTATGGGACTTGCCGTCACTCGTCACCACGGCAGTATAATTTTATAATGGATATACATTTTAAACAGGAAATGCTAGTTTTATTGTGTGTGAAAGAACTTCGCTAAATATACATGGATTTTACGGAATACCTGAATGGCTTCCCATGAATGTACTTCTTTTCATCTACAATTTCGTTTCACTATTTTGTGATAACTGCATGACATATTGTGTGTTTATTGTGTTGAAGTGTTGTTATAGCGAGTTTTTTTCGAATATTTAAAACTAGTATATATATGCAATATCAGATACATTCAGAGTGATTAATGCTGTAATATAATCGTCTGAGCAAAGTCAAATGACATTTGTGTTGTTTCTTAATATCCGTCAGTTAGCCTTTTCATTTAAAGAAATGCGTGTTGTCAGAGACATATAAACATGTAATTAAGTCACTGGTATTTTACCTGGCACTAGTCAATCTTCGCAAATGTGTTGGGCGTTTAAAATGGCTTCTCCGTACAACATACGCGAATGCAATATGATGCCGTTTTAATAACGTATTGGTGTAGGTTTGTCGACAGTAATATCACGTTTAGCGTTCGGACACGGGACATAATTTACGAATATAGTCTGATTATACATGAGTGTCAGGTGATTACTAACGGACAATCACAATGTGTGTATATAATTCGTACAGTATTAAATTATATAATTTAGTAAAACGTACTAGAAAGTCAGCTGTCTCTGTTTAATGCGTGTCAATGACAGAGGTCATGTATTATATTGTATACACTGTCTAAGATGCTAAAAATAGACTGTTCCTTAGATGAACATGCCTAATACAATAACTGAAGAGGCGGCACATTCAACCTCAGAAAAAAACATATTTTCTTTCAAGTGATCTTTGATTCAGCATGAGGAAATTTTTATCCAACGAGTGAATTTGCGGTTACGACTTTACTACACGTCCTCACCAAAAGGTGCACACTAAAAAACACCTCGATTACCCCGTGTTGCGAGGTGCATTGTGTAAAGGTAGAGGTTAATAATTAAAACACGCTATGTAACATAAACACGCGATTTTAATGGGCCGAAATATTGATTTTTCACTCAAATTTGTTTTCAAACACGAATATGTTATCGAGATCAGAACAACAAAATAAAAAAATCCTAACAAAAATTAACTGAACGCCAATTTCACGGCCGTTCACGATGTCATTTTGCGTACGTCGCCAAAAATAGCGTGTTTTTCTCCTTCGACACCATGTATTAAAATTAACAGTGTTTACATAATATTATGTTATATAAAAAAACAGTACCAAATACAAAAAATAAATTGTTACTATTTTCAATAATATAGTTTAGTATTGGTGCTTTACGTAAAAGGGATAAAGGGTTATGTTAAGCAGCCTTTCTTGTATATACTGTAAAACAGCTACATGTATTTGCTCTCAATGAAGTCATAGATTTTAATAAGACTTTCTCGGGATCCCAAAAGCCATTCAGTTGGGAGAGATGTTTTAATGTTATTACATTTGCATAGTTGATGTAACCATTCACCATGATGAAATATAAATGGGTGTGTTGTACAGGTATAAACAAGTTCCAACTGCCATACAACAGCAATATTCAACACATATTCAGTCTCGGGTGATATCTTACGCCTTCAATTGTACACTGTCAGTACACGAGTGTATATTACATGTATATACGTAAATGTTGTCGCATTTGATAACTTTCATTTTTCCACAAATCATTCTGCTCAGATTCTGCCAATGAATTTGACGAAGAAAATCACAACGAGAAAATTAATAATGGTGGTGAGTATACTCTATTTTCTACACACAGACTATACGTACTATGTTTATTAACGAGTTCATGTAATTACAAAACACTATATTACTGTATTAAAAAAAAAGTTCAATGTAGCATCGTGAAACCTCTACACATGTTAACTTCGTGATCTTGTAGTGCATACTACTGTGGTTGTCATTTTAAGTTTTTTTAAACTAAACTATAGCTTGAAACAAATATCCAAAATTAAAAATTGTCATAATTTAAAAACTTTTCATGATAATTTCACGAAAATGTGTACACATCTCATTATAATGGTTAAGTTTTGCATTTTGCTACGAAAGAGTCCACTTCAATACTCTTATATTATCATGGAAACAATAGCCAGAATTAGTTTAAGGTGCATTACTCCGAAGTTTTTCAAGATAACGTTATGAAAATGTATCACCTTAGTAAGAAGTTTTAATATTTAGTATATAATCTGTTACTACAGAAATGATTAACAAAATGATGAATATGTTACTTTCCGATGCACATCGACAAACCCTATTGATGAAAGTGTGCTTTTTTCTAAAAAGCAGTTTTAATTTTCAAGTTTCTGAAGTTAATTTTAGCGCCATTTTCAACACATGTTGGTTATATATGGCAAAAGTTTTCCTTTTTCTGAGAGTAGTTTTCATTTTCAAGGTTTCTGAACCTATTTTTTTAATGGGGTTTAACGGCGTTTTCAATAGATTTTAAGTTATATATGACATATCCAGTTTTATAAGTGGATGAAGACTTCAGAAACACCGTCCTTCTGCAAGTAACTGGCATATTTTCTCACTTAAAGTTTTCTGAGTGAGTGTTTTTCGAACCTTAGCGGTGAGAGGTAAATACTCTTGAGACGGCGCTTTATACCACTCGGCCACGTAGGACACACTGAACTCTGAACGTCTGAGTAAGAAACAAAATTGCTAGGGATAGTGCCGACTATTCTTGTTCTTTTCGATTTGAAATTAATGCAAGTAAAATATCATAGGAAGATAGACCTGTTTTCCCTTTTCGTTTCAATAAATACTGTTGAAAGAAATCAAAAAATATGTTCAATTCTAATATATTTAGTCGTAGTATCAATAACTATTGATTTATTTTGCACATATTCTGTCATAAAATACAGTGTTTACTCTATTTTCTTCACACAGACTATATGTAATATGTTTATCAACGATTTCATGTATTTACGTAACGCAATTTAAGTTATTAAAGAAATATTTCAAGGCGTATACACAATTATACTATATAAATTTTCCTCTTAAAACTTTAAGCATCTATATTTAGACGGTAGCATTTGCAGGCTGACACATCGGATCCACAATCGTTCGGTCGTATGATATGTGTTGTTTGTGTAATGTGTATCACCTTAGTTATATACATAAAGAATATATTATTGATGAAGTTATCCTGACGTTAAAATATAATTACTTTGATAAATAGTAACAGTTATATATAATACTTGTTTCTGTATATGTATGTATGTTTTTAGCGTCTCGATCGTGGCGTCTATCGGCGATTATCGTCTGGCTGCCTATCTGCACATGTCTATATGTCTTTCTACCTGTCTGTCTTGTGTCTCTTTCTTATGTCCCACATAATGTTCCCCATACATTATCTGTGTTATGGTATGAATACATGTCAGTGCGTATCTGCCGCTTATTTACATGATGATGCTCTTATAGAACATATTTCGATATGAAGCGACGATGGAATGTAACAAATAGTATTAAAAATTATTGTGTCTGATTATCACGTCCATCTGCGGGCATGCATGCTGGGCTGTGTATTTGCTTCAGATTCAGATATAAGTCAACACATTATCAGACATCTGAATAATGGTCAATATCTATTTCCAAACATTGAAGAGTATGTTTTAAAGTTACTGTGCATATGTATTTTTAATTGCAAAATTGTATATAACTTTTATATTGATTAAGCATATTAAAGAAAAGTATCGACGGATGTTCATCTTTACATGGTGTTGCTCTTATAATCGTTGATATTATCTTGTGTTTATTACTCAGATGTTTTGCATGAAGAACGTTTGACAAATGAAGCGATTAAATACTACATCTGACCAATGAATGAAATCGGTTAGTTATTTAAAATAATTTGTCTGAGTGTCACACCCTTAACAGTTAAATTCAAGCTTTTAATTATTATTTCAATGACAATCATTATTATAGGCATGCAGCACTTGTTTATTAGTTAAATAAATATTAATAAAATACTAGATGACAACAATTTTAAATATTATTTTTGCATTGCTTGCTAAATCTATTTGTTCGCCAAATGTCGAGAACGGTTATGTTTATGAGGAGGTAATACCAAAAGGCATGTACGGTAACATGTGTTTTTTATTTCTGATATTGCATGAACATGCATTAAACTTAAATACTGGAAAGATTCATCAATTCTATCAATAGAAAAAATATGACAAAAACTATAGCAATCGTCTTTAAACAAATTATCAGACCCATAATTTCCTACAATTAAGAGTACGTCTAAAAGTTATGGTGCATATATATTTCAAATGCAAAATTAATTCTGTACATTGATGTAGTATATTTATTCATTGAGCATATTAAAGAAGTTTATCGACAGATATTCATCTTTACAAATGCTACAAGATATTTGAATGTCTATTTTACATTTAGAACTGACCCATTGACTGACATTGTCTGAGTCAATGTCCTATTGATTCGTTTACTATAGAAAGGGCATGTATTACAAAATGAATATATATTAATAGCAAGGTAAAGATAATTTTCAATAATAAAGTTTAGTATTGGTGCTTTACGTTAAATGGAAAACAGGTTATGTTAAACAGCCCTTCTTGTATATATTATAAAACAGCTACATGTATTTGCTTTTACTGGAGTCATATATTTTAATAAGACTTCCTCGGGGATCGCTTTTAACCCTAAAAACACAACAGTTGGGTGAGACGCTTCAAAATCATTGCATTGGAATAGTTGATGTAAACATTAACCATGGTGAAATAAACCTGCGTGTTTTATACAGGTATTAACAAATTCCAATTGCCATATAACAGCAAGATCCAGTGCTAATTATTAAATATCGGTTGATTTACAATGCAGTTCACAAATCTTTATTCGCTCCAAATGATTATATACACATAAAGCTAGCTAAATCATTCGGTTGGAAAATATTTTCTGGAAATCAGAAACTATTGCAGAATGTCATATATATAAAAATATATCTTCCAACAGGAAGTTTTGTACCGATAATAAAGAGGGTGCCAAAACTAGTGATTGGAAAATAATCCTTTATAAGTGATGCATTAGGCTATTTGACACTGGTTTCATTGTCCACAGTTTCGTTTGTCAAAATTCTCTTATATGGAGACGATGTAGTACCTTTAGGGTTCTTGGAGAATTACTTAACATAAAATATACAAGCTTCGGACATGAACTAAACACTTCAGATGAACCACCATTACTGTAACAATGCTTCCCTTGCCTAATCTAGTAAATGCACTTGTGTCAGTGCTATAACATACAGTAAAACATCGGAGTGCAGGTAAAGCAACACAAATATATTCATTAAATGCATATACAACTTCAGGAATAGGTACAAAGCTCAAAGAGGTACCATTCCGTAAATATGATTCCGAGTAGTTCCGTGACTGAAACTCATACACACAGAACAAATGTTGTTTCATGTGATTGAGTTTTTAATTATTACTGGTATGTACTACGCATGCAAAGTGTTCAGAATCATTATTAAGTCTACTTCCATATATCATTATTTGAGTTAGTCATCCCAATACTTTGCTTATGTTTGACTTGTTTGGTATTGAACAATTTTTAATTTACATTCTTTGTAAACACTTGTGAATGTGCTTTTAGAAGCATATTGACGTTGCTAGCTGCACGGGTAATCATCTGAAGTTATCTATAACATAAAAAACATTGCTAACATTCTACCCCTAGTCGACATCATGTCGCCACTAATCTTGGTATTGGAAACTATTACAATAGTTCAACCATTGGAATACATGCATGACTGTGTCTTAAATAATGAATAAAATACATTCTCAAGAAAACAATGAAGATCATTCTTCAATTATATGAAGTTCATTATTCTGGTGTCACTTTCACCGTTTCTACATGACATAATTGTGCTTTGGAGGATGACTGAGATGGAAAATTACTTTCATAGATTAGCCAACAGTTAAGACATGAATGAAAATCGCTATGATTTGTCACTATGCCATCTAATTATATTTTTGGTGTACCACTTCGTTTGCCTTCAGCTATTATACAACTAAACCTGTTAGATTCGTTCGGTACCAAGACCTTTATCATTCTTTGCACCTGCTTTGTAATGGCATCAGCAAGATCCAAATTAAATGAAATGGGACTCATATATGAGTTGTACATCGGTAGATACAAGTTTGCATTGAAAACAGTTCAGCTTTGTTCTGTCTGCTAAATTATCAGTATGTAAACTATCACATTTTATTGGAAACATTCGAACAATTAGACAAAGGAAACTTAGTACCGATATGCATGTGATATTCAATTAGTATATTTTATACTTAAGTCCAATTATTCACCTAGGGTAATTGTTACACTTCCCTTTTTTAACAATATTTCGAACTACGTAACATTCACATATTTCATACATTTAGACTTAGTGTACTATTCTAATTTAATCTAATTAAGAAGCTAACAAATAACTACATGTTCCTTGGTTTAACACCGACATAATTGTACAAACATAACAATGAGCTGTTGGTATAGAGCTTTGATACAAATAAAAGTCATTTTTAAATATTCCAGAAATGTCCAATATTTTGTTGTTTTTTACTTTCACTCAAAATATCTTTATGTATATATTTATAGACGGTAGCTTTTGCAGGCAGACACATCGGATCCACAATCATTAGGTCGTAATTTCGATCGTTATTCGATGGTATTTGTTGTTTGTTAAAAGAGGCATGACCTATACATCCGATAATTTTAGGATAAAATATTTAACACTGGTTATTTAAATCCTATCATATAAGTATTTTTATGATATTTTTGTTCAGAAACATGTGTTCTTTTCTGCTTCTGTAATGCGTGTTTTACAGTCAGAATGTTCTTGTCGATTAAATCGCGATAAAATCATCAACAACAATTATACTAAATCAAATAATTCCCGGAATGTCCGGAATGAATGCGCAGACAAAATATCAAGGACAAGGCTATCAGCACAATCGTCGTGTCGATTATTTTTTTCTTATCCGCACGACGCAATCATTTTAATTGACACATCACATGAGTGAGGAAAAATAACGATTTGAGTGAATTAATATTAGATAAGACATGAAAGGAGTAAACAACAGAAAAAAAGACAAGACATGACAATACGTGCAACAAAAAAATAAAAAGCCATATAGTATAATACAACATGCAGCAGACAAGATATCACAAGACAACCCCTCCGACAATACTGGAAGGTTGCCATATGCAGACATCAGAATAGCACGAATTGCATAACGCATTACAGGGATTTTAGTCATACATCGCTTGCATACGCTTTATTAGGAGCACAATTGAACAACTGCAGTTAGGTTAATATTGGAAATAAATTATGGAAAATTCGAAATTTCGACAATTATGCAGATGCCTGTGAAAAATCCATTTAATGAGTGACGTTTTTAATGCCCCCCTCAAACACTTTAGGACCATCCTGTTAACATCCGGATGGAAGCTCGAGTCAGCCTCGAGAATAAAAGAGAGTGGAGGTAGGAAACACTGCAAAGAAAAGGAAACAGAACAAAACACCCAAATTTGTATGAACAGTACCATATGTTGACCAAATAAACATTAAAGTAAAATAAACTATTTAAAATTACATATTTTCCCACCCACACCCAAACTTAAATTCCTGAATTCAAGACCTTTCTAAACCATGACTGACCTATTCAAATGCTCTGGAAAAGGTGACCTAGCGTTCCTCCGCTCTCGCTTAAAAAAACCACCGACGTATCCGAAACAAGACAAAGTTACAAAATACAAACAATTATTTTACATTCGAATTTTACAAAAGTTACTAATATGATAAAACACTCGTTCACAGTAATACAAATGAATCAGTTTCACAATTATTTTAAATAAGTCGTTAAAATTCGGATCATTCAAACATCGGCACTGCCGTAAACCATTGGGAGACTCCGTATTTTCAACGGTTCTAATTCCAAAATGAGGCTGTCAACACATTAATTGTCGCTGGCACCGTGTAAAGTGCAAAACCCTTAATTAAGTACATTTGGAAATGTAACTGGACATAATTAACACATGTATATATGATGCAAACTCAGTTCTTTATGCAAACCGACTTAAACCAGGATAGGAGTAAATAAATGAACTTTTGAACGATTAAAGAATGGCATTCCTCAAAGCTAAACAACAACGTCATAAACATCATACATTCCACTGACGTTTTCTGTGACGTATTAATCTCGCGTGATATCTTCATAATGTAAATAAACACTGACTACATCCAAATCAATATTTGCGAATATATTTGGGGACACAGTGTTTCACAAAAAGCTATTTCTTGCACCGGAGCAGTGTTAAATATTATAAAAAACGTGAATTATGACAATAAACTCATTATTAGTATTAAAATTGCATAATGCTATAGTGTTAGTACATATATTTTAACGTGTATTGTAAGGGAGTCAATAACAGATTTAACAACTGTAAGAAAGTATAGGGAGGTGGGGGCCGTTATTGAATAAAACAAAATCACTGCACATGTATAAACATGATGTACTCATTCCGTTGGAGGTTTGAATTGAACGTCTCGCAAAACAATTAATTTTGTACTGTTCTGCATATAGAGACATGCACTTCTGGAACACTGGATACATTACCAATGGTTCCAAAAGTGCCTTATTCCCATAGATAGTCCTCTGTTGGTCCAATTATGCAGAAAAAAACATGGGGTTGACGAGATTGCTTTTTCACAACTTCGATGGTTTGATGACAACCCTTAATTTTTGACAATTCTGCCCATATGTTGCAGTGTATCAATACGCATCTTTAAAGTGTTATAGCATCATCAAACAGTTCCCAATGTCACCCAAACTTTGCAGAAATTATATATATTTTACCAATGTTCCCATATGCACAAGGAAATATGACATTTTATGCTTTTTAACAAAAAAAACAAAAATGCCCAACCGCTTTACATAGCTATAATTTCTTTGGCATAAAAAAGCTACCGTCATGTAAGGGAGGTAATTCTTAAGTGAGACATTGAAGAGTAGAAACTGTCATGACATGTGACTAAAATCTTTGATTAACAAACCTTTACCATTTCTAAATAAAAAAATACGCCTTTTGAATTCATGGCGCAGCTGTTTTTGAATTCATGCACCAAAGTAAGATGCCGGTCGCATATGCATAAATCAGTTTCGGACGACACACAAACACGAAAAACTGTTCAAAAATATTAGCCATTGTACCAAGATTAGCCAAGATAATTTTAGAAAAAGTATAACTTTGAAAATGTCCTTGTATTGTTTTTTGTAGTTTATCTATCTGACTGCATATTCATTTTAATGTATATGCAACATTACCTTACTTAAGTGTCAAAATACATGACCATATATGGATAAACAATTGTTTTTTGCTACAAATAATGCTCTGTTTTATTGCAAAACTATATATTTTATTTTTTTTATATCTATAACAAACAAATATTAATGTTTGTAGGTACCCAGCAATAATTTGCATATCACTGACACTAACCATGCCCCCTTTTTCAATACATGAATGAATAACTTACTTGTGTGCATGCATTAGATTCATTATCAACTATGAATAGATCCTTTACCAGTTGAGGTATCTATTAGGCATATATTAAATTGCAATACAGTTTTGATCATTTTAACAATCTAAATAGCAAATGAAAGTAAAGTGTGCATGGAAGTCACTATAAAGTAAGAAAATCAATCAATGAATGACAATTAGACATAATATGGATACAGTATATTTTGCTGGACCGATAAGTACATTGCACAATATAAATATATCGAAGAATATCGCGTTTAGAAATACTTGTCGCGAGATAACTCGTTACTTTACAGATTTTTGAAAAACTGTCATCAAAAAATGGGCCATTAAAATAGAGTTGTTGCAATAAATATAGGAAAATTAGAAATTTTCATATTGAAGAATGCTATACTGTTAAATGTGGAGAAAAAAGATATTGTACACATTCAATAACAGATGGCGAAAAAATATCAGTTTCAATGAGAAAAAATCTATGTTCTGTAGCAAGCATCATGTATTTTTATTTGAAAAAAAGGCCAGAACAACCAAAAGTAATCAAATGATGGTACTGAAGTTTTGAGCACCGGTTAACTAAATGTTGAGAAATTATTACGCGAAATTTATTCGCGTCATTTCAAAGATGTCGCATTTTACCATTTACCAGAATGTCCAAGAGTAGGTAGATACTGTGTAATAGCCAGAACCAGCTGCATAAATATCAACAATGAGGAGAAAAAATGACAGTAAAACAAAAATGCCAGTCATACGCCATACCAATAACATGTAAGGGAGGTAATTCTTAAGTGAGACCTAAAATGCTAAGAAATGTGATGCTATTGTATCGATCTGGTATTGATTTTGAAATATTAAATTAGGTGTTGAACATGTTAGGTATGCTCATTTTGGTATTGTCTGTGACAAAAATATGAGCAGCCTGCCCAATATCAATTAATGAAACAACTCTAAACTCCGTGGAACGTTCATTAGATAATCAGTAATGGTGTACATGGAAATTGGTTAAGTCAGTATCCTGTTCGATTTACTTTATTTAATAACTTAGTGGTTAATACACGACAGAGCTGGGCCGAGAGGTGATAATCGGCCTGGAAAATGAATTACTCTCCGGCTCCGTCGTGTATTAATGTCTTTAATACACATGTTTGGTTGCGCCACAAAAAGGGAGTAATTACGTTTCACTCAACGGGACGGTTACCACTACAAGGCAATGCTCATGATGTCCATTTATCAACCTTTTTATTACACGTGCTTCTGAATTATGTCTACACATACATTATTTATATTTTTACCGAGTTTAAAATGAAAGAAACATAGTAGATCTAATGAAAACAATTTTAATTTAAAACAAAAGGAAACCGTTAATGACGATTCTTGAACACACGGCGTTCAGATTGATTAAATGTAATATGACGAGCACGTTAACCTACTGAGCTATTGCACTTTTATGACGTTGACGTCGTTTTTTAAGATCTTTATTTGCTTATCAGTTTCAAATTTAGGTAGCTTCCCTTGATTTGTTTAAAGACATTAATACACGACAGAGATGGGCCGGGAGGTAATAATCGGGCCATTATTCATTTTCCGGGCCCGATTATCACCTCCCGATTCGGCTCTGTCGTGTAATAACCTCTAATTATTCGTTCGCCAGTCTCTGAACCTTTCAACAGTGAGGGGCATTCGTTTGCCAATGCCATATTACACTTTTATACACATGTTAGTATATATAGTTACAAAAATTGGCGAGTTTTAAGCGGGTTATTACCTTCACCCGCTGATTATCACTTAACGGCCCGGGCCGAAAAATCATAATCATAATCAGCCCGGTGAACGCGTGAGCGTGAAACCAATGGCCACGTAAAACGTCATCATTGTCAGTTTGTTTTCAATATGTCGGTATATTCATTCACGGATAAAAAGTAGTTGTCTTCTTTAAAGAAAATCGCTTATTCATTTTTTTAATTACTTATTTATTTATTTATTTATTTATTTATTTATTTATTTATTTTTTTTTTTTTGTTATTTACTCATTTATTCAGTTATTCAATTATTAATCGATCTGTCTATTTATTTTTCAATTTATTTTTTTATTTTATTTTTATATGTAGACTAGCTATAAGTTAATATCGCCGTTATAAACCCCACTGCGTACCCCTAAAACAGATAGCGTTCAGTTACTTCCCTTTGAGTTATCGCTCTTTTGCTCTTTTGTTTGTGCACGTCATGACGACGCGATCGCGATGTCCATTATTAAATAAAGCGGGATATATCAAAATATTAAAACTAAATATACTTGCACCAAGGTGTGAATTTCGAAAAAAAGCAACAGGCTAAATGCATATTTAGTTCTTCCAGCCGTATTTGGTGTAACTTCTCCGAGACAGTTACACAAACACTTTTTCACGTCGTGTTTTGTTTTGCATTTTTTTATTCTTCATGTCTTCAAGGACTTATAAATATAGACTCTATATAATTATCTTGATGTCTTCCACAAATTCTGTGCTATCGGTTGGTCTAATTCCCAAAGTGTGTTAGCCAGAGAGGCGTTGACTCCTGCCATTTAAATGTTGCTAATGGTTGGAAGCGCATGTGAGTGCGCGAATAAACGGGTTTGGCATATATATTCCATTCCAACACTATAGCACAGACTGAAATTAATATGGATTTGCGGTCCTCATATATGGATTTTTGGCCCTCGCATTAGGATTTTTGGCCCTGTCGTGACATGTGACATTTAATATGCCCGGGGTAGGCTTAAACTATATCATGCAAATAACAAGCTTATTTTGTTACTATATATAGTAACACATGTAATAATTTAAAATACGACGTCAACGTCATAATGGTGCAATAGTTAAGTTTGTTAACGTGCACGTAATATTAAAAGGTTATAAACTGGGATTGGTGTGCCTCTTGGTGCTATTGGTCCCTCGGGCCTCATATCGCTTTGATGGGCCAATATCACCAAGAGGCACACCAATCTTAGTTTATAACCACTTCATTACATGTGTTACTATATAAATATATTATCAAAAAAAAGATAAATTTATTTATTTATATATTTATTTACTGATTATTTATCTATTTATATATTTATTTAATCATTTACTCAGTTATTCAGTTATTCATTGACTAATCGATCTATCTATTTATGTTTTGATTTATTTCTTTTATTTTATATATATATAGAGAGTAGCTATAAACTAATATCACAGTTTATAAATCCCACTGCATACCCCTAAAACAGATAGCATACAGTTACTTCCCTTTGAATTAACGCTCTTTTGTTTATGCGCGTCATGACGACGCGGGTCCATTAGAAATCAGTTTACAAAGCGGGATTTATCCAACGATTAAAACTCAATATACTTGCACCAAAGAGTAAATTGCAAGAAAAAAACACCAGGTTAAATGTATATTTAGCAGTATTTGGTGTAACTTCTCCGAACCAGTCGCACACAAACATTTTCACGTCGTATTTTGTTTTTTGTTTTTTTTATTCTTCATGCGTTCAAGGACTTATATAGACTCTATATAATTCACTTGATGCCTTCCACAAATTGCACAGTGTCAGCGGGCACTTCGTTTGCACAATTATTACTTCGAGTCTACGTTATCAGTTGGTCTAAATCCAAAAATATGTTATACAGAGAGGCGATGACTGTTTTTGCCATCTAACTGTTGCTAACGGATGCCGTCGTTAGAAACGCGTATGAGTGCGCGAATAGACGGATTTGGCATATATTCCATACATAATTCACTAAGCATTTATACTAAAACACTAAAGCACAGCCTGAAATTAATATCGATTTTTGGCCCTCGCATATAGATTTTTGGCCCTTGCATACGGATTGTTGGCCTTGTCATCACACGTGACATTTGATATGCTCGGTAAGCTAAAACTATATCATGTAAAAAACAAGCTTATTTTGTTACCATATATAGTAACACATGTAATAATACATTTTATCAATCTGAACGTCGTGTGTTCAAGACGCGTCATTCGCGGTTTCTTTTTGGTTTAAAATAAAGTTGTTTTTATTATTATTATTCTTTCATTTTATACTCTGTTAAAAAATAAATAAAGTATGTGTACACATACTTTAGAAGCACGTGTAATAAAGAGGTTGTTAATGGACATCATGAGCATTGCCTTGTAGTGGTAAGTGAAAACGTAATCACTCCCTTTTAGTGGTGCAACCGAACATGTTTATTGAATACATTAATACACGACAGAACCGGGCCGGGAGGTAATAATCGGCCCGAATTAATAATTGCCCTCAGTCTAAAGTCCTCGGGTCATTATTCATTTTTCGGACCGATTATCATCTCCCGGCCCAGCTCTGTCGTGTATTAACCTCTAAGCATTGATCATGATCCAGATTGGACTGACAAGGAACGCAAAAATCGTGAAACTTATTGGATTAGACTATTCAATACCCTTTAAACAAAAGCTTTGGTTCTACATAATTTGATATGTTTGAATATACTGTATTTTATGTACATACATAAGTTCTAATGAAACTTGTCTTCATTTCTCTTATTGGTATATACAGCGTTATCTTTTTAATAAAATCAGTTGTACTTTTGACGTTTGGAATAAATGTCGCCGTGTAAATACATACGACGTCATGGCGCTTAAGAGTGAACGACTTTGTGTGGCGTCACGTCAGAGTGACGTTTATTTAATAACAACTTCCCTTTTCACATTTTACGAAGCACAGTTTGAATTATTATTACTATTGGACACACATGCTAGACATTCACCTGAATAATATGGCTACCAAACCTAGATTGTATACATGTACTAGTTCTGTAGAAGAGTAATTATTATTAAAGGTTATGTTATGGTAGCACATGCGCCAAGTTGCTGTCCCTGTATTGTAGTTATCATGACCGCTTAAGGCAAAACGGTTTCACACTCCAGTTAGACCACGGACCCAGCAATGCACATTTAAAATTTGATGGAAATATTTTCACTTGTTTTGGTGAAGAAGCCTTCAACATATTTTTGCTGTTTTTTTTTTGTTTTTTTGTAATGGCCATCATACTGAATATTGGCGGTCAAAAGGGTAACATTCTGGTAACATTTCATTAAAATGGCCCAATTATGTATGAGGACCTGTTGACAGACGGACGACACACGACACATTCTTCTAGTCCAGCAGTTTCTGAGGAGATATTTATAATGACGGAGGGACGCACCATTACATAAGCTCGTATTGGTATCGTTCTCCCAAGAAAACCAACCAGTTGGGTATTGGCCGAACCAAGAATTCATTGATATTAAGAAGCTGATGATGAACCAAATGAAAACTTCCATCTTATCCAATTATTGTCCTGCTGAACACGGAATTGATAAACGTTTAAAAGCAAATTTAGACCACGGTGACCCGGTTTAAATGTCTTGCCTACATATACCAAGTTTGCCAAATATCCAATACTATATTAATCCAAGTTGTACGATATATATGATAAATAAATATATATATACAGATAAATATATAAATATTTGACCAAATAATTTATTGTGTCTGGCGTATTATAATGGTCTGAAACTGTTTCGCGTTTACTACCCACTGTCTATGAAATGTTGATATATATAAAGGTGTACTGAAGCAATATCTGAAAATATCCCAAAAATCGGAAAAACGTTGTTATGAATGTAATTATCTCCCATACTATATATTATTATATGAATTCGGGTAGGTCTCACTATTTAAAGACGTTTCTTCAAGAAAGTTCTAGCGCGGAGATTTTTTTTAAATTTTGCACACAAGTACTTTTCTGAAGTAAGACAAGTTTAAAACACTAAAAAAAAATATTGGTCCCCATGCTTGTTTTTTTGCTATGACTATTTTAAAACTACACCGTTTAACATTTTTTAAAGAAAAAAACAGCAAATGGATGTAAGTTATAAATCTTGTTTAATTTACTAACAAAGTGATATATTTCAACAAAATATTGTTGTCACTCATGTAACAAAAGATAAAGTATATAAAACAGAAAAAGTCATAATGCTATTTTGAGTTTCACATTTCATACAGTAATTTTCATAAATTTCTACGATTATAGAATTGGCCTTTAACAATGTATTTTTACACTAATTTAAACATAAAAAAGTTCTAACGCGGAGAATTGTTTCATTCTTTCTACAAAGAGGCACCATAACAAACTATATCAGAAAATAAAATAAAAAATATATGTCCCCATGCTTGTTATTAAGTTACAGTGCTTAATGTTACCTCCCTTTTCATAAAATGGCCGTAAACGATGCATTTTGACACTAATTCAATAATAAAAAAAGTTCTAATGCAGAGAATTGTTTCATTCTTTCTACAAAGAGGCACTTTAACAAACTTTATCAGAAAATAAAATAAAAAACATATGTTGCCTTACTTGTTACTTAGTTACATTGTTAAATGTTACCTCCCTTTTTTCATAAAATGGCCGCAAAAGATGCATTTTACACTAATTCAATAATAAAAAAAGTTGTAACGCGGAGAATTGTTTCATTCTTTCTACAAAGAGTCACTATAACAAACTATATCAGAAAATAAAACAAAAAATAGATGTCCTCATGCTTGTTACTAAGTTACAGAGCTAAATGTTACCTCCCTTTTCATAAAATAGCCGTAAATGATGCATTTTGACACTAATTCAAAAATAAAAAAAGTTCTAACGCGGAGAATTGTTTTATTCTTTCTACAAAGAGGCATTATTACAAACTTTATCAGAAAATAAAAAAAAATACAGGTCACTATGCTTGTTACAAAGTTACAGAGCTAAATGTTACCTCCCTTTTCATAAAATAGCCGTAAATGATGCATTTTGACACTAATTCAATAATAAAAAATGTTCTAACGCAGAGAATTGTTTTATTCTCTTTACAAAGAGGCATTATTACAAACTTTATCAGAAAAAAAAAAATACAGGTCACTATGCTTGTTACAAAGTTACAGTGCTAAATGTTACCTCACCTTTTCATAAAATGGCCGCAATCGATGCATTTTCACACCAATTCAATAAAAAAAATGTTCTACGTGGAGAATTGTTTAATTCTTTCTACAAAGAAGCACAACAACAAACAATATCATGAAATAAAATAAAAAATACATGTCACCTTGCTTGTTACTAAGCTACAGTGCTAAATGTTAACTTCCCTTTTCATAAAATGGTCTAAAATTGTCAAAATTGTGAAAAATTATCTGTTGTAATTTTTACAAATGAAGTTTCATTGCAGAGGTAGCTTTCATATTTCTAAATGATGCACTAAATAGCAATTATAATATTTGTAATTTATAATGTAATTACTGTTATGTTGCTTTTATACATTTGATATATACTGGGTAATTGATGAACATCAATAGTTGTAATAGTCTGAAATGTTAGAGGCCTAGTGGTAAAACCATGTACTGTCAATCAAGGTTGGATTACCAGTGACCTGCTACTCAACATAATATCTTCAGAGTTTTATCTACAAGTCTATTCAAGTCATTTTTTCTGGTATTTATCTTGGCTATAGTAGTCGCACTGTCATCCATTATTATTACATTAACTTGAAATTGTTATTCCTGTACTGGGCTACTTCCAACTTTAATCTTTGAATTGTCATTAAAATTTTATAACACTGCCTGGTGAACTGAAAGTGATTGTTCTTAATTTTTCATAATATGAGCATTTCCTAGTCTTCCGGAAAAATATCATATGTTTTTAGTATACATGGTCCCAGTATCTGATTTACTGTCCAAATCCATTCTTCTGGCAACACATATTGTAATAAACTGGCCTGGTCCTGGTGTACTACTTGACTGACTTCATCACTGAAAATTAAAGGAAACTTATATGAGATAAAGAAATAAATGACAATGTTTGTTTGTATGTAAGCTTAATTTACATCATCACCAGTTTCCCATTTGGGTGATGCACCCAGAAGAGTGAATAGTTTAGTCTTTTTAGGTTTGTGGGGGATAGTGCAAGAAACAAATATCATAGAAACCTAATCATATGTTTCACCTGGTTCTTTTGCTTGATGTATAGCACCATCATAAAATTCCTCAGTTTAAGGTCCCATCTGAATGACAGTTTGCACTAGTTAGCTTGCCTCAGGTATCAAACTCTCAACCCTGAGCTAGAAGTATCGTGCTCTACTGACTGAGCTTATCGGTCTGGCTTAAAAACAACAATGTATTTTAATAAAACAGCACAATATATGGGTATAGTTTGACAACTCAAGGGCTATAACTGAGCAGCAGTTCCTGTTATGATATCTATGTTCAAACAATTGAACAAAATCTTATGGTTATAAACTTGCATACATGTATGTAGACATTTTCTACTAAATGAAACTGTTATGTTATGTAACAAGCAGTCAAGGGGTTGCAAGCTCAAATCTCCACTTGGCCAGTCTCTGTGATGATTTAAATATATGCAAATTCCAACATTGTGTCTCATGTTCATTCATCTTTAATTACTGATTCAAGTGGGAAATTTGTCAGTTATTTGCACGGATATTTGGTGTGCCAAACAAGTAGTCACAGGTCTGATCCCCCTCAGATCATCTGTTGTGCTCATGATTATTTTGTTGTAATTCAAAGTAGAAATAAGCTGAAACGGTTAAATTACATTAATAATTACCATTGGCCCCTTTTGATGATTGTCACTCTTCCATTTAGTCTTTCTGTACACGTTGTCTATGTCACGATATTGATTGTCTCTACATAGTTAATGAAACCACTACAGGTATTTAAAGCACCGACATCTCAATCCATCTGTAACCTGAGCCTCTGTTTAGCATTCCTGAAATGTGTTGAATAGTTTCTTATTTTCATAATTCATGTTACAATTTTCTTTTTAACAGGAAACACAGAACATGACGGTGTATAAATTTGTTTTTAACATTTACTCAATGTAAGAATACTGTCCGAATCCCTGCCTGGCAACAGTCTTCAGGATGATATATATACAGCATTATGTCTCTTTATCAATCGTCTCTCACCGCTGATTCAAGTGGGAAAGCTATCAGTTACTTGCGGAGATGGGTTTTGCTCAAATACTGGTTAATTCCAGGAAATAGTGGTTAGGTGATCGTCTGTTAGCCCTCGATGGCATGAAAATGATGTAAATATTCAACCAATCAATCACTTTTTTTACAATTGCTTTGTGTTTATGTCAAATGATATTGGACTTTTCCTGTTTAATCGATGTGTCTTGTTTGCTTCCACTGTTCTTATACTTCCACATATACAGTTTATGTATAACGTTGACCCATATAACCTGTTCCCACTGAGGTTAGATAGGGCCGATTAAGTCTCGCAATAACGTTTGCCATGGCTAGATTGAACATTATTTGGTCCCAGAAACTCATAATGTTAATGTGAAAGAATGTGGTCAAGCCTTATCTTGTTGAAACAAATGACGTTATTGTGGTCTCTTAGAAAGATTAGAACGTATGAATAATGTTTCATTATTGTATCGTTGAGCTATTAACGCACAGTTGTTAGACAAATGCACAGCTGGTTATATCAGCTTGTGTCTTGAAAATGTTACTGTTCGTTTGGTTGAATATTTAGCGTCATATTTATACCATCGAAGGCTAACAGACGATCATTTAACGTAACCGATGTTTCCTGGGATACTGAAATGTTAACCAGTACTCGAGCACACCCCATCTCATATCAAAAGCTTCGAATCATATGATTTCACATAACTTGTTTTATATGAAATATTAATATTTGTACAAATGTAAGAGGAAATGTAGCCATAACTCGCACTTGAGGGAGAAAAATACTTCAAAGCGACGGCCAGCTTCGTAGTAACAACATAAAACATGTGTACTTCGGTAACATTCATTGAAACAATAGCAAAACAAGTATCCCGTAATACATTTTATTTTATTGATATTTTCTCTGAGAATGTTATACTTGTTTCCTTCAAATCAATAAACAAAAAAACAAAAAATATATATTGAAGCAATAAAAATGCCAATGTTCAAACGTACCACTAGCATTCTTGGACATAAATATCATATGATCATTCTCGTCTTATCTTGAAGTTTTTTTTACCTATGCAATGTTCGATACCGTTATGCATTTACATGTAACTACCTGTATGTAAAGGGTACTGTGAAAGTTTAAAAGTTACGCGTAGTATCTTTTTTGTGGTACAAGCAATATTAAAATCAAGTTTACATTACTTTTTTGTTTATTTGCTATTGCATTACACTTTTTATTACCTAACATCTCCACGAATGTTAGCCATGATGATGTGTATATTGAGCAATCATTTTGAACATTAAAAAAATGTAACTGTATACGCAGCTGTATACCTATTGTTATCGAGTTGGAATGCTTTTGATAAACAACACTGGATTAGTATACTGTTTTTGAAAGCATAACTCTTTCTATTTTACTACTGTTGAATGTGGTATTTTAAAAGAGACCAATAATGTCAAATATTAATAACCGTGTAAAATCAATGAAAACATTTTTTGAAATATTGAAGTTGTTACATGTAATGATCTATATAATGTTTAAATAAATATATATGTAAAGAGATTAAGAGATTTTTTAAAGCCAAGATTTTATCTTTTGTTTCATATCTTATAATGGTTTCTGATAACTGAGTCAGAATAGTTTTGCGATGAGTCTTCGATATAGTTATCTTCCGGCTAACTCTTAATTTCTTTTGTAATATTATACATATCTTCCGGTTGTGTTTATTGTTTAATATATTCATCACTGAATATGAATTTGATAATATCATCGCTTTCAGATGTTGTTGTAAATGACACTTGTTAAAACGGATTATAAACAGAATGTCCACAGTAGATAATGATTTGAACTGTAAAATCGGATGTTGCATATTAAAATACATCGCAAACGTTGCTTCAAGGTAAAGTGTCATATCATTTTTTTCAAGTTGTATAACTGACTGGAGAATAAATAGATTAAATCAAATGTAGACAGCATGTTGTTCTTGGGCTACCTACCAATGTTAATACAATACATTTGTATTAAGTAGTCATTAAGTTTATTTACTCTTTACACAGATACATTCATATTTATTCTTGATAAATCTACTTGATTTGAAATTGTAAATATATTATAATAAACTATGTATCCATGAAGCAGTATAAATATGGGACTCGCTGTGGTACTGAGATTATTCAATAAGTTATTAAATGAAGAGTGGTATTTTTAATTGAAAAAAAAAAAGTAGATCGTAAAAATAATTAAAAATATATATCCGCTGCTTTATTAATTATATAAATAAAAAATAATAATAAGTATTTATTTTTCTGCAGTTGTGAAGAAAGTTATTATAATTAAAACAATTGACGCTTGAAGCCTTCCTATGTAAAACCAATTCTGAATACATACGGATAAAGTTTCTCGCCCAAACATAACTGTTGCGATAGATCGAACCCAAGACTTCGAACCTTGGTCCGATGCTATACCCTTAGACCAAGCACTCAAGTAGTAATTGAGCAGTATTATCAAGGATGTGTATAATATAAAGTAACGCTGTTGTTCAAATTATAATAATAGTGTATAATATTTGATAAATAACTGGTTAGTCGGTTTATAATATCTTTGTCTGTATCGATAAAAGTATCTGGTATTGAAACTGTGGTAAAACGAATTACACTTTTTATCTCAAAATAGTGTAGAATATATATTTCAGTTTCAATACATTGGGACTGAGTTTTTCTATATAGCCTTTTATCTCTTGTAACATCCGTTGATACCTTCCAAACCGGTTTTCAATTATTCTTGATCTTGTCCTAAATTAAGCCATAATCGAATCGATTAATAGTTACTTCAATTTCACAATTAACACATTCAAAGTTTGTTTTGAATAACCTTTAATGACTAAGCTTATACTGAGAACGTTTAACATTTCTATATAGTTTCCTGGCAAATGCGTCTTTTGTTATGTAGGACTAAACTTGTGTATTGAATGGTTGTCAAAAACAGTAACACATTAAATATCTTTAAAATATTTGTTAACGTCGTGTTACCAATTATAGTTATATCACGTGTGATTTCATAGAATGTTAGTCTTTGTTAATACTAGTATGTTATTATTCATAGATGATATTTTTCCATATTTTGTCGTCTTATTTTTGTGGTACATGTACCCGTCACATATTATCTTATATTTCTGGATTCGATGCAGTTTGTGAACACTTAGGTTAAGGGATTAAATATATTTTAAAACATATTATACAGTATCTTGTTTTGAATAGATTTTCAGTTCCGAGACACTTGATAAACAATCCATAATTGTTATTACTTTCATAGCAAAGTGTACAACGGATGCTTTACATCAATTGTTTACACATTCTAATCTAGGAAATTAATAGTCTCCCAGTACTTTCACTTAACTGTGAAAACTGAATACCCAATTTAAACAATACATATATATTGTAAATTGTCACATATATTACAGCAGAAATGATGTCCAAAAAGCTGTATATGTGCCATTAACATCATTTAATGCTGAACGATCATTGTAAAGATGACAAGATGATGTGTCATGCGAATGCCTTGGTTATGTTCGTCGAAGGTCTAGGTCATAGCTCAAGGTCAAGTGTTTAAAAAAAACAACAATGTATACTTGTCTTAGTTTAAACGTATTTTATTACGTATGTTACATAATATCAATATATACAAATGAACATTAAACGATAACAAAATATATAACATATGCAAATGGATTGAACTACAAATTATAACAACATTAGTTACAGTTCTCTCCAGTGCGGCTGTATGAATGTAAATGTTAACCGGGTTGAATAAAAAAAATCAAAAAGGAACTTAGTACAAAAAGAAAAACCATATTGAAAGAAAGAAAAAACAATAAGAGAGAAAATTAACAACAAAAATAAACCATGCCGCCAAGACCAAATAGAATCCTCACTCCTCACCACATACACTCGTCACGCTACAACAGTGACAGCACTCAGTTAATTTAAGTTAGTATTCAGGTTGAAAACGTTTTGTCTGTTTAATATTTTTTCTGGAAATGTTGAAAAATAAGTCGATTATTCTCTAATGTTAGATCTGCATTGCCGTATAATAATTTATTGGAACTTAATGGGTGGATTTCACGAGTATTTGTAAATAGTCTTTCAATTCTGAAAAGGTCACATCGAAAAATAAAATGTTCTGCATATTCGAATTCATCACCACAGGCACAAATGGGAGTATCTCTTAAGTGGTTAACAAATAGGTCGTCGTTTAACTTACTGCAATTATTTCTTAATCGAGTGTGTTGAATTGATAAGTATCGGTCACCAAATAAAAATAACTTAGGTACTATTGGAGATTTAAAAAGATCTTTAAGTTTGATTTTAAACGATAGGAGTGATGTAGA
The DNA here is from genome assembly GCA_029582155.1 of Panopea generosa. Taxonomy (NCBI): domain Eukaryota; kingdom Metazoa; phylum Mollusca; class Bivalvia; order Adapedonta; family Hiatellidae; genus Panopea; species Panopea generosa. Next base: position 32,802,106 of record CM055894.1, on the reverse strand, counting down.
CTCTCGGATATTTATATCAAGTTCATTCCAAAGTTTCAGTGATGAGGGAATAACTGATCTTGAGTATATTTCTGTGCGCCTAGTCAATGTAACAAAGTCAGAATGGTTTCTTAGATTGTACGGATTTGACTCGGATATAGTAAAAGGGAACAGTTCTTCCAAATAGCTTGGTAAATCGCTTTGTTTTTGTTTATAAATAAGAATCAATTTTTGCATTTTCCTCCTGTCTGTCAAAGAAACCCAACCAATTTCATTTAGTAATTTTTCAATTTAAAACAGAACGCGTATACTTGTCCGGACAGTATCTTCTTCAGTTGCGATTCAATTTTAAATAACTTGGCACAAATGTTCATAGGACAAGACGATGTGTCATGCGACTGACTTGGGGCTGTTCGTCAAAGGTCAATATCACAGCTCCTTCCGTCCGTCTGCTGCTGTACAGACCTTGTGTACCAAAACCATGATGATATTATCACTATTAAGGAAGTCAAACATGACTTGAAATCTTAACAAATCTGCTGACCATACATTGAGTTCAGACCACTTACGAACTTGGTACGTAGGCTGATGACTGAACCTTGTTATCCTTATACGAAGCACGAGACTCTTGTTTAAACAATGGAGTTGTATGTTTATTAAATTGAGACATTTAACTGACCCCCACAGACCTCTAATTATTGACTCTTATGATTCCTGCTATCAGTCGTAGTATTGTTTCGATACTAAAACTAACATCTTAGTTTATATAGGCATAGTACCACCATTGCAAAAAGGAAGTGCTTCCGTGGGGTAGTCGCATAATGGCAGTTATAATAATCCTCAATTCTTCTTCTTTAAAAATGCATTTTCCTTATTTTAATGCTCATTTTTTTATTTGAATGGCATTGTTGATGTATTTTGAACATTTTGAAAGCATTGTCATGTTTGAATTGTGAATTTATATAAAAAAAATGATGCTTGGAAATGGGGGTATGAATTCATGATTTCGGAAGTCTACTTTCACTTTGTCACCAGTGTACACAGAGCAGAAAAAAATCTCTTATATGACACATGGCCCCAACTTTTCTCATCATATTTTGAAGGTGCAGAGGTTGACAAACAGTAAAATGTAGGTTTCACTTCTTTCATTTTGGACTCTCTATGAATGACAAGCCTTCAAACTTTTATTATTTACTATAGAATAAAGAACAAAAATCAATGGTGGGGTTACACCTATAAGAGAGACTTGAGTGAAATGGGGGTGATTTTCCAAAATGTTAATTGTAGGTAAAATAACCTCTTTTTACACTCTCATCGTCTTAAATGACAAATTGGAGACATTTGCTTCATAAAAAACAACATTTTGGCAAGTTTATGCCTCAAATAAAGCATATATGTGCATATTTACATTAAAATCTCATGAAAAATCACAAAATTTTGAAGATTTTTTATTTTGGATGATTTAAATGTGCAATTTTTAGCATGTACATTGTATTGAATAATGTATTTTGGTAAATTAATGTCTTCAGTGTATCATGAGACTATTTTGGTGTAAAAATTTTAAAGCAACACATCCACGTTTAAACTTTTTTAAAAAGTTTTTCAATTGAGTTGTGAGCACATTTCCCATACATAAATATATGGTCAATGAGCTGTATATGTGCTAACAAACACTAGCCAGAACGCTTTAGAATTATAAAAAAAGATGTCCAAATTATAAAGCGTGACAAACGCTTTATAAATTATTTTTAAATTGCCGAGGATTCCAACTTGTCTTCAAATTGATATATGCGAGTCGTATTAAAAAACTTCACGTTTTAGTGCGTAGTGTACTTTACCTGCCTTGAAAGTCATTTTGACAATTTTTTTTTGACTCGGGTGAGTTACACGCTTGTTTTATAAAGTGTTAGTCACGCATTATAATTTGGGCATCATTTTGTTCGGGATTGTGTTTATATGCTCATATACAGCTAATTGATCATATGTTTGTATGGGAAATGTGCTCATAACTCAATTATTTTTTTTTTTTTAAAAGTTCAAACGTGGATGTGTTGCTTTAATGGAATTAGGTAAAACAATTTTTTTTTTGGTAAAATTAGTCAAACACAACAAAATTACATGTGGGTCAACATCTCGCGCCTGTATATAATGATCATGTAAAAAGTGGTATTTTGACAAAAGTTTCAGTATTTAATGCCTGCAACTTGGCAGTATTACTTCAAATTTCAAATTGGTAGTACTTAGTAAAAATGAGGTAATTATGAGATTAAAAAAAAAAGAGTTTCCTTATAGGCATAGTGCCACCTTGCAAAAAGGAAGTGCTTTCGTGGGGTAGTCGCATAATGGCGGTTATAAATAATCCTCAATTCTTCTTCTTTAAAAATGCATTTTCCTTATTTTAATGCTCATTTTTTTATTTGAATGGCATTATTGATGTATTTTGAACATTTTGATAGCATTGTCATGTTTGAATTGTGAATTTAAAAAAAAAAAAAATGATGCTTGGAAATTGGGGTATGAATTCATGATTTCTGAAGTCTACTTTCACTTTGTCACCAGTGTACACACTGAGCAGAAAAAAAATCTCTTATATGACACATGACCCCTACTTTTCTCATCATATTTTGATAGTGCAGAGGTTGACAAACAGTAAAATGTAGGTTTCACTTCTTTCATTTTGGACTCTCTATGAATGACAAGCCTTTAAATTTTTATTATTTACTATAGAATAAAGAACAAAAATCAATGGTGGGGTTACACCTATAAGCAAGTTCAAGGTGAAGTGCTTGTATCCGTGAAATGTGGACTTTCGACATTTAAGTGGCCGAGATCCTATATAAGAAAAAACGGAGATCGGTTGACGGCAGTCCTATGGATACGAGCTAAGACTGGTTCACCTTTTGTGTTTGGTATTTTTTGAAAGTTTTTCACGAAGCTCTGCCTGTTTGAATATTTAACTTAAAAAATTCAGTGATAAATAAAATTGTTAAGTGTACGAATTGAGACTTATTTTCTTTTAACTTTGACACATTTATCTTCTTTTAAATTAGTTGTGATTGGAATTTTAAATAACTTGGCACAAACGTTCAATAGGACAAGACGATGTGAACTGAGAATGACTTGGGTCTGTTCGTCAAAGGTCAAGGTCATAGCTCAAGGTCAAGTGTTCGACGGGGATATGACCACGTTAGTGGCAACCTCTTGTTAATTTGATGATTAGATGATATGTGCAAGAGATCATGTATAGACATTTATTCTAACATCCTTCAGATATTTTCTGTGATTGGTTGGTATTCATAGATATTCCGGTTTTAAAAACTGCATATATACCGCCGGTAAAATCACCACGTTTTCGCATTCTATGGACTACTACATCATTTGTCTACAAATGAACGTTACCATAAACAGTGTAAACAATAGTTTAAAAGAGTGCAAAAAATGTGTGTCGACTTAAACTTACAATCTATTTGTAAAATGCAAAAACATAATATATTTTGAACAGATCGACCATTGAGTTTGAATTTTACCACAACTAAACTTACATTCAATTTAGACACTTATTGCCTGAGTAACATGGTTTAGCGTGCACATTCTGAGGATAAAACAGATCGTGTTAAGCATACTGTAATCTGTAATTCTGAAATTTAAAACGTATATGAGGTTTCCAAATGTGTTCCAAATAAATCTACTGTTAAAACATTGCCATCATTTGAAACCTCATAAACGTCGCAAATTTCCATATACATAAACCCTAAAATAGACAGTGTATCAATAAATTGCAAGGAAATTTAACAACATCCGGCATGAGACGTCGAAAGTGTATGTATATATGTAATTTACTTATGTCAATTTATCATTGTTTAAACTGTATACATAATAACTGTTTTACTATCCATATTTTCACACATATAATTGATTAGGTCAGCGCTTTAAGACTTATTTAATATATATTTTAAATATTGTAAAATACTACAATAAAATTACCACATGAGGGTCTGAGGACGATCTACTGACTCATAGTGTCCATAGCACTTTTTTAAATTCCACAATATTTACCATATTTGGGGGGGGGGGGGGTGGGTCATCTTAACAACTTGTGGATAAATACCCCCACCACACCCATACTGAACAAAAACTTAATTGCTATGAAAAGGAAATACTTTAAATTCCCATAACATTCATCTGTAAAAAAAATAATGTCCCCTGTACATAACCCTTATACAACCCAGCCCCTTAATTTGTCAGAATTCAATCACTTACAATCCTAGCGATTTGTTATGAGCAGAAATGATTCTGAGTTTAAAAAGAAGTTATTTTGTTCACATGGATGCAAAATGAAAAAAAAAATCAGTTTTTCCTATAATATTCCAATGTAAAAGTCATATTACAGGAACCAATATATCCCAACTCGTTGAATGCAGGGTCTTTAATCATTGCTGATGTTAGGATAATTTATAGTTTGATTGAAAGATTATTTATAACTTTAACCTTATTGTCCCATCTACCCCCTGGCCCCTTATGGAAACCCAATCCTCTTTATTGACTAAAATCAAAATATAGGGTCACTATACATTCCAGTGTCCCTTGCTTTGTACAAACTTTAAACCGATACTCATTGGGATAATCCATATCAAATATGAACATATTCGACTGACTGGTTGTTGAGAAGAAGATGTTTATTTTTTTCTATTTTAACCTTTTTATTTACCCAATCTGGCCCCTTATGGAAAGTCAATTATCCTTATTGAGCTAAGTCTTATTTCCTATGACTAGATAATACTTCGGAACTCAAATTGAATAATAATTTTGCATAAATAGATGGAAAAAAGAGAATTTGTGTTTTCGCATAGTATCCCTACGTAAAATTCCAAGTCCCTTAAGAGGCCCCTATAAATTCTAGCCCCTAAATTCTTATCTGCAATCAAACCCCTACACAAATTGATAATTTATGCCAAATATGAACAAATCTGACATACAAGTTCTTAATAAAACGATTTTGTAATTCCCAATAGTTTCCCTTTTTTTTGCCTCTCCAGACCCCCTTAAGACAGTTGAACCCAGTCATTACAAATCTTATTCACCAAACAATGCTTCTATGAAGATAAAGGCAAAATTATTTTCATTAAAAAAATATTTATTATAATGACATGTGTCCACTAATTGAACTTTCGGGGCGGGGTCATTTTTAACCCTAGGGACTCGATTTGAACAATTCTAACAAAACTATAGTTGGTTATCATTACTACATAAACATTTTGAAAATCTGTTGGGCCGTTAATGAGAAGAAGATTTTTTTAAGTTTTAGACTATTTTTTTAACGTCGGCCATGAATTGAATTTCAGATCGGAAAAAAAAATGAATAGTCTCCTATGCAATAAAGACATTCATGTAAAGGTTCAGTTTAATTGGTCAAGTGGTTTCAGAGAAAGAGCTGCTAACAGACGACAGACGACGGACAACGCGCCAGGGTATTAGTCCTTCTGGACTTAGGCCAGTATAGCTAAAATTGATAGGCCACTTAATTATATCGTTGTCTGCTATTTTTAATTCCACTTCCGCATGATAATGTTGATGCCATTCTCTTGGCGATGTGAAACTGTATTGTACATTTAATCTTTTAATGAGAATATTTCTTCATAAACATATAAACTAATTTCCAACTTCAATATGACTTCACTATTGTAATTTTATAATGAATCACAAACTATTCAGGTTGGACATGTTGCTTCGAATTAATTCATTGCCATAAATATTTATATGATATATGCCACCAAAAAGGCTGCCCAGATGAAGATCTAAGCATGAGGTTATTTAGTTACTGGTCATAAAATCATCACGAGACGTGTCTTTATGTTAGATATGTGACCAAGGCTTGATTTTCCAATCATTATTTATTGCAGTTGCGAGCCTTGTGACTGCACGCATTCTGATACATATGAGTATAGTCTATTCCAATTGCTTGTGTTGTGTTGTTAGCATAATCCGTATGTACACGTATATATTGCGCGTATTTATTGGTTGAGTGATGTTGTTACAAGATGAGTGATGGCACTTTTCTTCTGACAGTCGTACAGAAACACCAAAACAGTTATTTTGAAATCAGACAACAACTTCAACTAATCAGTTAAAAGAGTTGATAAAAAATCAATAATCTCCTGATAATGGTTACTTAAAGACCCTGTAGTCCCTCATGCTAAAGTGTGATGTGATGTTGACACCAGTGTCAATATTCCTGTATCAGTTACAATGTAAATTTACAACTTTACAACAATTGTTACTGTTATATTAATAGACAATATCATACACTCCCTCTCGATAAAACGTGCTCTTTGCTAATTTACATCCGATAGTCGGAAGTTGGGGCTTTAAAGAGGCATCACCTATATTAAGTCCGATATATTTTAGAAACAATATTAAACACTGATTATCTTAACACTTTAATATAAATAAAGCTATTTTATGAACTTTTTATTCAGAAACATGTTTTCTTTTCTGCTTCTGCATTGCGTGTTATACAGTCAGAATGGGACGTGTTAATGTTGTAAAGAAAATTGCGTCCTACAATAACAACTATTCGATAATTCCAAGGGACACAAACAAGCGATCACAAATAAATATGACTTCTTCTAATTCTACTACTACTACAACTTCTACTACTATTACAACTACAACTTCTACTTCTACTTCTTCTACTACTACTACTACTAAAACACTACTACTTCTATTACTTCTACAACCAGTACTCTTAATTGTGGTTCTACTACCTTTTACTATTCATATTATTACAATTTCTGCCACAACTACTATGACTATACCAACAATAACAACAACTACAAAAACGCAACTACTAATACTTTTACTACTATTACTACTAATACTATAACTTCTTCTACTGCTACTTTTGTTACTACTTCTTATACAACTACCATTTATACGCTAATAATATCTATATTTAATTTTACTTCTACATGTTCTTGTTGTTTTTTTTTTATTTCAGCTGATTTGAGGTTTGTCATGGACTTGTATATCCTTCTGATCATTAATTCTGCATATGCTGTGCAATCAGGTAAGTGTTTATTGAACTAACACTATGCTTAGAAGTTTGATTGTGAATCGGGAATAAATATATTTTTAGTGCAAGTCGAACACCGGTTCATGCACATTTTTTGGACGACGTAAGTGGTTGGCCTAAACTAGTTTATGATATTTGAGAGACAAAATACTTAAATTCCCCAATTGTTACCAATTTGTTTTACCGGCCACTGTGTTGGCTACTAATTTGGTTTTAGCTGTTATTGATGTTGTTGCAGCTGTGGCACCTGTCGAAGATGTGCCTACGGCTGGTTTTATATCGACTGCAGCGGTGGCTACTGCGGCTGTGGAATCGAATATATTGGATGTTGCTTATGTGGCATCGGCAAAAGTTGTAGTATGTATCAGTTGCAATATTGGCTTCTTCAGCAGTGAAATGGGCTGCAGTTCTGAATTATACCCCTATTGCATAGGCTACAGTGGTGAAACCTACTGCTGTTGCATAGGCTACAATGGTGGTTTCTGCTGCTGTGACAGAGGAAGCAGTTGTGGCTTCTATTGATGTGACATACGGTGCAGTGGTTGTTTCTAATGCTTTGGCAAAGGCTGCAGTGGCTGCATTGATTGTTTCAACGGCTGTGACATGGGCTGTTACATGCATGTTGCAACTCAGTAATTATCAATCTCATTCACTCAATTCACACTTCTTACTTTCGTATATGTCAATTTAAGTAACGACTGGCATTTGCATTACAACATATATTTATTGAAAATACACTGTAACAATGGAATCCACAGCCAAAACTGACAATTGATTTGTTTGCAAATAAGAGAAACAAATGGTATTCTTAACTGACTTGAATTTGATGTTAACTGAAGGAAACCAAGCATGTGTGATAACAACAGAGATGTTAATGATATTAACAAAGAATTAAACGTTTGATAGTCTGTCCATTTTGTATTACTGTCCATGTTTATAGTTTACTCAGTAAAAAAAAAAAAAAAAAAAATATATATAAATATTTATATATATATATATATATATATATATATATATATATATATATTACATTATCTATTAATACATAGTTTATTTGGTGTAATAATAGTTTTGGAGAAATAGGCTGATGATATGCATATATTTCTAAGATAAAACTATTTTACTGTCAGTGACGATAAACTCGGTAGAGATCCGTGACAATGAGGTTCCATTGAAGGGGTCATCTATAGAGCTGGTGTGTAGTATTACTGGTTTCTCATCTAGTACACCAGTTGAGTGGTTTATAACAGACACACAGGATATACCCGGGTCAGGCCAAAATTCATCTCCCTATGCACAATGTGGACCAAATCAATGTATTGTGCTGAAAGCGGGACACACATACACAGCTGATAACAATCACTTGTATGTGAACATTACTGGGCTCAATCAAAGTAATGATGAAAAGTGGTGGACATGTAAATATAATGACAGCAAACAATCGTTGAAGTTGGTGGTTTATAGTAAGTTAAACAAAATTCGTAATATTTAGACTTATCAATAAAAATGCTTTCGTTTTCTTTCTCTCTGGATCCCTCACCTCTATAATGGTTATCTGAGATCTAAATCAAATTGTTTATACTATATTAATGTTGTTTATCTGGAATTGTCATATTGAGCACATGCATTTGTAATTTATTTTGTGTAGGGAGGGGACAATGCTGATAGAACTTGTGACATAACCCCTTAGACTAGGTATACTTGTTAAAACCAATAACATAAATTATGTTTAAACTACATAGCTATCTAATGCCGAACATACAATGTTTAAGGCTGAAATGCCGAAGTAGGATCAAACTTGAGGACAAGTTTCATAAAACACGCCTGCAATTACTGAAACAAAAGCTTTTACTACCAACTATTACTCTGTGGTCAAACATAAACACAATGAAACGTTGAAATACATTTCAATTTCCTGAACACACGTGTTCAGGTTTCAAATGTCTGCCGTTCATCACGCGTCCTAGTTTATATTGTTTTGTTGAGGTTGTTATTGTTGTTTTTTATTGTTGTTTTATTGTGGGGGAGTGTTTTTGTTGTTTTTTATTGTTGTTTTATTGTGGGGGAGTGTTATTGTTGTTTTTTTATTGTTGTTTTATTGTGGGGGAGTGTTATTGTTGTTTTTTATTGTTGTTTTATTGTGGGGGAGTGTTTTTGTTGTTTTTTAATGCATTCATCACCATTGTTTCACGATATGTCAATTGTGGTTATCAAACATTACATTAACAGTTGAATGTTTTATAATTTTTCATTAGCCGTACCAACATCCATACAGTATGACCGTGTACCAGATGGACCCCAAGATTTGTCAGTCAATACTGTTACACTGGAATGTAGAACAATCTGTGTCTACCCTCAACCAGAATTTACATGGTTCTATGTTACGGTAAATTAACGTATTTTTTATAGAACCTGATTTTATAATGTAAATCTGTTTGTTATATGGTTTTTAATAAGTATTGCCAATAACAGGTTTAAATACAAAATAGTATCAATTTTCAGATATTGTAGAATTATTTTATTATTATCAAAAGTATCATACCAATCATAAACTTTAACTTATGATATAAACATAATAAAGTAATTGATATCTAACTTTGTTATTACTTACAACAAAAAATTGATAATTGAATTCATAGTCACTTCAGTAATACCATTTTAACATTTTTAATTTACGATGATTGAAAGAAGCTTAGATATTAATTTAATCATCACGTTTCGGATGTTGGATATGTGTTGCATTTTTTTGACAGGGATAACCCCGTCCCATAAAGAGGCCTCGGCACCTATAGCGCCATTATGTGATCGATCGCTGTAGTAAATGTGCACAACTAAATTAAACATTATATATTATAGATATTCTGTTCAATAGCTAATATTGTATATTGTCGATGTAGTAATGCTTAAACATTGACGAATAAAACGGAAAATGCTGACATTTGTATAAACGAACGTCTCGTAAACGAGATAAACTACCAGGATGGAATCAACCGTAATCTTCGAATGGGACCTTCATCTTTGAGATTCAATAAACTTTGTCATTTACTGAGCAGAAAGTTATAGGTGATGTATCTTTAACAAAATCGGAAAAGCGATTACCAGATTTTGTTTAAAAGTTTTCTTTATTAATACAACCACATTGTAAGGTCACTAGGCGGTATGTTACTACATTACACTCTATATGTGACTTGTATAACCATATCAATGCTTGTGCGGTGTAATTAACTGAAATCCGATGTTGCATAGAGTAAATGACATGACAATCCGTTATTTCTCGAGGTTCACATTTTCTGTACTAAGTAACCATCGCAAGCGATTGTTCATAATGCTTTCGCTGTGTTAAACATATCTTATTTACAATACCACTAAAAAGCTATAATAATACGGTTCTGTTTCCTACTTACAGTATTATATGTATACAGTATGTAACAAATGTTACACTTTATCATGCATACAGTGTTAAAACATGTATATACAAATGTATCCTTAAACTATATATATACATACGAGTCGGATACTGGAAATAAAATATGTTTAAACCACAGTACATGTATATAAAGTTTATATTAAAGTTAATATTATGAAAGATTGAACATGTATAATTTCCTTATTTTACAAACACGGACTAGTTGTGGTATGTTGCTTGTAGACATAAATCAGTTGTTATAGTAAAGTATCAATTTGAAAATGGCAGATAGAATTTAACTATTCTTAGCAGAAACCCACTTAATTTTGCGATAGAGGGGTGGGTGGGGGGGGGGGGGGGGCGGAAGGAGTGTTGTTTATTCCATTGTCCGACACTGTCAATCCGCGAAACCTATTCTTGGTTATGGTCGTGCTTCCATATCTTTTGTAGAATACTATTGAATAATACGTAAACATACGATTTTAAATCGCTGACTGTTTACGTAAGCGAACCCCTTCATCTTTTACTAAAACACATATTGCATAATAGCTGCTTTTAGTGTACAATTCCTAATTGCCGTAAATATGCAATAATCGATTTTTTTTACAGTTGCTTCTATAATATATAGAATACATATATGTATAATGAACAGAATACAGTAAAATGCAACTGTCGAATGTGGTCAGTGACAATCACAGCTTTGAGAATCGTTAAACACGAATGCATCCTATCTGTTCATACTATATGATAGTGTTCTAAATATACTTTATTTATGGACCACTAAACAATGCCTGTCCATCAGTTGTACTAATCTTGTAATATCTGATCAAAAACAGTCCTTTGCGTTTCGTGTAACTATGGTGGCAGATACATTGTTCATGTACATGTAGATTGAATTGAAATAAAATTTAATATTACGAAATGATTAAACATTTTCCTTCTTGTCACGGTGCAGGTTTAACAATCAGATTGCTATGACAGAATACTTGATACTGACAACTAGCTTCCAGACAAATTATGATAAAAAGTTTAACACTGTTTACATATAATTATTTATTAGACTTTTGATATATTTTTATTTATAACTTATTTTATAGTGACAAAAATAATGTTAGTATTGTGGTGCTCTGACAGGTTGTTAAGACACATGTGAAACGGCATTAATGTATGACCAGTTGTTACGGAGGTAACATTAAGAAAATAAACGTGTCAATAAACTTTAACTGTTATTTAAATGATACCGTAGATAACATAGGTTAGATAAACACTTCTACATACTGTATTAGACATTTCATCACATCGAAACAGAATATTTCACTCTTTCCATTAGATACACATTTGAAACCACTTTCAGATTGAATATCAATTGTTTTCACAGGCGAATGTATCACAATACCAGTACACTTCGCCAGGAAATACGAGCAGCAATGCAAATACCAGCTGTACAAGTCCAGAGAAAGATTACACATCAAAGCTAACCCTGGCGAGGTATACAATATTTACTGACAACTCAGACAGTACTGTCAGGTTCAGATGTGGGATAAAATCTTTCCCGGGATTGCTCACCAAACTGTATACACCATTTTTCCCAAATGTTACATTTGCAGGTCAGTATAACACTATGTGTACACATTACACATAATGGTAGTGTTAAATCGCAAACAAAACATGTCACTGAAAACACACTGGTTAGAGGTTATTTTAATATGTTTTATTCTAATGTAATTCAGACATAAGATATATCATCAGTTTGAAATGTTGTACTTTTAGTTTGTCGTGAAATCTATCACGTTCTATTATAATTATATCATACCAAAAACCAAAAACGGACGATTGTTATCGATATCAATTGTATTAGGATTAACATACATGTAATGTTAGCTTATGTTACAGTCGAAACTCGTTAGTTCGAATTCCGTGGGACCGTAAAAATAATTCGAAATATCCGAAGTTCGATTTTTCAGGAGTCTATTTTTGTTCAACTTTTTACGTTACCCCACCCACTTCAAAAATCGTTGAAAATTTACATGTTGTACATATAAATACCTTTATTTGTTTTTGTTTGTTTTTTGTTTTTTTCAATATAACACGTTGTCGTTATATTAACACGTTATATAAAAATGTTTATATTGATATGTACTGTGAATTTCTCTTCAATCGTGGTAAATTCTACTGTTTACATGCGTTGTTTTCTTCTACGCAAACGTATGTTGTGTGTTGTTATCCGTGTGTAGGGTAATTTTCTATTTGCACAATGCCTGAACATTGTATATTTTTAGTGTGATATAATACATAAACAAAATATACTTTTAACTTTTATACTTTTAATTTACGTGAATATCAAATAAATAGAAAAAGGCAACTGAAATATAAACACAGGTTATATACAAGCAATGGTTACAACTATTTTACAAATTAAATAATAAGACGAAAAATAGCACATGTCAAAAACGTCTTCTAACACTTCGGCGTTGTTTGTCTAATTAGCGTGTGTATCGCTCGTGTTTGTATCATAACAATTTGATGACACAATTAACTAACCTGCCAGTACAGACACATGAAGCGATAAATTACAGATATGGGATCAACAATTATCACCTTCGATGGTTTGCCTTTCATCCTCAGGCAGTGATAAAAATTCGAAATAACGAGTGAGAAATCAATAGATTTTAGGATGGAGGGACCCAAAAACAGATTCGAAATAGTGAATAATTCGAATTACTGGAATTTGATATATCAGGAGTTAATTAATATAGAAATAGAAGGGGAAAAAACGGGACCGAACTTCAAATTTGAGATAACCAGAAATTATAAATATCAGAGTTCGAGTTGGTGAGTATCAACTGTAGTTTGTTCCATATTTTCAAAAACGCTATTTCAAGGACAAATATGGAAACCTGTTGGATCATAAATAGACCGTGAAATCATTATAATGCTTTCTTATAATGTAAGATAATTAAAATCACAACAACCGTATATTTGATTTTGTTGTATGCTTTGGAAGCACGTTCACAAGGTATGCTATACATGTTGATAACATTGTATGTAAACAAACATTATATCCAATATACAAACCAGACTGCGACAAGCTAATCTATCACAATTTACATGGTTTGAAAATTATAAATGAAAATAAATTTGCAAAGTTATAACTGTCATGTCCCGTACTTTTTTTTGTACAGTACAGAAACACGTGTCAAAACAGAACTGACTTTGATAAACTCGTATTTTTATCTAAGCAATATGACAGACAACTTTGATTTGAATAATTATGTTACTATGAAAGTATTGCATTTCGAAATTTCATTTATTTTAAAAAATAAGACTAGTTAAGACAAAATGTAGTTTATGTACGCTACCGATTGCAATAGGCACAAATTAACCATTTTTAGTTATTCTTAGAAAAAGATTGACATAAAGCATCATATTCCTGGCTTTAAGTAGAAATATTATAATATGTACCAAATAAAGCAAATACATCTAAATTCGTTTTCAACATTTTTGAGTATATGTAAGAACAACAAATATGATAACAAATACAAATTGAAAATAAGTGATGTAAACAAGTGTGTTAATTCATTCAACCTTTTTTATTTGACACAGCTTATCTAATTATATTAGCTTACTTTACATGTTTCAAGTTTAATATTAATTATAAACATTCAAACATATTGTATACTCAAAACCGTTTTCAGTACCTACTACAACACCAACATTAGCCAACAAAACGACTTCAGGAAGTTTGATTGTTCTATTCGGGGATGTAACAAGATTTGTATGTATAACATCTGCTACAAGACCTGCAGCGATAGTCACCTGGAAGATAGGGGAGACTACTCTACAAAATGTATCAAATACTTTTACAATTACTCCCAATAATCTGACAACTGTAACGAGTATTGTGACGTTCACTCCAAAGAAAACTGACAACAAGAAGACCATAACATGCACGACTCGCATCAGTGGACAGACAGATCTCCCGAACGTCAAACATAGTCTAAATGTGTGGTGTAAGTACATATATGCATGACTAGAACATAATAATCATTCTATTTAGTTATAACAGTAATATCGTCCTTATATTAGCAATGCAATCATGGCAACGGTGTAAGAATGGTGCATGTTTATTAGTCAAAAAAATGAAAACAGTTTTTTTCAGAATATAACAAATATACAGCATGTATATGATGAAAATAATTAATTAACTATATAATATAAAGGATTATCTGAATATATTTTAGAAAAAAATAAAATGTTTCTTAACATTAAATTATACTTATTGTTACTATGTATCTATTTTGAAATAAATTTGAAATATATATCTCAGATATAGCAAACAGATGAATAGCCTTTCAACGCCATCATTTTTGTTAAAGTACAATTAAACCAAACATAAAATGATAAATAAACAAAATTATTTAGGGGGTCCATCAAATGCTACAATTGAACCCAGTTCACATTTTCCATGGCATGAGAACCAGACTGACAAGCATTTGATGTGTAAGGCAAGTAACAGTGACAACGGAAATCCAGCTCCCACAGCCAACTGGACGTCTCAGTTTGGTACACCTGATACAACAAACAGAGAACTCGTATTCAAATTACTATCCTCTTTCCATAACAAGATGGCAGTTACATGCGAGCTTAGTAACGAATATACTCGCTTGAACGGTGTTCATATAAAATCACAAACAACAGAATTAGATGTATATTGTGAGTAGCTTTCTTTTTTAGTTTCATATTTTGATACCAAATCAAATAATGTAATAGTAAGTGACTATTGTAACATCTATCAATTGAACATAAATATCCATCACGAGAGTTGGCATCCAAAAGACATTACATGTACATTAAATCATTTCATGTAACGTTTATTGTTTTGACTTAAGCTTTGTGTTGATTTTAACAAAAAGAAACTTTAAATTATAAATTTGGTTGGTTAGACTTAGTTCTATAGGATAACTTTCAAAGTACGCATACACTTTCTACATAGTTGATACAAATAGTTGATGTATGTCTTTCAATAAACATGGATACATGTAAAAAAAACTTGGTTTCTAAGTGGTGTTTTTTTTTAAATCTTTATTGAGTTCAAGTCTAATAATAATCTTAAGAATAATTATTAGATACAACCCAAGATCTTCCGATCAACTTGCTTTCTCTTGATTTCGATGGTTTGATGACACCCCTTCATTTTTAACAACTCTGTCTATTTGTTGCAGTGTACATGTACCAATACGCATCTTAAAACTGCAATAGTTACATTAAACTGTGTCTAATAACTTCAAAACTTGCCAGAACTCCAAAATGCTCCAACGTTTTCACGTGTACAAAGAAATGTTACAATTCGAAGCGTTTTAAGCACAAATAATGCCCAACCAATTTACAAAGCTCTAATTTCCTAGGTATATTAATCTTGTTGCCGTCATGTTAGGGGTATAATTCGTGGATAAGACCTAATTTGCTAAGTATTTAGCTATATCTGAAGTCAAGCGTTTCATAATTATTACCCACGTTAAGATACATAAGATTATATAATCGTCTAGAAAGAAGTTTTACTCGATATAATTCCTGGACCCACAGGCTTCCATATATACTTTAATTGTGCTAGATGTTACATAACATGTAATCTGGGTCGACTGCTATTTATAAAGTATGGGCTAAGTTATCATGGTGTGTGTATCATTCCTACTAAACACATGAAGAGCAGTGATATGTACATGTACCTACTATAATTATCATTGTCAAACCTTTAGATAGAGGACAGAAAAAAGTATGTAAATGACAATATTCTGTTTCACTTTGATGTTTTGTTTTTTCTACATAAACGTTAATTACGCAGTTAGGTTAGAAATACTAATGATGATACCGATGTATTGCTTATCCAAACAACAGTATAATCCGATGCTAACTAAATATTATAAAGGGTAAGAGTATTATTCAATTGTTGTAATCCTGTACTAATTATATTTATTGTTACTCTATAGCTGATGTTTAGTGCTTAAATCATGTGTACGTTTCATTTATCATTTCACAGAATATAATTTATTGAAATTGAAACAACATGCATTTGATATGTTTTGAATATAGTTACATAGTTACAAAGTAACATAGTTTCATAGTAACATAGTTACATAGATACATAGTTATACAACGCACGCACGCACGCACGCACGCACGCACGCACGCACGCACGCACGCACGCACGCACGCACGCACGCACGCACACACACACACACGAGAAAGATAAAAGGAAAAGGAAGACGATTTGAGAGAGAGAGAGAGAGAGAGAGAGAGAGAGAGAGAGAGAGGTACGTTGTGCAAGTACCAGTGCTTGATTTCGGAGTCAATCAATGTATTGTGTTTGGGTAAAATGTGGTTAAAGTTCAGTATTGATTTAAAGTTGACATACACGAAGCGATCAGATGCTGCAATAAACCCTTGAACCGATCTTAAGATATGCACATTTTCCTCGTGAGATAAGATGGCACTTCTGCATTGCTACAACTCTAACGTAATAATACCGTTATTTTGTAAAGATTTGTTGACGTTGAACAGTGTAGTTATTACAATCAAAGAAAAATGACATGCATTTCCACAACTTCAGCTATGATCATTTACAATATTAGCTCTAAACAAATTATAATTACGTGAACAGCATTGATACCTAAAGCGTGTATGTATAATTTTCAATTTTATTTTGCCGTGATTGTAATGTTCAGGTAGTGAAAATACCGAGGTATTATAATTTGTTTTAGATGTTTTAAACAGTCCAAATGATAGTAATTTTCAAACATTAAGATCTAAATTATTCCATGTTGTTATAGATGACGGCACAACGGATATCGGAGACGATAATGTTAATTTTCACCTATCAGAGAAAGTATTATGTTTTTAAGATAATCTGTAACAATGTTGTTATGAATTTTATAAAAATAATAATATAGTTTATTTATGTCCACATCTCTGCGAAAGCGTTTCTAAAGATGATTCTTGATGCATATTATATTTACTGCAGAATTTACGTAGACCCGCAGCTAACCTGGCTGCTTCAGGCTGAACAGATTCTAATAACTCAGACTCTACCACAGTACAACCGTCCCAAAGTTCACAAGCATATTCTAAAATATGTAAAAATAAAACATTTATATAGTTTTAAAATAGTATTTCGTTTAAGTTATACAAAATGTAAATATTGAATTTATATACGTAACCCATTTACCATTTACCATTATTGTCAAAATGTGTGTTGATTAATTACAGTGGTGTGTTATCAAACAAAATGTCCATCTCTGGGTTTCTGGTAGTGTTTGATATAAACAGTACGTCTCCTTTACTATGATTAAATGTTATTAACCAATCTTTGGACCAAGTGTTTTACCTGTTTGGGTCAGAATTTATCATTGTGTCAATTATAGAATCTGAAGAGAAGGATAATGATGTGTCGTCTGCAAAAAGCCGTGACATACTATTAAGATCATCAGCTATATGTATATCATTTATATAAATATGAAATAACTGTGGACCAAGCACATAACCTTTGGGCACTCCAGCAGATATGTCACAGGAGATTATGTTTCATCATTTACCAGAACCTTTTGTTTTAATACAAGACAGTGAAAACAAATTCCCGCCAATATATTCTCTTACAAATACTGCAGCATGCACGTTGTAACAGAAAAACACGTCTGATGACCACACGCATGTTCGCACACATACTTCATACCACCTCACCATGATTATTTAGTTATTAGATGGCATATGAATGATTTTATTTTTCATATTAAAATAGCAAATGAACTGTTTCGGTGCCGTTTTACTTTCTAGTTTCACCCAAGATAATACTTAAAAAAAAAATCTTCGTGAGCGCAATATCAGGAGATGTGAGGATAAACGTTCCGTATTATAGTTACCCGCCTGCAAATAGCGTACGTTTTACCAGACAAGATGGTGAACAAATACAGAACACCACAAGAACGACTGTATCATATGAAAAACCTTCTGTCATGACAGATGGTGAGGATGTAATAATGAACAGCCGTATAGCATTTCTACAAATAAATGATACACAAGAGACAGATTTTACCAAATACACAATGGAGGTTACAAACAGTGTTGGAAGGAATTGTACAGTAATAAAGCTTATTTCACATAGTAAGTAATTCTTTATTTTTCATTTTTTATGTCATACTACGATTAAGTTTTCTAGCAAAAACTATGATACCATTTTTGGAATGATTTTTATGCAGTTATATTTTTTTACCGATTTGAGAAACACACAAAATGATATTCAGCCCCGTCCGATTGAGTGAGTTCGTCATTGCTTTAGCAAAATTAATATATGTAGCATAGTAAAATGTGTACATTGATTTAAAAGCGACAAATCTACGATTTTAGCGGCACTACTCTACTGATCAGTTTATTCTTATATTAACAAGAAGTCCAAGAGGGCCTGGGGACACTCTACTGACTAATAGTAGCCATAGTACTTTTTGAAATTTCACAATATGTACCCTTTTTGGGGGGTTGTCTTAACAACTTATGGATAAATACCCCCATCACACTCATACTGAACAAAAACATAAATGCTATAAAAATGGAAATACTTCAAATTCTCATAACATTCATCTGTAAAAAAAATATAGTCCTCTGTACAGAACCTTATACAACCCAGCCCCTTAGTTTGACAGAACTTCAATCAACCCCTCTTAGCGATATGTTATCAGCAGAAGTGATTCAAATTTTTTTTGAGCTACCGTAAGGTTGCCCGTTTATTACCCCGTAATGTGTCTGCAGGGGCCGGGGCCATCCCACTGCAAACCGCACAATAATAGCATGTATACAAGTTGAGCAACATTTTGAAAAACATATTTGCATATGTGCAAAAAATTAACCATACATATCTCAAAACAGGATAGTTATACGTTGAATATTCACTATATATACTGGAATATCGGCTCTGACAAAACGTACAAGCTGATCCTTACAGATATCCCACCATATATCGAAATTGTTCATTATAATTAATGTTTTTCACATTTCATATCAGTTATGTAAACTTGAAAAGAAAGCGAAACGAAAGCACTGAGGAATTTATTATTTCGTTCTTTTCGATTTTGCATAATTGCAAAACGTTAATGTTCACTATATATTGGAATATCGGTTCAGACAAAACGTACAAGCTGATCCTTACCGACATTTCAGCATATAGCGATATTGTTTAGTTAAAGTAATGCTTTTACACAAAATAAAGTGATTCAAATTTTAAAAAGAAGTTTTTTTTGTACACAAGGATGCAAAATGAGAAAAATCAGTTTTCCAAATGATATTCCTATGCAAAAAGTCACATTATAGGGCTCCAATATATCTCAGTCCCTTCATATACAGTATCTTCAATCCTTGCTGATGTAAGGATAATTTATATCACATATGTTTGACTGAAAGGTAATCGAGAGAAAATTTGTGAAAATTCCAAATTTTAACCTTATTGCCGCATCCATCCCCTGGTCCCTTATGTAAATTCAGTATCCTCTTTATTGAACACAATCAAGTTTATTGTTACTAGACAATGCTTTAGATCTCAAGTTAAACAACATATTTACCTAAATGGACAAAAAAATGAGAATTTTCCAAGTTCTCATAGTAAAACTCAAAGACCTCTTGCAGGGCCTCGATACATCCCAATGTCCCTTGATTTGTACAAATTTTAAACCCATACTCATTTGGATAATCCATATCAAATATGAACATATTTGACTGATCGGTTGTTGAAAAGAAGATTTTAGAAACTTTTCTAATTTAACACTTTATTTACCCACCCTGGCCGCTTATGGAAAGTCAATTTTCTTTATTGAGGCAAATCTTGTTTCCTATGACTAGATGATACTCGGAACTCAAAATGAATAATAATTTTGTCTACATAGATGAAAATAAAAGAAAATTTTCTGTTTTCTCATAGTATCCCTTTGTAAAATTCTAAGTCCCTTTACAGGACCCGTATAAATGTTAACCCTTTATTTCTTATCTCCAATCAAACCCCTACACAATGCGATAATTTATGCCAAATATGAACAAATCTGACATACAGGTTCTTAATCCTAGGAACACCATTTGAACAAATCTTACAAAATTATAGTTGGTTATCATTACTACATAATCATTTTGAAAACTTGTTGGGTCGTTCATGAGAAGAAGATTTTTTTAGTTTATTTTCAGTAACGGCGACCATCTTGAATTTCAGATAGAAAAAAATCTCTATATAGTCTCCTGTATTTCTATAGTTTTTAAAAAAGATATAGGCAAAATCCTTTGCATTTTAAAAAAAATGTGAATTAATTATAATGACATGTGTCCCTAAATTTAACCCTCGGGACGCAGTCATTTTTAATCCTTGGGACACCATTTGAACAAATCTAACAAAACTATATCTGGTTATCATTACTCCATAATATTTTGAAAATGTATTGGGTCGTTCATGAGAAGAAGAATTTTTAAATTTTCAGATTATTTTTAGTAACGGCGGCCGTCTTGAATATCAGAAAGACAAACAAATCTTCTGTATAGTCTTTTGTGCAACAGAAATAACCATGTGTAGTTTCAGTTTAATTTGCCTAGTGGTTTCAGAGAAAGTGCTGCTAACGGATAAAAAAGAGAATTTTCTGTTTTCCCATAGTATCCTTATGTAAAATTCTAAGTCCCCTAACAGGACCCCTATAAATTTCAGCCCCTAAATTCTTATCTTCAGTCAAAAAAAAACCTACACATAAGGATAATTTATGCCAAATATGGCAAAAAAATTTTAAGAAAAAGATTTTGTAATTCCAAATTATTACCCTTTTGGGGCCCCTCCCGACCCCTTAAGACAATGGAACCCAGTCATTTTTACAAATCTGAACCTCCTTCAACAAACAATGCTTCTGTAAAGATGTAGGCAACATCCTTTCCATTTAAAAAACAAACAATATTTACTATAATGACATGTGTCCCTAACTGAACCCTCGGTGCGGGGTCATTTTTAACCCTAGGGACACCATTTGAACAAATCTAACAAAACTATAGCTGGTTATCATAACTCCATAAACATTTTGAAAAACAGCAACCATATTGAATTTCAGATCGAAAAAAAATATTTTGTATAGTTTCCTTTGCAATAGAAACATCCATATGGAGATTCAGTTTAATTGGCCTAGTGGTTTCAGAGAAAGTGGTGCTAACGGACGACTGACGACGGACAACGCGCCATCGCATAGGCCCTTCTGACGTAGCTGTCTTGTAATTGCTGCACCAGTTATGTCAAATCACGATAAAGGCGCGTTTAGCCTATTTTTAAAGAACAATACCTGTCTGTTCCAATATTGAGCCGATATCTTCCTACATCTTTGCTGATCGCAAATTTTGGGGCAATTTTCTGTACGCTAATAAATTCCATAAAGCTCGGTACTTGACTTTGCCGATTGTCTGGTAATGTTGAAACTGCATATTGACACAAAAACGTCTAGGATTTATATAACAAACAATTCTGAAAGTTACTAAACAATTTAGATAAAAGGTTTTGCTGTTGTACATCTTACAAATAGCATGAATGACACCCTTCGCGAGAGCATCTCTGTGAACGAATATATTGTTTTTCTCATAATATATAACTCCGATATGCAAATATCTAACGAACGTTTCTAGAATATCGTCCCTAATTTCAAACACATGAGTCTATTGAGCAGCTCGGCACACATATATTTTGTTTCTTACACCAACTATGCAGTGTGTCTGTTGTAGCATGTAACCTCCCCTCGGACTCGGTTAAAAGATAAATATCGTCTGAATATAGAAGTATGGCTACTTTATGGTCGCCATTATCTATACCAAGGTTAAGGTCATTTATTTAATATATAGTATTAATGTTGGAGAAATAGTGTTTCCCTGTTTAACACCAGGGTTGCAAGAGAACCAGTCTATATGTTTAATATTTATACAAACACACGATGAAGATTGAGTTTATACTGGCTGTGGAGTTGTACATATTAACATCAATTGTGTTAGGCAACAATGCGTATCATGTCTCTATCGATGAAATAAAAACATTGGTATAGATCAATAAACGCTGTACAAAGTTTAATCATTGTTTCTGTAAACACATAATCTGTCAAGTTTTTTTATTCAGACACATTTTAGGACAAATCATATCTACAAGATGCAATACATACAAATGACTAACATGTATTGGATCACCTAACATACGCCGTGTTTATGTTTATTTATTGGACGCCATGTACTTCTGTGAAGTGTTGGTACACTTTATTTTGGTGTGATGATTATATTGGGTTAAGAAATAATTTACATTTTTACTGAATATCAAAGTCATACATGTCAACACTGATGAGAAGCATATGTTGAGTTACATATATGATTCAATTTCAAACTGCTATTAACTACAAGTATGTAACATGTATTACATCAATACATATATCATGTCCCGGTTTGACTCAAATTTGTATTCAAATTGTATTGTAAAATACAATGCGTATGATGTTGAATGTCATATTTTTGTAAATGTTTCTACTGATCGATCAATATGTCGTTAATGAAATAACACTTTTTAAAAGTTTACATGTGCAAAGCCAAGTTTCGTATCAATATACACTCTCCACATTAAAATTATACCATTAACATGCTCGCAGGTGCTCCAACGATGCCTCGAAAATTCAACAGAACAGATATCGGTGAAACCAATGTAGTCGTTTCCTGGGAAACTGGCTTTCATGGAGGAAATAATCAGACGTTTGTCATACAATTAAGAACAGAAAACAATCGATGGTACAATCGCACATATGTGTTTGGTGGTATGAAAACAACAGGATTCCCGATGAGTGCTACTTTGAACATGTTATCGAAACGGACCCAATACTTCGTCCGGGTATATTCTTACAATGCAAAGGGGACCAGTCCTTTTACATGTATATTGAACTTTACGACACATGGTGGTGAGTTTAGCACACGACACATCAACATCACTGTCTATTAAATAGTTTATGTTTGTGAAATAGCAATATAAATGTACATGTGGGCGTAATAAATCATTACATATCTTATCAAATAAATATCAATACATTTTATTATAACAAATTCATTATGTTGCAAAACGCCTTGCTTGTTAACATTGATTGTATTATTTCTCAGCTGTTACAGTCGAAGAAGATATCATAGATATTGGACCAATTATTAGTGGTGGTGTAGGCCTCGTCATCGTTTTGGTGGTTATTGGAGTAGTAATATTCCTGTTTAAAAGAAAGATTAGACAACACCGAGGTAAAAGTAAGTTGTTGGATATGCATTTTCTTAGATGGGTTTTGTATAATTTAGCTAATTTATTACAACTACATTGTATATGAATCATTATTCTTAAACATCTTCATTTACTTATTCAAATATACAGTTACTGGTTTTATGTAACATTTAATTAAGCCATTCTAAGTATACAATATCTAAAATCTTGATTTGGTTTTGTAAGTTTGCTAGTATCGTGATTGTGTCTACGCTTATTTCATCATGAAAACTTATTGTACTAGTTTATTTGAGTGTAAGGAACTTAGATGCTGTCGTACTATCTGACAAATATAACACGTAGAAAGTACAGCCGTTACGTTGAACATTATGATGCTTGTATATAATGTTTCATTGACCAAATTAAACATGTTGGAATGTGCTTAACCTTATTGCATGATATAAACATTTCTTTGCAGAGAAAAGTGACATAAACATAGACACACATGCCAGGTATGATATGCATTTTCAGTTGTGATATTAGAACAATTATCACACACTGTGGTAATGTGTACGGACATAATGTAGGCGTTCTTGTAAACCTAGCAATAATTGCGAATGTATGTTTAGAATGCTACATAAGGGTTCTATACCAGCTTTATCTATTAAGAAAAGATAGATAGATATATAGATAGATATATAGATAGATAGATAGATAGATAGATAGATAGATAGATAGATAGATAGATAGATAGATAGATAGATAGATAGATAGATAGATAGATAGATAGATAAATAGATAGATAGATGATTTCTTGTTTCCAGTGGGTGAGTTTTAATCTTAATGCCTTTCTTCAGATTATTAATCTATATCGTTTACATATGTGTATTCATGTAATTTCACGCTTATTTATAAATATAAAAACATACCCTAATCATAATGAATATTGAATCCATAAACGTGTGCATGCAGTTTCATAAATAAGTTGTACTTTTTGTTGGAGTTCTATACTGATTAAATCGACAAAATATAGATATAATGCAAAACGTTATTGACAAGTCAGACTACGTTGGTTCATACAGTGGTCATCATTGATAGAATATTTGTTTTGTGTTGTGATTTTCGTAAACAGTAAGACCATGGTTTTAAAGTTATTTTACAAGGTTAAGATAAAACTGTACAAATGTATCTGAGCAGAACAATTTGTAACAAAGTCAGGAATCCAACATGGATTTATAAGAGTAATTTGTATTTCTGTAGCAATAATAATTTGGATTTCTGTAGCAATACGGATTTATAAAAATGAAATAAAAAAAAATAAAAGCTTGCATAAAACAATGCAGAGTATACGGCAATTTGTACCGTCGCCCACTTATTCTATTTATCAAATAACTCATTAGTCACGCACAGGCGTATTCGCATATATCGCTCCGCCATAGCAATTAACAAAAACGAAGAATCTGTCACAGCTAATGGTGGACATACGGGCGAGTGATACACTTAGCTAAAAATAGATGTAAGATGTAGGCACGACCAGCAATTAACAAGCAATTAGCAATTAATAAGGGTTGTTTTATTGCGAAAACAACTTGATAGCCGCGCACAGCCGTGCGAGGCTAACGATATATAAACAACCAAATTTACTAACACGAGGAGTCGGTTTTCGAGATACCTTTTAGGCTACGTCAGTTTTGACGGAACTGAATTAAAACTGCGCGCCGTGAACATTTAAGTTGAGAAATAAACACTTGTGATTACTTTTAGAACTGAAACAACTTTAGGAATTTGTAATAGTGACAACTTTAGAAAATAAACTTACAGTAACTTTAGAAATTGTCTTTGTGGTAACTTTGATTTAGACTTGTAATAACTTTAGATTGAACTTGTAATAAACATTTATAATCTCAACTAAAATTGTGAACTTATATTTATACCCTCATTACGCTACAAATTACTAATTATTCGTGACATTAGATAAAACGCCATGTCAAGCATACGGTCGTAGGCTGGCCGATGTTCTACCACTGCAACTCCCATTTCAGAGTCTTAAGTATTCAAAGCTATATACATTTTACATGTAAAAGTAAATGACACAAGATTTTAATCATTAATGATAAAAATACTCATTTTATATTTCAGAGAACGCTTTCAGGCACAACCTCGTATATATGAAAACATCGGTTTACACAACAGTTACTGTTGTAAGTTATTCCATATCTAATTTTCTAATGTCTAATGCTGTTTTACTTTAGAGAAACCTTATTTAAACATGTCCATGAACATATTAAGTTGACTTATTTTATCTGAAGTAGTCTGAATAAAATGTAGTGTCTTTAAAAAACATTGCAGTCATCTGTAGAAACTCTTGCTTCATTATGGCAAGTTGTTTATAATAAAGTAGTCATGATTGTTTTTATTGAAATAAATTCTGAAAACACAATCAGAACTGTGTGTTTCTGAAATACGAACGTTTGCAAATATGTCCCTCTGCATAATCAGTATTACGTATATAATTTATTTTGTAGATTTAAGACCTGACACAATAAAATAGACAATTTTAAAGTTTGACCGCATAACATGTTATCGTAACCATGCAACTCTGACTTATATTTGATGCCTCCTCAATATAACATAAACATCAGCAATGACTAATTAATTATACTACACGCTACATGTTACACGTAAAACGTAACTAAACAGTTCGATCACGGCACAACGTAACACAAAACCAAAACATTAACAAACCATAACTGTTGTTTAAAAAACATTTTATGTCCGGTAATTTCAGATTGAACGGTGAAATAGTTGAATACAATGGGAAAGTCTTTCATATTAATAAATGAATGGCGCATATTCAATATTCAACGAAATAAGTTATCTGTTTCGCGTAGTACATGTACATGCTATTTAGAGTAGAGATTGAACTTTTTTATTCCAATAAATCTCATTTGTTTATTACACTAATAAAGTCAAAGATGATGAGGATGAAGATGATCCTCGAAACATTGAGCAGTTGATTGACGATCATGTATATGGTAATACGCCATTAAAACCAATCTCTGTAAAACAAATGAGAAGTGTGTGTAGAAATGCGACAAACGATCCTTCTTCTTTATATAGAGAATTCAAGGTGGGTACGATTTTGCTATTTATAAAATCTACGGAAATTCTTACATCTCTTAAATTGACATATCATGTTTGTTACGTAGCCTCTATCTCAAATAAACAAACGATGTCTAAGTAAACACCACATTGTATTTAAATGGGCAAGTAATGCCACTATACAAGCGGGCGGAGCGATAGTCGTTTACCACGAGGAGGCATAACATTCAAATGATAAAATCATATGAATTTCAGACGTACAATGTTTTTTCGTTATTAACTTTAATATGCATATAATTATTTATAAAGATATAGGTTTCGTTATTATTGTCATAATAGTATTATTGATGTTATTTTATTGGTATTACTGGACGATACATTTAAGGTCTATTGAAGCTCCTTTCACGATGGTGTTTTCAATACTTTATTATTCAACCGATTGATAATTGTATCATCTACTTCGTAGACATTAAATGTGCATGAAATAGTGTTCAAAAACTGGTATAGAACGCACTCACGCGCCACAAAACAAATATGGAAGTAATACCCCTATTGCAGCATACATATTTGTAACAGTAATTTCAATGTACTAACATTATAGTAGACTGTAGTTTAACTTTTCTGTAGATCAATCAATTAACATAATTAGTTTTGAATATGTTATTATTGAAACAAGAGCAACAAGGTGTGTATAATTCAATTGTTGCATTTTTATTTCATTGACAATGTTATTTTGAATCCTTCTGATTTTTGAAATAATTAATACACATGCCCTGAATAATAATTAAGTTACGTGATAATACACTTGACATATTTCTTGCACAGATAAAAAATGAGAACATTTAATAAATGTGTATGGTGCCTTAGAATAGTTTTTAAGTTGAATAGATGCTTAAGATGAACTTAACTTCTATACCTATAGCAGTTTTCAGTTGCAGGTTTTACCGTTTTCAACTAGTTTGAATAAATAAATAACAAAATTCTTGAATATTTCAACTGATTGAAAACGGACATGAAATGCAATTAGTTTGGTTGAAAAAAATAATTCAAGGTCAATAAATGTTTGTAATTGATTAGTTAGTTATAACAAAAGTAGTATATTATAACACTGAAATTGCTGAAAGATGCACATTGTCGACGCATAGATCGTGTACGATTGAGTGCCGGCTCAATCAACATATTTCTAGTTGACATATTTACATTGGAATGAGAATATTTAGTGGACCCTTCATATTAAAATTATGTTGTCATAAAAATACAGTTTATATATAATATTGTATATTTATTTTCATACGATTTTTCACTTTGCCAACAAAAAAGCACATGAGTCAATATCTTGTTTACCAGTAATTATGTTTTGTATTGTAGGAAATACCGGCAAAGTTTCAACTGGAAACCCATGAGGCAGCAAAACCAAGAAACAGGACCAAAATCAGATATAGAGAAATGTATGCATGTATGTATCGAAACAGGTTTAAACAAATTGTTTATACAGTTGTATAGTATATAATATCCAAAGTAAATTCAAAACTTCTGGATTACTTCAACTGATATTTTCAACTGATATTAACAACTGGTATTTTCAATAATTGCAGATGATAAGAATCGTGTCACACTACCGTTGCAACCTGGGAACTACTCGTCAGATTTCATCAATGCTAGTTACATACGAGTAGGTAGTATATGCCTAACAATGTCATCGTCGTTTAATCTCATTTAATAAGAAAATATAAAATATTGTGAAAACATAATAGTCTTAAACATTATTACATTTTTAAATACGCTTTGCCTTAAACTAACAACCAGAATCATATTTTAGATTTATCTGTTATTTACCACTTTGTTATATGAAAATTAAACACATTATGCTTATTCCATGATGTTTGTATTACGTTGTATAATGAGTATTATTAATTTATTTGGACTTTATCTTTTAAATTTTTAGACCGTAACGATTGCGTTCTATCTTATATTTCTAGGGTTACAATAAAGACAACATGTATATTGCATCACAAGGTAAATAACTTATTTTGTGTTATTGTGAATAATTACACATGTGTAAGAATATATCTAATTAGATAATTATTCATACGTTTCTATGGATCAAAGATATTGAATTAAATCCATTTTCAGCTCATCACAACAGAATGCACATTCATTCATCGAGTCGTCACTCGCACACGTTTACGCGTTAAGTTTTTGGATTGAAGTTGATCACTTGGACACGGAGGAAATATTTATCATTAGCCGCCACAGCGATTTGCTAGTGTGGTGTATTTCCCGCACGCTATACGAATAAGACGACATTTCACACACTTTAAATAACATAATTTTATTCACTTATTTTAGAACCAGGACACTGTTACTTTATTTACACTTTCGGGCGCATACTAAGCACGATTTGATTGGTTTATGATTCTAGTGAGGATTTAGATCTCACAGAAGATAGCAGCTTTATATTTTTGTTCTGTCAGAGAATGCAATGGATCAAGGAATTATATAGGTCCTTGAGTGTATCGATGGAAGAGAATTGAACTATTCAATCGATTCTTCGCTGGATTCCTGACATTTTCTTTGCATTTGTCTTGTAACCGTATTGATATCACCTTATTGACGTGTGAAAACACATTTCTTCTGTCACTGCTACATATAGGTGCAATGAAAAACACTGTGGAGGATGTTTGGAGAATGGTATGGAAACACAAGATAGCGACTATCGTAATGTTGACCAACTGTAAAGAGGACAATCGGGTATGTTGCAGGAATGATATAAAAATATTATCAGATAAGTGGCTCAGTTGTATTATAATAATCACAATAATGATATACTGAAGCTAAAACAATCACTTACAAAAGCTGTTTGATTTTCATTAAAAATAGTTATTTAGACATATCAATTAATATAATTACTGAACACAAGGACAACCCTTATTATTACTGTGTATGGTGAAGCAATGATTTCTTTGAAAGAGTTTTGAAACAAAATTAAAGGAAACTTTTAAATTCTTTAATGAGTCGAGTTATCCAAATAAATCTATAACTGACCCCACATATAACAAAATAACTGATTTATTTCATTGACAACTGTTTCAATAAAAGTGGTATATCGGGCCTAACTAAGAGTATACTGTTCTGTATGTAGCATTTACTTTTATATTTATCGTGACCGTACGTTGTTGGCAAGCAGGTCATAATTGGCAATTTTGAAGTGGCTGTTTTACCTTTCAATCATTAAGTGCTCTATTTATCCAGTATGTGTTTATGCTATTTATTTAGCATTATCATATCTTTGTTTCTCTGGATAACATAATATTTTCATTGTTTCATTATATTGAAAGACATTTGCTTTAAAGGTCATAAGCAATGCAAATAAATGCATGTAGCTTATTCCTGTACCCCCACTATCGATGACAAAATATTCCACAGTCTTCCTACGTCATAAGTTTGAAATCGGGTGAAGGTTCACGTTTTTTTCTTTCTATTCATATAGCTGATAGTTTTTCTACCAAGTTTTTCACTTTATGTGTGACAGTGTGTTTAATAAATAAATGTTAAAACTTATTGAATGAACAACCATTATTTTACCTTGAAAAAGGAATGTAGCAATTGGTTTTATAAAAACAAATCCGAATGTGGCATCTCATACCTCCTACAGCGGGTGGTATTGTCAATATCAAATTCTCCCCCACGGCATGGTTTTCAGTACATAAGGTAACGGTTTTAAAACTATTTTGATATTTTACCATTTTGTGGCTCCAGTGCTTGAGGTACCGTTTTTTTAAGTCAAGTTAAAGATTGTTTTTTGATACATATTATCGTTTTGACTTCAATAAATGTTTATAATTCACTATATAAACTATTGGGAAGTAAATACCAATTATAATTTATCCCTGACACTCACTAAATACTCACTAAAACACAGCTTTTAATGTTTAAGATATCGAAATATTCTTAGGGAAGCCTTTGTATTACAACCAACCGGAGGAGAGGTGTCCCTCACAACCTCCCGCTCCCCAGGTTGCCAACTTCCTAATTATTGAAACGATAATACGCCTATAATACATGTAATACTTTTGAAATGAAATTTCTAGTGCTATTTCTTACATGAGCTTGATATTGTCATTTCTGACAGTATATATATATATATATATCCGTCCGTCCGTCCGTCCGTCCGTCCGCCCACCAACCAGTCAACCCAAAACAACATCCGTCTGTCCGTCCATCACATATCTAATAGACTTCCCGGAAGTCCATCCATCTATCCATTCAACCATCTATCCATCCACGCATCCATTCATCCATACATTAATTCCATTGCATCCATCCATCCATTTTGGATCGTATGGTTTAAAAAAAGCGGTCACATCCCTATTCAACAAACAATTCATATTTCATCCAAAACCAACACAGCGTAGCACGTTTTTTTATTCAAAGACACATCGAAATAAAGCGCATGGTTCGTGTAATGCGTCACAAATCAAGGGAGATAACCATTTTCATTTTGCAGCGGCAATGTAATAATATTCGGGATAAATGTAATATTGAAGATATATGCTTATGTTCAAAAATGATATTAATGAATTATGAAATGAAAATTAAAATTATACATACTTCCATTGCTTATGGCCTTTAAGAACAGTTGCTATAGTTTGTCATGGGCACCAGTTCTGCGTATAAAGGAAAGCAACTTTGTCGAGATCAGCCGTACAATTATACTTCAATGCACCCTATTTCGGATGGTACGCTTATCAC
Source organism: Panopea generosa (assembly GCA_029582155.1). NCBI lineage: Eukaryota > Metazoa > Mollusca > Bivalvia > Adapedonta > Hiatellidae > Panopea > Panopea generosa. The sequence goes on along the minus strand of CM055894.1, from coordinate 32,770,537 downwards.
GGATACGCCTGAAAGTGGTCTCTTATATTATGTTCAATCAATAAAATATGCACACTGGTATAAAATAATTGTTTATAGCAATTTAACCTAAATATAAAATATAATAGAAATCTTAATTGTTACACACGTATGCTCATTTAGTATAAAAGCGTTAATTTTGCAAATGCAGTTTATTCAACGAGGGCATACTTTAAGAGTTATTTTTTCACAAATTACGCGGTAACATGTATTTTCTATTTTGATTGTCATTAGAATAGGTATCAAACAGTATATTGTGAGGTTTTAAGGAAAGTTTATCCATACACTATATCAAAATATTGAACAAAACGATATATTTTATTGCAAAATTGAAAAACAATTGACATTCTGTCGAAATAATTTTTGTTTTTAAAAGCCCTAAAGTTAAATTCAAGTATATAATTACCATTTCTATAACAATCATTATTTTATGCATGCCTCTGTGTATTAGTTTTGAATCAATACTATATGTAAATAATGTTAAATATTATTTTTGCATTGCTTTTGTAATATACATTTGTTCGACAAATGTCAAGAACGGGTGTGTTTATGAGGAGGTAATACCAAACAATTTGTACGGTAACATGTGTTGTTTTTTTTATTTCTGATATTGCACGAACATACATTAAATTTAAATACTGGAAAGTTTAAAAAAATTATATCCATAGAAAAAAACTAGAGCAATCTTCTTTAATTTAAAACGGGCGGCAATACTGCAGTTTCGTGTGGATGTGGATTTTAAAAATCACAATTTCTAGTTTTCGCATGACTTTTCTAAGTATCAATTTCTGAGTAAAAAATAAATATAACATGTCAATAGAAACAAGATGAAATTTGCACTAGAGAATGGCATCATTTCGTTACATATTGGAACTTGCACGAAATAAAGTGGATAACTATTTTATTGTTCCCATTTTTAAATAGGACTGGAATAAATGAAATAATAGTTCTTTAAATAGTCGAAAATGATGATTAACAATATTTTATTTTCCCAATCCTCCATCAAAATAAACTGACCATTAAATAGACTAATAGTTGGTAAACAGGTGACCGGTCTCAACATTCCTATGTGTATGTATGTGCTCCATGAAGAGGGATTATAGTTTATACTAATATGAGAACCCTTTAACCGAAGATTTTCAGTCATATTTTATAGTTTAAACACTTGTAATTATTTTGTCACCCTGTATAAATTATGCTATGAAATAATCTTTATTTGTAAAATGCATGATTAATAAGAAAATAAGTTATAAGTCTATGAAATGAACCATGTATAATAAAACATACGGCCTGTCCATATATGTGATTCAGGTGAAGTGTATCCAGTACTGGCCTGCAATGGGAGAAGAGAAATACGGTAACTTTCGTATAAAAGCTGTGTCCGAGGACGTTTATTCTGAGTTTACTATTCGAACGTTTACTTGTAAAATGGTATGTACGTTTAATATCATGAAACAGTAATTTTCGATGTATATACTGTATCAGTTATAATGGCTATATTAATAAAATGTTTTGTTTGTCACACAACAGTAATACCGCCATCCAATACTTAAAGAAACAGGAACTATTCTGATCGACATATGAATGACAATAGTATTTTTTTTTTGATACACGTATTTTTGGCTTGTTTTCTTTCCTAACGATGTTCTCATCAATTCAGTCGGGCTCTGGCTCTCAGATTGAGGTCACTCAATACCACTTCACTGCATGGCCAGATAAAGACGTGCCGAATACATGGTTATCTCTCGTACAGTTGTGGAAGAAGGTGAAATACAGCAAGCATGCATGTGTCACTCCGTGGATTGTGCATTGCAGGTATAATATCACTATCAACTCGGTATACAATATCATTAACATGTTATCACAATTATGAAAAAAATACTTTAAACTGTATCTATTGAGGCCAGAACTTTATTTTCGAATTATTTCAGAAAACAGTTGCAGGTCGGTCAAACCAAGCTACATGTTTTTTTACTCCCACGCATACGTGAAATATAACTTTTATGTTGGCATATGAAGTCAGTTAATTGTATTCACAGCGCTGGTGTTGGAAGAACCGGGACATTCATAGCCCTAGATTATCTGTATGATCAAGGAAAGAGCGAGGGTTCCATCAACGTACATGCGTGTGTATCTGAGCTGAGAGATCAACGACTGCACATGGTCCAAACAAGTGTAACTATATATTGGAGGGGCACAATTGTTCTTCTGTTCAGGTTTTGATAATGAGTAAATATAACTGAAGGCAATGCAGTTGCCGAAAGTAAATCACATACACTGTTAAATAATATAATTGATATACCAATTGATAGATGGGAGATATGATACATATGACGTTTCAGTATCGACCTGTAACAATGTCAGATATTTGCTCAGTATAATATATTGACGGCTGCTCATAGATTTATTTAATTACTTCATTAAATTGTTTATGAAATGATAAATCCTTTCACCTGTATACAAATCTCACGTTCAGCTGTGTGAATATTGAGTTTTGTTATACAATTATAACAAATATTATTTTGGAATATTGACATTGACAATCTGTTAAGGATACCATACTTAAAAGAGTAGTAAATGATTACTTTATATAGATGGTCCTTAATATCAGTCATCTAATAAATATTTTAAATTAATGTTTACATAAACCGCAAACATTTCCCCTTTCATCCTGTCAGGCACAGTATGTTTTCCTTCACCAAGCAGCCTTGGAGGTACTCAACCCGATCGCTACTGTGTGTAAATCAAAGGAGTACAGACACATGTGGAGGAATCTTCAAAATAAAACACCAGGACGTAATGAAACAAAACTTCAAACTGAATACAAGGTGTTTTTACAAACGTTCTTTTTTAGATTTGATTAATTCGTACGCAATCTATTTGACGCCTTGACTTTGACCAATAGCAGTAAGCCAACAGCGTACGGGCATGCTAGAACCTTTTAAGAACAATCAATTAATATTGTAATAAATAATATTCAACAATATCACCTATAAATTTAATTAAAATGCATTGTGATTGTATTGACATTTTATTAAATACTAGTGTGCTATAATGTTCAATCAAAACGATTAGCGATATTGTTGTCTATTCTATGTAAAAGGTGATAAAATGTTGACGGTAATAGACAAACATATTCTTTGTGGAATTCTTTATCTTAAAACTGATTGGTTGAAATCCGAACTAATCAGATCAAATAAAATGAACTATTGACCTTTTATTCCTTCAAAAAATAACTATTGAACACTTATTCTGTCGGGACCGGTTTCAACCGGTAAGCGAGCCAATAGTTCAATCGAAATGTTCTTCCGTTCTCATGCTGATAGTTCATTCAAGCTCCATTTGCTCTACTTGACAAAACAACAGTTAAACTGAACTCTTTAATATATTCCGTAAATTAAAACTGACACTAAAGTTTCCACTCTTTAACGCTTAAATACAATTAAACCATTTGCCACAACTGATATGTTTATATAATGACGTCAAGTTGTATACGTATTGGCGTTGATGACGTTATTTTGATCAAGAGCGGATCAAGCATGTAGCTAAATACTGGTGACATTGTACTTTTAATAGTTGGAAATATTTTAAGTCAGAGAATGTTATTATGAAGGTTAGGAATGTAACCTTAACAGCTGAATTGGTTAGTGGAGAACAGACCTTCGAAGGCTACGAAAAAAATGCTCTGCACACCTCAATATAATAAAACAACTATCTACCTTTTTAGCGGTCAATGTTTAAAATTATTTTTCGACGGAGAATGACTATTGACCCAAAGTAGTGAAATAATAGTTTCCTGCTTTGGGTCAATAGTCCTTTTCCTTTGATACATAATTTTAACAATTGACCGCTAGAAAGGTAGATAGTTGTATACTATTTACCTACCTACTATGATGTTTAATAAATGTGCTAATTTTTTTATATGTTATGACATTATTGAAACAACAGAAATATGCTCAGGTATATGTCATATCAAAAGATGGCAAAGTTTAACTGCTGTCGTTGTTGTTCACTTTCCGGAACATAGTGTGTTGGTTTAAGTTACTGCCTTATAAATCTGGTACAAACGTACATTTATTGTATTTTTTAATATGATTTCAATTCAGGAAATAACAAAAGACGACAAATATGCTGTGGAGAATGACTCTGAAGATGTCGCAGGATTTGCAACAAGTGCGACAAGGGACAAGTTAAGTGATTCGAAATTGCCAGAAAACCGACCAAAGACAAGGAATGAGAATATACTACCACGTACATGAAATAATATGTATATTTAAAGTCTAGAATTTATATCCAAAATTAACACATATCTCGTTCAAACCACTGTTAAGACAATAATTTATCGTGATTGTAAGATTCCATTCCTTACAATCGTATATACATGTTTCTGTATTATCTTTGTTTATATTTTATTACCTTAACATCACGACTGCTTTATGTTTTAGCTGATGAATACAGACCAATGCTTTTAACTGATGGTACTGACGATTATATCAATGCAGCTGTACTTTCGGTAAGAATTGTAAATTCATCGAAATACAATACATTTAATATCCTCATGTTCCATATATTTAATAACGATTTACTCAAATGATACTGTGATTACATAATCGTTCTATTGTGTAATAGTTCTTGCACCAAATTAATTACAGACATACAAGAATTTGGACTCGCTGATCATAACACAAGTTCCATTGAAAGATACAATTGTTGACTTTGTAAGAATGATTCGGGATTATGAAGTTTCTACAATTGTGCTGATGGACGATGACATACCACAGGTAAATACGTTTAATTGGAGAATTCGTTACATATACATTATAGCATTTGCATATCTTCATATTTCATCACCTACAGTTAAATGTAATTAAATTACAACGTTTCATCCGGTTCAATTTCCGATATTCCCATAGTAAAGGACTCAAACAAACACTATGGTCATTAACAATATACAATTCTCACATTGTTAACGTATATGTGCCGATAAAAAGGCGACAGTGTACAGTAATTCAAACAGAATACGTCGCATTCAAAATACACAAGTATTACAGAAGCACAAACACTTTCAATAACTTTACTGATCTGAGAAAACCGTGAAAGCAAACTATTAAAAAAGCATCTAACAAACATGGATAAGATCCAAACTAATATTAGTTATTTCTTTAGTTGATATAAAAAATAGAAAACCTTTTTTTTTTTCCATTCGACACATGACTTTCTCATATTGAGTTGCAAGGTCTAACATTAATTCTTTCGTATTACTTTGATTTGATTTTTATTGCGCATTTAGATACATGATTTAATTTTATTTTATTTTTTTCATTTATCGCCATTCAAGTCTATGTCAAAACTTTCTGTACCTTGAATGTCATTAAAGTAACCGAAACAAAATCAGTTTATGTAAATCATAAAACATTTAAAACTGTTTTACGTCTCACTACGCAGTTACGCCCCTTTTTCCCATGGTAGCAATATTCTTACGCTTTAAAAAAAGGTCTATGTACTTTGGTTATGAAATATTTTCAAAATGGTTCATAGTGGTTGTGATTTCTTGCTGCAGATGAGTAGAGCAAAAGTTGGCATACCATATACTTCAATATGACATCACTGGTGTTAAAAAAGTGACTTTTATAGGATTTCAACTTATGCATGCATTTATGAGCATTTGAGGACTTCTTTTTTCAATAATTCTGAGGGCGTCACTGCAACCTCTTTAAAAAAACAACGTGGACAACCTACCAGTTATTGTGCATTTTTATGCGTGTATACTTCATGCTATGAAAAAAAAAATACTTTAAAAAAATTCTGTGTGGTATTCTTATTTTAGCATTGAAATCCTAGACTTTATTTTATATAGAACAAAGAACAAAATTCAACTGTGTAGTGAGATCTTTAAAACATTATTTCAGGACTGCATGTATTGGCCTTCGTCTCAAGATGCAACTTTGTCAGTAGGTCAGTTTTCCGTCGAACTCATACAGGAAGATGTGCTCAACAGTCATACATTGAGGACGATTAGATATTCATTCCAAGGGGTTAATGGACGGGTAAAGTTTATATGACAAAGTTATATGCAGCACAACACGCACATAATATGTATGATATAAAATGTAACGTTTAAGTTTGAGCACGGGAAATATATACACTTCATTAACTAATTATTATATTTTATTAAAATCATATTAGGAGAGGGAAGTTATCAATTGAACAGAAAGGACATTTAATCACAAAATATAAATGAGTTGTTCGAGTTATTTTAAGAGCCATATTCAAAAATGGCAGCGTTATTAAACTTATGTTAGGTTTTCTCATCTTTTGCCGCCGATTCAAAATAAAACTTATTTCATATGTTCTAATCTGTTCACAGAGCAAATAAATAGATGCAAGATTGACTGGTTTATTTTGCAATTAGATAAAAACTAATATTACTTATTACTCCTTTCAAAACTAAATCATAGTTACAATCCAGAGATGTAAAACAGTTCCACTTCACATCATGGAATGGTGCTATTCCACAAATCAAAGGACACATGCTGCGCCTGCTAGCAGTTGTTGAAAAATCAGTTACAAATACTTCTGATCGAAGGCCAATCGTCGTGCAGTGTATGTAAGTAACATATATGTTACTCAAATCTGGTAATGTACTAACTAAAGAAAATCTGTTGTATGATAATAAATGATATAAGTATATATAATAAATTATATGATATTGGTTAATAATGCATTTTTTAGTAAGGTGCTTGAAATGGAATGCTTTTAACAACATTTATCTTTAACATGTAGTTTGATTTTGGTTACTTTCAATGTGCATGTAACTGTAACAAATTTTTGACATATATAGTTATCTAAGTCATTCATTTCAAGATTTAATTGAAGAGTTAATAACTCGATTGTACCAAGTACTAGAAAATAAAGATAAACAGGATACAACTGATACTACGGTACAACTTATACTACGGTACAACTTATATTTTTACGGTACAACGTATACTACGGTACAACTTATACTACGGTACAACTTATATAAGTCAAATGCACATACCACTTACTATACTATTATATTTAAAACTATTTCTTTTATATCTTAAACGACGCAACGGCGCAATGCTGACCACATTAATACAATAATAAATTATTAGATTTTAGAAACAACATTCCTTAAATTTCTAGCTTTAGGAAGATATACATTAGCAATGTAATTGTATTTATAGATTTCAGATTTGGTATTACATCAGAAGTCAGATATATCAAACTAATTAGGCTATCACATTATTGTCACGTTACGTTATATATTTTACAAAAAGAAAGTATAAATAAACAGTATGTACATTTGTTCATCGAATGTATTTCTCTTTAAATAGGCATGGCCTTCTTAAACACGATCTAAAACACATATTGTAGTCAAAGAACTGACTTTGTGTTTAGGGTAGAGTACATATTATACAGTTATATAACACTATCGTTCTGTTCTACCATGAGAATTAATTGGACATTCGAAACTCTTTTAACAATAAAACCGCCGAAATTGATAAAACTCGTTTGTCACAAGGTTACAAATTGAAGTTTAAGTGTTTTTTTCACATTAAAAGCTATTAGCTATATAGTTTTTCATTATGAAGGGACGGAGCGTCTAGAAGTGGTCTATTCTGCGTCATGTGGTCAGTTCTAGAACGGTTGAAGTGCGAACGAGAAGTTGCTATAGCAGAGTCGATCAGATTCATCAAAGCCAGAAGGAGACAAATCATCCCGAACTTTGTAGGTTTATATGCTTGTTCGTATTTAGTTCTCAAATATAGTTACTGAATCGAACTAAATAAGTCCTTGACAAACATGATAAATTGTGTAACATTGAATGTTCTGTATATCATTAATACAATACAATATGTATTGTCTTGTTATTTGTGTTAAATAAATGCAAGTAGTTCGCTGTTGTCACATTTATGATATGTGAGAAGCACATACTAGCTTTAAGTTAAACATAAGACGATGCATAGATACACACACACACACACATATATATATATATATATATATAGTTGTATTTTTATCAAAAGGCAGTTCTTGTAAACTGTAAATACTAATTCATAAATATCTATATGTTTCAGGAGCAGTACAGGTTTTGCTACGAATTCGTTCTCGAATACCTGGACAGCTGCTCAGTATACGCTAACGTTATGTAATTATCTACAATAAAGTGGTATACTGACATTGTGACAACATGCTGCAATACAAGAATTATTCATTGTTTTGCATGATTCTTATATAAAAAAACACTCATCATAGAGCTTTTTCAATGTATTTTAAGTAGTAAACCATTGTTATATTATATAAACTAACCACACATAACTGTGTGACACTTATAGAATATCATATAATTTGTACTTCAGTCATACTTCAGTATACATGAAATCTGTTTAAAGTAAACTTAAGGCAGTGCAATAAAGTACAGAATACACTCACAATAACGAGGGCTGTTCGAAATGTATTCTGTATTTGTCCCCTTACCATTAATAAGTAACTAAATCGATAATGGCTTTATTTGATACCCTCAAAGTACTCTTCCCAATTAGAAATACACAATTTTAGTATGTGGACACATTTCTGTAAACGTCACAGTAGACTGATTGGGGTATACTACGAATGCTCTGATTTACGGCAGAACCAAGAGCCTCCCGTGACCCATACCTACGACCAGAGAAGGAGATTTTTAATTTTGGAAAAGCGAAATAAGTCACACGAGACAAGTTATGTGGAGTAAGGGAGTGTGCAGCCCTGTAGTTTTACCAAACTTAACAAAAACCGTTATACGGACAGGCGTGTGTGCTGGGGCAATCTCGTGCAAGAAGCGAACATTTTTTAATTCAATGACTGGCGACGTTTTTTTGCAGTACGTTTTCAGTTTCTTTAGTACCACAACACGATAATATCTTCCAGTCACACGCTTAACCATGTTTAACGGCACCTGTAATGCTAAACTTTCATCAGAAAAGAATTTTGCATAAAAATAATCTTTATAGTCAAGGTCCTTTTGGCAATGTATGGTGGCCCATATTTTGTTTCCAACCGTTTTTCACTGGTTTAAAATAGTGTACCAAGGTTTCGTCACCAGTGCCAAAATTTGCCTTTGGTAATATTCAGGGAACATTTTAAACATTTTTATGGCAGTTCCAGCACATGCCTTCTTTTGGTCGTCAGTCAACAACAATGATACTTACTTTCATGATTTTTCTCAGAACGAAATGAACTGAAGACAGTGAAACGCCTGCAATGCGTGCTATATCACACACATTATATCGTGCATCATTTCGAACAATTTCTCTAATTTTGGACACGAATATCTTACATGTTGCTGTTTTTGGCCGAACTTTTTGTTGCAATTCTAACAGACTCTACACCAGACTTCAATTTATTTTTTTCAATATTAAACCCGTGTAATTTCATCAAAAATATAATTAAGCGAACAACCCGAGTTTAGTATGAATATTGATATAAGTCTGGTCTCAAACCATTTTCACAACAATGGTCAACGACATGTATATACAGTACGGGAACCGTTTTATTACCGGGCCGAAACGCGTCGGAAACGCCTAGTAAACGAACGCCAAACGCTTACGATTAAACAAGCGTTCCGGTTGCTGATTGGATAAACGCTTAAATAATCCAATCAGCAACCAAAACGCTTAGCTTAAGCTTAACATTCCGGTTGCTGATTAGATAAAATCTAAGCGTTTATCCAGTCAGCAACCAGAACGTTTAGCAGGTGCACTTGAATTCATATTTCATAATTAAGAGCGGTGTGATCTGGTTATCGATATATGCTCGCCAAAATGACCAGTTTAAAGCTCGACGGTAAATAAGAACTTGACTGGTCATCGATATTATTACACATATTGCTGATAAAAAACATTGAATTATAACTACTACCAACAATATTTAAATATAGCATTACGGTAATAATAATATATTATCGTAACCATACACAAATGAATGTAATTATATTCTATTAAGGCTTACATACCGATTAAAACTTCGCTTATAAATACTATTAGCAAATGAATTTGCGCTATATAAGAGCAATGTGTTGGCCTTATGTATTGATTTAATAACAATTCCTGCACTCAATTTAATTTTTATGTAATGAACCCAAATTGTCTAAACCAGCTAGGCCGTTTTGGCCGATGCTTATCTTATAATTTTTACATAGGTCTGCATACGGTTAATAAATTATTCATTCATTCATTCATTCATTCATTCATTCATTCATTCATTCATTCATTCATTCATTCATTCATTTTTCTTTCTTTTTTTTTTATTTATTGATGTTTTTATTTATTAATTTATTTATTTATTTATTTATCATGATTGATCGATTGATTGATTGATTGATTATCCATCCATCCATCCATCCATCCATCCATCCATCCATCCATCCATCCAACCAAAAACCCACCCACCCACCCACCCATCCATCCATCCATTTATTTAATTATTATGATTGATTGATTGATTGATTGATTGATTGATTGATTGATTGATTGATTGAATAGTTAGCGTCATTTTTATGTCATTGAAGTTGAACGGGGGCCTGTATTCTTAATTTATTATTTAACAGAAAACGGTGTACACTAGTATATTATGTTTTTTGTTTTGGAAACCTAAAAGTAGTCCTTACAAGTCATGAATATGACATCACAGCGTAAACTGAATAAACAATTTAAAACACCACACCATCGTTTCAACAACATATCATAAGAATATAGGTTTCACTTTTATGCGGAGAGATTTGGTAAAATCGTTTTTAAATTAAAGAATGAAGAAATATAAATAAAATAACTATGACCGTATGTTTTTATCCTACGCGAAAAATGTATCACCTACAACCTTATTAATTTAAAAGCTCTATTTATATATAAAAAAAATATCATAATATCTGTTTCAGATGTTTTGCTTTAATATATATATATATATATATATATATATATATATATATATATATATATATATTTAAACTGAACAGCCACCACAATAGATGCACTATCTGAATGTAGGACAAAAGCCTGTATAATATTGTATAGAGATAATTTAATTTCCACTCAGTTAGTGATTCATATCTACAGGATGGAATGTTATTGTGGACTGAAACAAGACAAGTGTTTGATTTTTGTATACAAGGAATTAAAAACATATTGTTCAACAATCTTCGATAACATAACCGTACTAGATCTTGTAATTAACATAATACATAGTCTGGTTTTGAAAAAGTCATAATCAGGAACAATGAATGAGAAATATATCTTAATAGACATAGGCGCATATATGTCAATTATTTAGCCTATTCTAATATCTTAAATCTGCCTCCTGCGATGCGACACTAAGTGATCTATAATCCCATGACTGCAAGCCGTGTCATCCCGTATAAAATATCCAATCAAATGATAATGGATTTTACGTCTAATATTGACGGAACGGTTGAAATGATAAAAATAATAATGGGCGTGTATATATAATTCCTTACTTAAAAAATAAATTCCTTTCTTATTTTCATTACCGACTATAACTATTAATTAAATAAGCATTTATCGTCATTAAATTGCTTATAAATGAATTTAGGTAAAATTTTAGCTATCGGATTAGTATTAGAGTTATTTATTAACGTGATAAATGTGAGGAGACTCGCCTCGCCTCGCCTCGCCTCGCCTCGCCCCGTCCCGCCTCACTCACTCACTCACTCACCCACCCACCCACCCACTCACTCACTCACTCACTCACTCACTCATACACTCACTCATACACTCACTTGTTTATTCATTGATGTATGTATCGTTCTGAAAATATTATTATCGCATGTACATATTATGCAGTAGCTTTAACGAAATCAATATTTTAAATTAAATATTATGAATTTCTTTTCAGAGAAAATGTTTTCAAACATGTTTAAATCATACAACAAAATAATGTAGATTATTTTAAACAGTAGATGTACGTTTTGCAGTCATTAAAATATTGCTTATGTTTCTTATATTGCTTAAACAACGCGTGTTAAATATGCATTGTGTAGATCACAAAGACCAACATGACGCCGCTGCAATTAAGGGAGTTTGGGTGGGGTTGGGGGATTAGTAAGACCCCCGTACTGCATTCTATAATAATGGATAGTTAGACTGCTAGACTAAATTAACACTGTCACCAATTAGAGTTTCCGCCTATTTACAATAGAATGACAAATACCGACTTTGTGTGGGCATCTTCTATATTAAGTGTAATTTTATACATACGGAAAAATTGACAAAAACATTTGTCTGGAAACGTTTTAAACGTATCAGAGTAAAGAAATGCCTGTATTTCGTTAAATGCCTTGCAGTCCATCAGCATTGAGTATGTATTATGGTGATTACAGTACCGTCTAGACGGACCCGCTAAGCTTAGTCGGTTTACTCTTCAAATCAGGGCCCGTGCGTTCGAGTCCCCGCCCGGACACTCTTTCCGTGTTAATTGTTATACGACGTTGCGTCTCATTGGGATTCGTCTATAGATATACAGATTGTGGCCGGGAGGGGATTCGAACGCATGACCATTGGATTGATAGTCAATCGCGCTTCCGTCTTAGCCCGGAGTGGTTGTTATAATATGATGATATTGAGATGATATTTATAATGACAGTTGTGTTGTTAGTGATTTGACTATGATATGATTCTGTTAATACAGTTGACTGTGATAATTATAGTGCTGCTACAACTGTTGCTACTGATATTGATTAAAAAGATTATGCTGTTGTTGCTGCATACAATTACGATTGATGAAGATTTATGATGATGATGGTAATGATAATAATGATAATGATGCAGATAATGGTAATGATGGTTGATGATGAAGATGATGTTGAGATAATAATGTCATGATAATGATGATGTAGCAGTAATAGTAGTAGTAGTAAAAGTTTCAGAAGCAGCAGCAGTATCAATAATAGTAATTGTAGTAGTAGTACTGGTAGTAGCTGCAGCAATATGTGTAGCAGTATTAGAAGCAGCAGCAGTAGTAGCAGTAGTAGTAGTAGCAGTAGTAGTAGTTGTTGTAGTAGCAGTAGTAGTAGTAGTTGTTGTAGTAGTAGTAGTAGTTGATGTAGTAGTAGTAGTAGTAATAGTAGTAGTAGTAGTAGTAGTAGTAGTAGCAGTAGTAGTAGTAATAAAATAATTAACACTATTAGTAGCTGTATTAGTTATAAAGTAGTAGCAGCATCATCAGCTAAAGTAGAAATATTATCATAATAAATAGTAGTAGTAGTAGTTGTTTTAATAGAAGTAGTAGTAGTACAATTATCAGTGGCAGCAGCAGCAGCAGCAGCAGCAGCAGCCGTATCAATATCAGTAATTGTAGTAATAGTAGTTCTGGTGGTAGTAGTAGTAGTAGTAGTAGTAGTAGTAGTAGTAGTTGTATTGATAGCAGCAACAATATTATTATAATTATTATTATTTGTAGTACTAGTAGTATAAGAAGCAGCATCAGTAGCAGTAGTAGTAGTAGTAGTAGTAGTTGTATTGATAGCAGCAACAATATTATTGTTATTATTATTAATATTATTATTATTATTATTTGTAGTACTAGTAGTATAAGAAGCAGCATCAGTAGCAGTAGCAGTAGTAATAGTAGTAATATTGATAGCAGCAACACTATTATTAGTAGTAGTATCATCATCAGCATCAGCATCATCATCAGCATCAGTAACAGTTGTAGTAGACGTAGTAGTAGTAGTAATAGGTGTTGAAGTAGTAGTAGTAATAGTAGTTATTTTAGTAGTATAACATTATTAGCATCAGTATTAATATCATAATTAGTATAAGAAGTACAAGTAGTATAAGTAAAGGTAGTAGTAGTAGTAGTAGTAGTAGTAGTAGTAGTTGTAGTTGTAGTAGTAGTAGTAGTAATAGTGGTAGTAGTTATAGTATCAGTAGCAGCATCAGTAGCAGTAGTAATAGTTGTAGTAGTAGTAGTAGTAGTAATAGTGGTAGTAGTAATAGTATCAGTAGCAGCATCAGTAGCAGTAGTAGTAGTAGTTGTAGTAGTATTGATAGCAGCAACATTGTTAGCATAAGTATTAATATTAGTAGTAGTAGTAGAGTAGTAACAACAGCAACAGTATTAGTAGTAGTAGTAGTTGTTGTAGTAGAAGTAGTAGTAGTAATAGAAGTAGAAGTAGTAGTATTGTTAGTGGTAGTAGTAGTAGTAGTATCAGAAGCAGCAGCAGCACAAGTAGTTGTTGTAGCAGATGAAGTAATAATAGCAGCAACAGTATTAGCAGCAGTATTTATACTAGTATTAGTATTAGTAGTAGTTTTAGTAGTTATAGTAATTGTAGAAGTAGTAGTAGTAGTAGTAGTAATAGTAGTAGTAGTAGTAGTAGTAGTAGTAGCAGTAGTAGCAGTATCAGTAGTAGTAGTAGTGGTGGTAGTAGGAATAGCAATTCTCAGAATATAATTACAATATTTTTTCATCTATCGATCCGTGTAAACTAAATTGACATTAGGTAGCGTGCAATTCGAATACCATGGGAATCTGTAGTTTATAGACATCTGTATCTATTTTTTTACAATATATGTGAATTAATTGCGAATTTTTGGTTTTATGGTTATATTTTTTTGTTAAACACATATTGGCCGTAACAGACAAATACACATGGTGAATTCAGGAAACTTAGACCTATATTTCATTATCTATTATATAATTATATACGTTGATAAAATGTTTTTTACCTCGTGTGTTTTTATTTACTATTTATCAATACAAATTAACTTGAATTAGGAAATTAATGTATTATTTAATTTAAATACGGCTACTGCGTTTAACCTTCGATCTGTCTCATTACATAAAATATGCCTGTCATTTATCGAGGTCATGCATTAAATATTCTCCAGTGAGATGGTGCTAGAGTTAAACCATTTTCTTTGACGCATATGTCGATTTCTAGAGTAAACGCCATATTTCACACCAGCGTGACATACTTTCATCAGCTCTTTTCAGGAAGTATATTAAAAATACGCTTATAAAATCAATATTTCAGTTTTCTAATATATATATTTCTACTTATAATTTGTATTTTAATCAAGTGAATTTGCGATATCAACGTATTCACACCTTTCATCCCGATGCTTTCGACACGCCTCTCTAATCCTGTGATGTTTACACAGCATTGTAACGAAAACTCGCAACACAAACTAATTTTAACATATCTATCCGAAATTACCCCATGTTGCGATACGCATCGGTAGTCGCGTGATTGCAAGTTGATGTCATTAATTAAAACACATGTTCTTTCAAAGTTTCATGTTTGGTCTTTAAATTTGTACACAGTAGCTGGGTACCTAATTTAAAGACGTAAACCATTTAATTATATCAATGAACAATTCAACTATTTACCTTGCCCAACATTCTTATTACTTTAATATATTTTTTTTTATACACGTATGTTAATTATACCGTTATATGGAATTGTAAATATACACATACAGAGAAGTTTCTGAAATAAGCAAACATTGTCATGATGGAATAGCTATTAACTGGAGAATGTAACGTGTTCGATATACCTCGATTTCAAAATAAAAAAATACCAATTGAATGATAACCGAAAACTTCTAATCATAAACTCAGTTGATATTCATTACACAAAATTGTATAATAAATAAGCGTTAATCGAAACACACATTAACATATTGATCAAGTGAAACTGAAAAACGCTACGCATGCGCATAACACAAACTGAAACGGTAAAACGCTGCGCATGCGCAGAATAGAGATGGATAAACGGTGCGCATGTGCATAAGTACCCTAAACAGTTAGTTTCCAAACGAACCAACAAACCAACGAACTAACGCATCACAAACGTGGTCGAAACGGCGTTGAAACGTTAAAACTCGTTAATAAAACGGTCCCCTTTCTGTACCATTGTGTAGGTATCGAAATGAGCTATCCATGTTTATAAATAATGATGTATAATACCAAGTGAATTTTGTGCGACTTATAAATACACAATACATTTTGAACACCTCTCGTATCTTACTGTCTTCAATGACTTTGTTATTATGCCAAGCAGAACACGTATAAATTACATCCGTTTCATCGGAATGGATTTTGTATGCGTTTTTTTATCTTAGATTTATTGTACAAAGAAGAAAAAGATATAGTTATAATAATGCGGACTAAATAAAATTGATAATTAGATTTTTTGCACTCATAGTTTTATTGAATATTGACCAAACTTTCGCTCCATTTTATCACTTTAAATGTGAAGACAATATTGAGAACTGACTAACTTTGTAGTAGTTGTGTGAGTCATATCATGAACATTATGACAAATGCATAATTGTACCATGCACTAATAATGACAACAAATTTCTCTTATTTTTGATAATTACATAGTAGATATATAACTATCGGTTTTGTGCTGCATCAGATGTAATAGACGAGTATGTATTGATCGATAACCCTTGAATAATCGAAATATGCCTTAATTTGTTCGATTTCTTATGTTACAGGTGAAAAGTTTAGAACCAATGTACCCATAATGTATATTATCATGTTTTAGATAACTCTCTATACGTAACATCGTTTGGTATTTGTTTTTATATTCTAAAATCAGGTTATACATGTATATATTTATCCTGGGTTATTGTTATTGCTTGTTAAATATAATTATTTTTGCTTATTTCTTCTGTTTTATAAAATATAAAACAAACCTTGTAAGAATCAGCTTAAATGCGTTATTGCTAAACCTTATGTAAGACTCAGACCTGAACTAAGGAATGTGCTCTGACACTATAAGTGCAGTGATGCTAAATATTGAGAGTATAAACAGTTATTTCTTTTTATAATTACCATAATAGCGGTCAGTAAAGGAGAGCAATTAGTTAACGAAAATTTCTTATTGGAGGTCAGTTGCATACACCTAATGCTTTAATGCAGGTCATGTAAAGCATATTTTAAAAATGTAGACATTTGGCTACATTTAGGTTATAAATGATATTAAGATGACTTCGTTGAGTTTATACATTAATATACCGAATGGAACTACATTTAGTTCATATACATCAAACGAATTTCACTTAAATCTGTGAATAAATCTTCTCTATCAGGTGCTTTGTAGATTATCTGCGCCCCATACGAATATTATTAAAATACTTTTGTACTTGCCCTTATACACTGTATAGTATTTACAGTGATTTAATTATGTTTTGATACAGTTTTTTGTTCGATTTATTTTGTTTTTTAACTTAAAAGTATAATATTTCATATAAAAATATTTAACACATTTAAACCTCTTAGCGACAACATGTGAAGATGTCGGGTTCACATTTATAAGGTAATACAGTTAACTTGCAGAAACATCATGGAACACATCTTTAGTGAAAGTGATTTCCAAGATATATACTTGCAATATTTGCCAAGTCGAAAACAACGATTCGTTGAACGATATGTGTTGATATATTTTTATGTATTCTCTTTTTTGGTGGCTGCGCGTATGAATGAATACGGCATTGTTGCCAGCTATGATTACTATCACAGGAGAATGAAATATAAATTTGCAAAATGTATATAGCTATCACGCCATTTCAAAGGAGATGACTATATAATTGAAAATATTTTTGAAAATTGTACTGATGCAGATTTATGTTGTTATAACCAATTTCACAAACATAACATTGAGATCAATAGTTCTACTATATCGTTATCAATGTACTCCAGTTGATGCAATATGTTAATTTTACATGCCTTTTGTATCTACAACGGATCGAGTTACGACCATCTGTTTACAGAATGATATCATAAGTAATACGATGCAAACGAAACAAGTAATTAATTTGTATATATTGGTTTCCAAAGTATCAAATGTATTATTACAATTGAAACTGTGTAGGATGCGGCCTTTGCTTTTCCCGATTGCTAACAATCTATTTAACAATTTTTTACATGGTTCTCTTTCTTTAAAAAATATACACCGTTTTTATAACGAATGGAGACCGAACTTATTGAGAGCCGTATTCTTCAATAGTAATCTTGGCATGACAAACTATTGATTTTGTTTAATTTGAATTTACTAGAATACATTGATAGAATTATTGAATAATCTTATAGTTGACCTAGATAAGTGTGTATTTTGATGACATTTTTATGATAGATCTAGATATTTTAGGCATCATTCTCTTTAATGCTCAGAATATACACGAATGTATGTTAGTGATATTCATGATTATGCGTAAACTTGAGCACGCAAGGTCGAAATCAGTATTTACTTTTCATCAACACCTTAACAGAACATAGTAAATAAACTTAACAAAGTCTGACAAATATTGTTATGAAAACTAATGAGGACACGTTACTATGTATGCATGTTTATTTCATGTACATGTATAGTATATACACTCTATATAATAGTCTGAGTATGCACTTAAGATACAATTGCGACGATTTCATAAAGATATACATGGTTAATAACTGAAATCAAAATGTTCTAAATACAATAATGTATACTAAACGGAACAGCTAACCCGCCACCTGACGTTTAAGGTATATTTTAAAAAAAATATAAAGTCAATTTCCTTTGGACTTGAATCAATACTACTGTTTATGAGAGAAATATTACAGTAGTTATTGAAATGGGTAGTAAGATTCACATGATAGATAAAATACAGTTATTGTCAATACAAAGGTGGCGTGTTTCAGTATATACATGTACGTATCGTAACTGTTTACAATAATGTGGAAACTGATAAGAATAATAATGCTAATTGAAAGTAGAAAATATTAAGTAAATACTGAAGTTGATATGTATTGTAAATGGTAGACATATTGTTTACTAATTAGTTTGAGAAAAATATCATTAATTTGTTCATTTATTCCATATCATTAAATATTATGAAACGTTCTTTAATAAATTACAACCAAGACGCTGTTTAGATATTATTAAATGCTTTATCATTTCTTTGAATTTCTTTGTTACGTTTTTATTTTGTCCTCGAAGTTTCTTGTCATTAAAAGTTTGAATATTTCATTTATTTTATGGACACGTCTGGCGGTAATACATACACATGGGAAGTTTCCGTTATGTAAGAAGAGTTGCTTTTGAGATATATGCATAAAATATTGTCTTGGTATGAAACAAAACATAATTATAATATATATTGCATCAGGCGGATATGATGAGTATGAAAAATAATATGACAGATTCCCTATGCAAAGGACATTCATTTACTCGACTTTCATTTTCTTTATTCGACATTTTATGTTCTTAATTGATACATAATTTTGTATGCGACGCATGGCATTACCCTTTGAGTGATAATGCATTACATTTTCATCTCTACCATGTTACTTTGGTAGCCACACTTTCTCAATACTTACTGTATTTATGGGCTGTGCATGTAATAAACTATCCATCAATAATTTTATATGTACCTAGCAATGCCTGGTGAGAACATCCCTATCTCCACCTTAGTAGAGGTGCGTGCAGTTAGGTGGCCTATGAAGGAGAATTAGCTCCACCTTGGTTTAGGTGATTGGTGTGGCAGCCTTGGTATAAGCTGTCGTCAATTTGCATCATTAATTTATCTTGGTAGCATTTCTTAGGAAACAATTATATCTGTATGGTATAGGTGAGTGGTTAAACAATGATCTTGGTAGCAATACTTTACATATTTATCATCACTTTGGTATAGGTGAGTGGTAAAAGCTGTCCATTACATGGGTACATGTAGCAACACTTTTAGATATTAATCACTACCTTGGTATAGGTGAGTGGTGTGGCAGCCTCGGTAAAGGCTGTCCATTACATGGGTACATGTAGCAACACTTTTAGATACTTATCACCAACTTGGTATAGGTGAGTAGTGTGGCAGCCTCGGTAAAGGCTGTCCATTACATGGGTACATGTACCAACACTTTTAGATATTTATCACCACCTCGGTATAGGTGAGTGGTGTGGCAGCCTCGGTAAAGGCTGTCCATTACAAAGGTACATGTAGCAAAACTTTTACATATTTATCGCCACATTGGTATAGGTGAGTGGTGTGGCAGCTTCGGTAAATGCTGTCCATTACATTGGTATATGTAGCATTTTTTTAGATATTTATCACCACCTTGTTATAGGTGAGTGGTGTGGCAGCCTCGGTAAAGGCTGTCCATTACATTGGTATATGTAGCAATTTTTAGATATTTATGACCACCTTGTTATAGGTGGGTGGTGTGGCAGCCTCGGTAAAGCCTGCCCATTACATGGGTACATGTTGCAACACTTGTAGATATTTATTACCACCTTGTTATAGGTGAGTGGTGTGGAAGCCTCGGTAAAGGCTGTCCATTACATGGGTACATGTAGCAATCTGTTTAGATATTTATCACCACTTTGTTATAGGTGAGTGGAGATTCAACCTCGGTAAAGGCTGTCCATTACATGGGTACATGAAACAACACTTTTAAGATATTTTTCACCACCTTGTTATAGGTGGGTGGTGTGCAGCCTCGGTAAAGGCTGCCCATTACATGGGTACATGTAGCAACAGTTTTAGATATTTATCACCATCTTGGTATAGGTGAGTGGTGTGGCAACCTCGGTAAAGGCTGTCCATTACATGGATACATGTAGCAATACTTTTACATATTTATCACCAACTTGGTATAGGTGAGTGGTGTGGCAGCCTTGGTAAAGGCTGTCCATTACATAGGTACATGTAGCAATTTTTTTAGATATTTATCGCTACCTTGGTATAGGTGAGTGGTGCGGCAACCTCGGTAAAGGCTGTCCATTACATGGATACATGTAGCAATACTTTTACATATTTATCAACAACTTGGTATAGGTGAGTGGTGTGGCAGCCTTGGTAAAGGCTGTCCATTACATAGGTACATGTAGCAATTTTTTTAGATATTTATCGCTACCTTGGTATAGGTAAGTGGTGTGGCAACCTCGGTAAAGGCTGTCCATTGCATGGGTACATGTAGCAATACTTTTAGATATTTAAATATTTATCAACACCTTGGTA
This sequence comes from Panopea generosa, assembly GCA_029582155.1. Taxonomy (NCBI): domain Eukaryota; kingdom Metazoa; phylum Mollusca; class Bivalvia; order Adapedonta; family Hiatellidae; genus Panopea; species Panopea generosa. Next base: position 32,749,493 of record CM055894.1, on the reverse strand, counting down.
TAGGTGAGTGGTTTCGCAGCCTCGGTAAAGGCTGTCCATAACACGGGTACATGTAGCAACCAACATATTTAGATATTTATCATCACATCGGAATAGGTTAGTGGTGTGGCAACCTCGGTAAAGGCTGTCCATTACAAGGGTACATGTAGCAATACTTCTAGATATTTATCACCACCTCGGTATAGGTAAGTGGTGTGGCAGCCACGGTAAAAGCTGTCCATTACATGGGTATATGTAGCAACGCTTTTAGATATTTATCACCACCTTGGTATAGGTGATTGGAGAGACAACCTCAGTAAAGGCTGACCATTACATGGGTACATATAGCAACAGTTTTAGATATTTATCACCACCTTGCTATGGGTGAGTGGTGTGGCAACCTCGGTAAAGGCTGTCCATTACATAGGTACATGTAGCAATTTTTTTAGATATTTATCACCACCTTGGTATAGGTGAGTGGTGTGGCAACCTCGGTAATGGCTGTTCATTACATGGGTACATGTAGCAACATATTTATATATTTATCATTAAATCGGTATAGGTGAGTGTTGTGGCAACCTCGGTAAAGGCTGTCCATTACACGGGTACATTTAGCAACACTTTTAGATATGTATCATCACCTTGTTATAGGTGAATGGTGTGGCAGCCTCTGTAAAGACTGTCCATTACATGGGTACATGTAACAACACTTTTAGATATTGATCACCACCTTGGTATAGGTAAGTGGTGTGGCAGCCTCGGTAAAATCTGTCATTACATGGGTATATGTAGCAACACTTTTAGATATTTATCACCACCTTGGTATAGGTGAGTGGTGTGGCAGCATCGGTAAATGCTGTCAATTACAAGGGTACATGTAGCAATACTTTTAGATATTTATTACCACCTTGGTATAGGTGAGTGGTGTTGCAGCCTCGGTAAAGGCTGTCCATTACATGGGTACATGTAGCAACACTTTTAGATATGTATCACCACCTTGGTATAGGTGAGTGGTGTGGCAGCCTCGGTAAAGGCTTTCCATTACATGGGTACATGTAGCAACACTTTTACAAATTTATCGCCACTTTGGTATAGGTGAGTGGTGTGGCAGCCTCGGTAAAGGCTGTCCATTACATTGGTATATGTAGCATTTTTTTTAGATATTCATCACCACCTTGTTATAGGTAAGTGGTGTGGCAGCCTCGGTAAAGGCTGTCCATTACATTGGTATATGTAGCATTTTTTTTTATATATTTATCACCACCTTGTTATAGGTGGATGGTGTGGCAGCCTCGGTAAAGCCTGTCCATTACATAGGTACATGTAGCAACACTTTTACATATTTATCGCCACATTGGTATAGGTGAGTGGTGTGGCAGCCTCGGTAAATGCTGTCCATTACATTGGTATATGTAGCATTTTTTTAGATATTTATCCCACCTTGTTATTGGTGAGTGGTGTGGCAGCCTCGGTAAGGCTGTCCATTACATTGGTATATGTAACATTTGTTTTAGATATTTATCACCACCTTGTTATAGGTGAGTGGTGTGGCAGCCTCTGTAAAAGCTGTCCTTTACATGGGTATATGTAGCAACACTTTTAGATATTTATCACCACCTTGGTATAGGTGAGTGGTGTGGCAGCCTCGGTAAAGGCTGTCCATAATATGTGTACATGTAGCAACACTATTAGCTATTTATCACCACCTTGGTATAGGTGAGTGGTGTGGCAGCCTCGGTAAAGGCTGTCCATAATATGTGTACATGTAGCAACACTTTTAGCTATTTATCACCACCTTGGTATAGGTGAGTGGTGTGGCAGCCTCGGTAAAGGCTGTCCATTACAAGGATACATGTAGCAAAATTTTAGATATTTATTACCACCTTGGTATAGGTGAGTGGTGTGGCAGCCTCGTTAAAGGCTATCCATTACATTGGTACATGTTGCAATTGTTTTAGATATGTATCACCACCTCGGTATAGCTGAGTGGTGTGGCAACCTCGGTAAAGGCTGTACATTACATGGGTACATGTAGCAATACCTTTAGATATTTATCACCACCTTGGTATAGGTGAGTGGTGTGGCAGCCTCGGTAAAGGCTGTCCATTACACGGGTACATGTATCAACACTTTAAGATATTTATCACCACATCAGTATAGGTGAGTGGTGTGGCAGCCTCGGTAAAGGCTGTCCATTACACGTGTACATGTATCAACACTTTAAGATATTTATCATCACATCAGTATAGGTGAGTGGTGTGGCAGCCTCGGTGAAGGTTGTCCATTACATGGGTATATGTAACAACACTTTTAGATATTGATCACCACCTTGGTATAGGTGAGTGGTGTGGCTGCCTCGGTAAAGGCTGTCATTACATGGGTATATGTAGCAACACTTTTAGATATTTATCACCCCTTAAGTATAGGTGAGTGGTGTGGCAGCCTCGGTAAAGGCTGTCCATTACATGGGTACATGTAGTAACAGTTTTAGATATTGATCACCACCTTGGTATAGGTGAGTGGTATTCCTGCCTCGATATGTGCCGGCCTCAGTTTAGACTGTCAATTGCATTATAGCACTCTTTTAAGTATTTGCCACTACCTTTGTAGAGGTGAGTGGTGTGGCAGCCTCAGTATAGGCTGTCCATTAAATTGGTAGCAACACTTTTAAATATTTGTCATCACCTTGGTATAGGTAAGTGGTGAGCTGGTGTCGAGATAGACTGTCAATTACAAAATATCACTTTTAAATACTGATCACCACCTTGGTATAGGTGATTGGCGTGGCAGCCTCGGTAAAGGCTGTTAATTACATGGGTAGCAACACTTTTAAATATGTATCACCACCTTGGTATAGGTGAGTGGCGTGGCAGTCTCTGTAAAGGCTGTACATTACATGGGAAGCAACACTTTTAAATATGGATCATCACCTTGGTATAGGTGTGTGGTGTGCCAGCCTCGGTATAGACTTTCAATTATAAAATAGCACACTCTTAAATATTCATCACCACTTTCATATCTAGGTGATTGGTGTGACAGCCTTAGTATAGACTGTCTTTTACATGATATAATTATATGAGTAGCAATACTTTTAAATCATTATATCAACAATGGTAGATGTGGTTGCTGCATACAGTGTCGGTAAAGGCCCGATATGGGATATCAATCGTGTACTCCATTGTGTTATATGTGTGCATCTCTTACCACCCTATGAATAGCTGTCTCATTTGTTTCTGCCATTGTGTGTACTGACAATTTCGCAAAACACAAGGTTATGATGCTAGTTAATTATGTAGCACCACCTTGGTACATATCTAGGTGGGTGTTTTTGTTGCAGCTTCAATGTAGGGTGATGGTGCTTATTGATGCAAACTGTTATAATTTGTACAGGTCACCATGTTAAGGGTATGCTGTTATTGATATGCAGATGCAGAAACAGGGTTTAGTATTGCCTGCCTCCAATGATATATCTCACAGTCATGCTGTTGATGTTGCATCAGTAGGCAGTTCGGTTACGTCGGATACATTTCCACTGTCATCTACCACGGTGATTTCTGTGGACACGGTTTCGGGTCCACTTTCGGCTGTGACTCCTGGATTCTCGGCAGGTCCTTCCGCAAGTGTTGTTTAAGTGTCTACTGCATTGGAACACTTATGTACCTGTAACACTCCAGGTGCTTATCTTCCGTGTCTTAACATGTGTCAGAAAAACTGAGTTCAGCTATTTGTTCAAATCATGTCATTGACTTAGCAGCACTGCTGCCAGGTCAGACAAGTGAGACAATGACGGCCCATTTCACTGAGGGCAGTGCCTTACAGCTACAACCAAAGACTAAATCAAAAATGCTGGATACTGCCTTGTGGCAAAAAGCTTTCAATATTTTCATTGACGTTTATGTCAGGAAACACCCAGATGCCATATCTGGCTTGCTTGCTTATGTTGCTCTAGTTAAAGAGTTAGTACAGGCCTAGGGTCAGCAGGTTTTGCTGTACTATGATCAACAGTTTCGAGAGCAAAGACAGTTGCACGGTTTGCCTTGGGGTGTTATGCACCAGCAGTTGAGGATGCGTGTCACTGCACTTAGCTCTGGCAGGCTGACTTCATCAGCCCTTGTTCAAAAACGGAATTGTTTTGCATATAACAGGCGGTCGGGTGGCAAGGTTAGGTCTTGTCAATATCCACCCAGATGCCAGTTGTGCAGTGGGGTGCATCCTCGATTCTTGTGTCGCAATCATGAACAGAACATACTGCCTACTCCTGTTCCTCAGGTACAGCCTGAACATCTTGTCCAACCTGACGCTTTAGTAAATAAGCAGTCAAATCAGCCCTTTCGTGGGCAACCTCAAAGGCGGCCCCCACTTCCAACGCCAATTTAACATGACATGTTAACTCTTATTTTGACTGAGTATGATTCTGAGGAAAGGATATATCTCTCCAATGGTTTTAAATATAGTTTTTAATACGGTTTTCGGATTCCATTTACAGGGTCAAGGTCGTCTTGCCTTGTCGACAATCATACCTCCTGCAAAGAAAATCTTGTCAATCGTGTATGACTCCATTGACACAATAATATTTTTGGTTAAACAATTTGGTAAAGGCGCTCTCATGGCCAATACCGATATTCAGAATGCTTTCCGTATACGCCCCCCCCCACCCCCCCCCCCCCCCCCACCGATAAAGTGTTTCCTAACGGCTTGAGTACGTCGTGTCTAACTTTTGCAATATTCAGTACTGCATTCAAAATGGTATATGGAATTTAAACATAATGCTTTCATGAGCCACATTATTGACGATTTCTTTTTTGTAGGTCGGGCGGGTTCGATTCAGTGTTTGACTCAGAGCAGTTTATTGATCTGTGCAAAAGTATAGGTGTCCCCATCAAGGAAGAAAAAAAATGTACTACTGACAACAACCATAACAATTTATGGTATTAAGGTAGATTCAGTGGCCTTGATTTATCGTTTTCCACAGGATAAGCTTCTTAAGCACAAGATCAATTGTCTTTGATGTCGTTTAAAATTAAACGAAAGGTTACTTTACGTCAACTGCAATATCTTATCGGTTTGTTAAACTTTGCAACTTACGTCGTTGCTCATGGTCGTACTTTCCTGCGCCGACTTTATGATCTCACTATTGGTGTTTCACTACCACACCATAAAATTTGTTAAATACTGCAGCTAGAGCCTTGAAGATTGGCACTAAATTATGACGAGTTTCAAGTGTAAATATATGTGTTTGAATGACACATGGCTCTCAATTGAGACATTGAAGTTAGAATCAGATGCTGCTACTTCTAAAGGGTTTGCTGGTGTTATGGGGAAAAAGTGGTTTTATAGTGAATGGTCAAATGCGCTCGCTTCTTGTAGTATCAATGTTATGGAGCTTTTTCCTATTGTTATCGCCATAGAATTATGGGGTCGACACTCGGTTAATCAACAAATTCTTTTCCTCACCGACAATACGTGCACTGTAGCAGTCATCAACAAAACGTCAGCAAAATGCCCCTCATATTTTCAACATGTTTTCAAGTGTCCAGGGTATACAATATTAGCGTTAGGCTAGTTTGTGTATGCTGGCGAGCATGATACATTTTTGATTTCTATGATTCTTGACTGTCCACTTATGTGATGCTCTGCAGCATGTTTAAAGCAAAATGTTTACAAATTTTCAATTCTACGATTGTTTTTACAAGACTTGGTGTACATATTTTTAATATATTGTTTTACCTTTCCGTGGTACACAATGTTAGCGTAGGCTAGTTGGTGCCTGCGAGCAGTTATTATGCATGTTGTATGCTTCATTGAACATTTATTTCTGTGCTTCTTTGTAGCATGTTAAAGTTAGAATGATTGAAATTTCATTGATACGATTGTCTTAATGTACATACTTTCAAACGATTTATGTGTCTAGGGTACACAGAGTTAGCATGTGCTAGTTTGTGTCTGCTGGCAAACATTCTACATTTTTGATTTTATTCTTTAAGATTAGCATAATATGCTGGTTTGTGTCTACTGGCAATTATTATTACTTGGCTTTTAGGCTATATTGACCGTTGATGCACATTTATTAATGTACTTCTCCGTAGCATATAAAAGCCGAACTGATTTCAGTTCCAATATTATGATTTAGATATATATGATTATATATATTTTTATACATATTATTTATTGCATACAGTTGGTTAGGTTGCTTGCTGTATTTTAATGCATTATTGAAGCTGGTTCCTTCCTACATCATTCTTAGGTGGCCGTGGAGTGGCAGAAAGTTGCCCACTTTTTTCAATGGGAATATTATATAGAATAGTTCAAAAGATATTAGTGAACTATTTGTTAAATGGTTTCAGACTTTTGTATTGATCCGGTATAAGATGTCACCGGGTTGTCTTTTGCATTTTCAGTATGACATTCACATATTACATGATACATTATAAAAAGGTGTTTTATAATATTATAATGCGTCATTTTATAAAAATGAAATAAAATGACATATTCACATATACTGGAGTTGTGCATTAATTAATTCCAATATCAAAACTAGCTTCAATGATGTAGCTCAGTGATCGATTATATTCAAAAAAATTCAGCTGACACAAATATATATTCCTTCTCGACACTTGGAGATATAAACCTATGCTGTTCTAGTTCATCTAATTAAGTTCATTCCATTATTATTAATATCTCGGTAGACTTAGACTGACAATATGTAACTCGTATCTAATATATATCTGACATTAATTATTGAATTTAACAGACAAACCATATACAATTTAAACTGGTGCTGTGGAATTCTAAAAAGTGCGCCCACCATCAATCTGTGTACATATAATACGGCTCGACGGTGTCTGATTAATCATGTATTACTCAGGAATACACTTTAGCACTATACCCTTTATTTAATAGAAGTTTTCCATACTCAGAATTGGCTAATTTTGTATTCATTTCTTACAATTATTATATGATTGTTATGTACCTTTAACATGGTAAAACATGTTAATTACAAAGACGACAAAAAATGGTTAAAGCATATAGACGTCAAAAACTTAACTGACCCAAAAGCACATTTTATTTGATCATTAGATGAAGAATCATCATTACTGATGTAACCTGAAAGCAAAGCTAATTTTATATTACTAAATATATCAAACGTTACATTTTAAAGCCTGTGGGTCTGATTCCGGGTCAGGCGTTTGACAAAGATAATCAACAGCCAGAGAAAACTTTGTGGATACTATTACCAGAACTTGTCAGCTAGAAAAACTTGATTGACTTTGACACTACAGAATCTAATTGAACGGATACATCAGGTCATAAGCTTTAGCAGTTTAATTGCTCAGTTCATGGAGTCTGTTTTGGTGATATAAATTGCATGACCGTATTTTAGATTGCGTACCTTGACATGGTTGATATTATGTTAGACTTTATCAGAACGGAACGAGAGGACAATTGGGAAATTCATCTAGAGGCGTTTGCTGATATTTGCGTATGGTTGACAAGCTACGACCGTTAGACTCGATAGGGATCTGTCTACTTAGACGAAATAATTCTCTAGAAAATATAGCTCCTGGTGTGTATCGAGAATTAAAGGTTAACACTTGTGTAGTCAAAAGAAACAACAATTACCTCATTCAAATACCCACATACCAGACAAGAATGGACGAACAGAATTTTAAAATTAACAAATGGATAATATGAATGATACAAGACGACCCATAAAGGACAAATTATTTGCTGAGCATCTCGACCGGATGTGTCCGAGTACATAAAGTCATTTTTAAGAGATACAGATTATGTAGAATGCAACACATACATAAGATACGATTCTTTACCTTAAACAATTTATCTTGATGAGTCTATCTTTGACGAAGAGGACCACCCATACATCAGGTATGATTCTCTACCTAAAATGATTGATCAATATGAGTATAATGTTCAAAATATGCAGTCGTAGACATTATCCGTAGATCTGAGACTAACTTTTAGATCACTGAAGCAGAGTAGATCAATAGGCTATCTGTGATAGCCCTCAATTGATTTCTGTGGCCACAGAATATGTAATTGTTCCCGGTAGTCAATGATGGTCACGCAATGACTCGGGAATTCGAAAATTCAACGTGATGCATTATATTCGGTATCGGTAATGCATCGATAAAAGATACCTCTTAATTCAAATGCACCGGAGTGGAAGTCGTCAAGCAATATCTAAGTGCTGTTTATTTTTAGAATGGGGATTGTTTTTAAATTTGCAAATCAAATTTTGCCACTTTTTTTGATAGAAATGCATCAAAATATGGCAATTCCAAGATATTTGAAGTCTAAGATGGATGTGACATAAAATTCACGTAAGTTTGATTATTTAAGAGATACCTCTAATCTGAAATATGTGCTTGTGTAATAAGTTTGCATTTCAGAGAACATTCAAAATTAATAGTGTTACATTGTCCTATCACTTCAATTCAACATAATTTATTCATTTTCCTAACAGTGATTCATAAAAATAAGCATATTTCTATAGTTTTAAGTTTCATAATACAATATCCATTACTGCATTCAGCTGACCTTAAGTCGAGTAGGAAAAGTCGAGTAAGAAATCCTGTGTCGAGTAGGAAAGTCGATTGTCGAGTAAAGAAGTCGAGTATCGAATAAGAAAAGTGGAGAAAGAACAATTGAGTAGGAAAGTTTAATGTCGAGTAAGAAAATAGTGTGTACCGCTTCCACCGATAATTACTCGACACTCGATTATCTTACTCGACACTCTACCAAAAGTGAAACACTGTTAGAAGACATCTGTTCGTTAGACTCTTGCTGCATTCAACGTGCAAATCCGTACATAAATAAACAGTCAACAAAGGAAAACTAGATACCTGTTAAAAATCCCTGCAACCTGAGTATTGTGTTTCAAGCAAAACATTATGTACAAGGTAATTTCTTGTAGAAAGTTTGAATTCTTTGTAATCCACACAATCTTTCTAAATCTAATTTTTCTCAAATGTACTCTTTAGAAATAAATTTATAATGTGACCGAATTGTGTAAATATATGCGCGTAAACTACATGTTAGCACAAAAGACAACTGTCAAGGTCCTTCAATGTACTTTAAGTATTGTTTTGATGGGATATTACATTTATTTCATTCCAGTATACATTTATGTATATGCAGAGAACTAATGTTATTATAACCTGTAGTTAAGTCCATTTGCGTATGTTATATATAAATATGTTGTATCATGGGAGGTCCGTTCTCAGCAACACAAGTAATTAAATGTGTTCAACTAAACTAAACGGATATGGCAATGTTGAAATAGAATTCACGAATAAAATCCATGTAATACTATGAGCATATTGCCATACGGTGATAGTGCCGTTAAAATATTTCTGTCTGAAAATTCATATTTAAAACAGTATTAACAAATGTTCATGAAACTATTAAAGCTAGGCTAACTTTGGAAATAGCGGTACAAATCGAAATGTAAATACAAATTGATATTTTTTTTCTGTCAGACAAACCAAGACAGGTGAAATTAAATATGTTTAGTTTACATCAATGTATCGATTTCGAAGAAATTCCAAAGCTTATATGGCAAACTCCTCTCGAGTCTGCTACCTTTGTATAACCAGCACTGAGTATTTCTTTAGCGGCATCTGGTGGTGATATGAATCGATATGAATCGAACCCGAAACCTCTGGCATGAGGGACACCCACCCTTCCAGCCACACTACCGACCCTGTTATATGTAACATATTTAGCACTTTTCCTCACAAATGAACACAAATCTGAAAAGAGACGCCTTTCAGGCATTTATCAGCAGGTATGCCCCTTTGCAATAAAGAAACAATTACGTTTCTAAATACTACTCGTTTTACTTTATATTTGCACGATGAATACAGAGGTAAAAACGTAATTCACAAATCGAAATCCTAAACCTTTGGGTACTTTAACTTAACTGCGACGTAAACTACCTGGATGAATATTTAATCAGAAAAAAATGATCTTTCTGACTGTACTAGGAAATTCTGTACAGTAAAACATCTTGGCCGTATAAAACGTGTGTTATTACGCCATTTAAGTGGTAAAAATATTTTGTAATGAAATTGCAACCTCATTAATTTGATATGTTGACTAAGTTTGATCGTTTGAATGTTTAGCGTCAGTTTTATGCCACTGACGTCTAACAGTCAGTTAACCTACTTACTTTTTTAGGTTATCCAGGAAGATTAATCAGTACTCAAGCATACACTCATCTCTGCACCGAACTAATAACTTTCCCTCTTGAACTTCAGCGGATGGTAATGCGGCACAATGTTGTATATCGCTTATCACATAAATATGAAGGGCGGAGGTTTTGACACACAACCCCTGGATTGATAGTCAGACACGCTACTGATTCAACTGACATGGACAATATGTGACTTAATAAATTGTATGAACAAAAAGCGAGGACTGGCTGTGACTTTCTCGCATTGTTAAAAGACAACGGTGATGCATCAATGCAATTTGTTTTTTGTTATTTTGTAAATTGTTCATGCGAATTGCACCATGACACAGGTACTCGAAAAGAGAAAAAAAACACAAAAAAACGTCTATAGTGGCGTGCAGCAGGATAAGATACGATGCCAAACATTACTATTATTTCTTACAATTCATCAATGACCGTCCAGATGTTGAGTAAACAGTTCCTCACTGATGACACTAAAGCTTACACTATAAGTAACTGACTGAAGGAGTACCATGCACCAAGTCTCATATTACTACAAGTAGTTTATGTTACATTAACATTTACGTGTCTGGATTAAGACACATTTCTACATTTGTATAAATCAATAGTAAAAATAGACAACATTTTAATTATGCAAGTTCAATCTGGTCTGGTCACTTTTTGATATAAAAGAAACACCACGTAAAATGACAATTGTTAAATGTGTCACAAAACGCCTGTATAACATCAATTTTCTAAGTTACCTTGTCAGCCATTCTATTGAACAAAAGATATTAAGACATGTGTAATAGCACATGGATAAAATAAAACATCAAATGACGAATCACATTATTTGGAAACAGTTTATTTATGCTAAGAAAACCCCACTTAAATCTGAACTAAGAAAACGTTTATTTAAACATAAAACTTGTTGAAAGCTATTTGTTTACATGCAGGTTTTAACCCGCAAAAACAAACAAATGTGATGGTTGAAGCTAAATCGATAGCCTTCGTGTACGGGTTTACAATAAAGGCGGTAACCACTCTACGTTAGCGTGATTGCGAAATGCCTAACTATAGACAGTATATTATCGTCGGTAATACCTGTTCTGTTGTGAATATATTTCTATTAAACGTGTAGTATATATTCTGCATTAACTATGATACGTTACTTTTTGATGTGTTTTATGTCGTGTGCTGTATATTAAGAAGAAATGCGACAATAGCTTAATCGTGTGTGTACCGGATGAAACTTATAATATCATAATTGGGTGTACATTCCTAAATTAAGTGATATAAACTGTAGGTTAAGTCTAACACGTGCCATTTAAGTCCGCTAATAATACTTTTAAAAGCAATAACATTTTTAGCTCGCCGGGACGAATGTCCAAGGAAAGCAATTGCCATGACCCCGGCGTCGTCGATGGCGTCGTCGGCGTCGTCTGTAGTCACCGAGGTTAAACTTTTGCGTTTAAGTTTGTTTTTTTGCCTCCAAGTCTTAAACTGTATTTCTGATTCTGTTCACATTTGCTATACTGCTTGATTACACATTGCTTTTTATGCTTTTGATATATATATATATATATATATATATATATATATAAATATATATATATTAACCCAGGTAAGGCAATCTACCGTTGGACTTAGCCATACAAGCAGGTCAAACTTTTGTGTATAGTTTGCGTTTAAGTTTTGTTTTTTTGCCTCTAAGTTCAAAACTATCTTTCTGATTATGTTCACATTTGCTTTCCTGCTTCATTGCACATTGCTTTTTATGCTTTTGGTATATATAATGACCCAGGTAAGGCAATCTACCATTGGACTAAGTCAAACAAACAGGTTAAACTTTTGCGTTTAGTTGGGTTTATGTTTTGGTTTTAGCCTCCAAGTCCCAAACTAACTTTCTGATTCTGTTCACATTTGCTTTCCTGCTTCATTACACATTGTTTTTTATGCTTTTGATATATATATTTATCCAGGTGCGGCAATCTACCATTGGACTTAGCCATACAAGCAAGTTAAACTTTTGTGAGTTTTATCCCATCGGCGAGCTTTGTTGTCTTCTGACGACTCTTGTTATCAATGTTATTCTGGTGGTGACTAAAACTATCAAAACAAACACCCAAATTGTGAATAAAACAAACCCAACTATTCCATAATTCAAACAAAATATCAAAATATAATTTTCATACAAAGCCAATTACACAAAATGTGTTTGACAATGTAACAAATTATATGCGAGTTACTTAATATAGCTATGACGCGGCACAATGGCGGCCATGAATCACAATACATTTAAATACACAAAGTAGTATTGGTTTACATTGCAAGTATAGTAAACAAATGTCCTAAACTTTGATTTAAAGTTTTGATAACACATTGTTACATAGCCTAACTTATTTCAACGACTAACTGTTAAAATTCCAAACGAATTTTCACTCATGATAAACTTTGTCTAACTTGTAAATATCCAAATTATAGGAAATTGGAGATCAGAAGTCATGTGTCAGTGTATGAGATCGGTTTAAATGTCTACAATATAATTTAAAGCTACACATTTCAGATTTAAATATGACACCCCTTCAGAAAGAACAAGCGTAGAGATGGTAAAATAACGTAACAGCTGCAATGCTAAATTATTTCTGGGAGGTAATCTTGTGAATTTGATGATTCCATTAGGCTGCACAACAAGTTAATCTGAGTTGATATGAATATTGATGATTCTTCGGATCTGTCCGGTGTCAGGGTTATACAAAGGCTTGAACGACCTGAAGGAAGGCTCACTACTTGAGCAAATTCATTAATTATATGATTTTGGGAAATTGAAAAGCATGTCAAGGATTATATACCCGAATGTCATATAAAAAAATCCGTCAGCATGTCTACCATGCGAATAAATGCATCTTTTCAGAATTTCTAAAATTATTATCTTCCACGTTAATATATGCATCACCACAGAAAAAAAATATGCTTCAAAAGCATCACCAGCGTTCATTTTTCTTTCATTTCCTGTCGTCATTTCTGACCTGACAGAATAGATGATAGATATATATGTTTCCTGATTAACTGATATTTTAGGTAGAGTAATTTCATACATATCAAATATAACGAGATCTAGGTGTATGCCAACAATTGATTTATGTTCTTTATTCTATGGTTAATTACAAAAATGGCATGCTTGTCATTCACAAAGGAACTCAAATAAAAAAAATGAAACTTACATTTTAGTGTTTATCAACGTCTGCACTACCCAAATGTGATGAAAAATGTAGGGATCATGTGTCATTCGAGCATTTTTTCCTGTTCAGTGTGCACACAATTTGGTAATTTTCCCACTTGAATCAGCAGGAAGAGGCAAATGATAAGAAACTCAATGTCATATATCAATCATTAAGGGGACTGTGGCCGAGAGAAATCTCACACAGTCAGAGGCGCTACCGACTAAGCTAACTCTACCCGGCATATAAAGCTATAATAAACTATATTATTATTATATAGTGACACTGCTTCTATACTATTTAATATTTATCAATAATAGTGATGAAAATATGATGGTGATGCCGTTAAGTACTGCAGTTTCTGGCCATATTGTTACCATTACTGCTGGTTATGTCCGTAACACTACCATAACTGCTATTTCTGTCCTTGACACTACCGTTACTGTTGTTTCTGTCAATGACACTACCATTACTGCTGTTTCTGTCATTGACACCACCATTACTGCTGTTTCTGTCCTTGACACCCTTATTATTGCTATTTTTGTCCATGACACCACCGTTACTGCTATATCTGTCCATGATATTACCGTTACTGCTGTTTCTGTCCATGACACTACCATTACTACTGTTTCTGTCCTGGACACTACCGTTACTGCTGTTTCTATCCATGACACCACCATTTCAGCTGTTTCAATCCTTGACACTACCGTTACTGCTGTTTTTGTCCTAGACACCACCGTTACTGTTGATTCTGTCCTTGATACCACCATTACTGTTGTTTCTGTCCTTGCCACCACTGTTACTGCTGTTTCTGCCCTTGACACCACTGTTACTGTTGTTTCTGTCATTGACACCACCATTACTGTTGTTTCTGTCCTTGCCACCACCGTTACATCTGTTTCTGCCCTTGACACCACCGTTACTGCTGTTTCTGTCCATGACACCACCATTACTGCTGTTTCTGTCCTTTACACTACTGTTACTGCTGTTTATGTCCTTTACACTACCATTACTGCTGTTTCTGTCCATGACACCATTATTACTGCTGTTTCTGTCCTTGACAACACCATTACTGCTGTTTCAGTCATTGTTACTACCGTTACTGTTGATTCTGTCAATGACACCAACGTAACTACTGTTTCTGTACATGACACCACCGTTACTGTTGATTCTGTCCTTGATACCACCATTACTGTTGTTTCTGTCCTTGCCACCACTGTTACTGCTGTTTCTGCCCTTGACACCACTGTTACTGTTGTTTCTGTCATTGACACCACCATTACTGTTGTTTCTGTCCTTGCCACCACCGTTACATCTGTTTCAGCCCTTGACACCACCGTTACTGCTGTTTCTGTCCATGACACCACCATTACTGCTGTTTCTGTCCTTTACACTACTGTTACTGCTGTTTATGTCCTTAACACTACCATTACTGCTGTTTCTGTCCATGACACCATTATTACTGCTGTTTCTGTCCTTGACAACACCATTACTGCTGTTTCAGTCATTGTTACTACCGTTACTGTTGATTCTGTCAATGACACCAACGTAACTACTGTTTCTGTACATGACACTACCGTTACTGCTGTTTCTGTCTTTGACACTATAGTTACTGCTGTTTCTGTCCATAACACTACCGTTACTTCCGTTCCGTCCTTGACACTACCGTTACTGCTGTGTCTTTCCATGACATTACCATTACTGTTGTATTTGTCCATGACACTGCCATTACTGCTGTGTCTGTCCATGACAATACCATAACTGTTGTGTTTTTCCATGACACTACGATTACTGTTGTGTCCGTCCATGACACTACCATAGCTGCTGTGTCTATCCATGACACTACGATTACTGTTGTTTCTGTCCGTGACACTACTATTACTGTTGTGTCTGTCTGTGACACTAATATTACTGTTGTGTCTGTCCGTGACACTACTTTTACTGTTGTGTCTGTCCGTGACACTACCATTACTGTTATGTTTGTCCATGACAATACCATAACTTCTGTTTCTGTCCGTGACACTTCTGTAACTACCGTTTATCTTTGTCATTACTTCGTTACTACCGGTAACTATACAAATACTTCTGTTGTACAATCAATGATAAAACCGTTACTGTTGTTTCTGTCCATGATGTTACTGTTACCGCTGTTTCTGTCCATGATACTACCGTAACTGATATTTCTGTCTGTATTACTGTAGGTACTGCTGTGTCTATCCATGATATTACCTTAACTGCTGTTTTTGTCCATTATACTACTGTTACTGCTGTTTCTGTCCATGATACTACTGTTACTGCTGTTTCTGCCCATGGTACTACCGTTATTGCTGTTTCTGTCCTAGACACCACCGTTACTTTTGTTTCTGTCCTTGACACCACCATTACTTTGTTTCTGTCCTTGCCACCACTGTTACTGCTGTGTCTGCCCTTGCCACCACCGTTACTGTTGTTTCTGTCCTTGACACTACCATTACTGTTGGTTCTGTCCTTGACACCACCGTTACTGCTGTTTCTGTCCTTTACACTACCGTTACTGCTGTTTATGTCCTTAACACTACCGTTACTGCTGTTTCTGTCCATGACACCATTATTACTGCTGTTTCTGTCCTTGACAACACCATTACTGCTGTTTCTGTCCTTGATACTACCGTTACTGCTGTTTCTGTCAATGACACCACCGTAACTGCTGTTTCTGTACATGACACTACCGTTACTGCTGTGTCTTTACATGACATTAACATTACTGTTGTGTTTGTCCATGACACTGTCATTACTTCTGTGTCTGTCCATGACAATACCATAACTGTTGTGTCTTTCCATGACACTACGATTACTGTTGTGTCCGTCCATGACACTACCATAGCTGCTGTGTCTGTCCGTGACACTACTATTACTGTTGTGTCTGTCTATGATACTAATATTACTGTTGTGTCTGTCCGTGACACTACTATTACTGTTGTGTCTGTCAGTGACACTACCATTACTGTTATGTTTGTCCATGACAATACCATAACTTCTGTTTCTGTCCGTGACACTTCTGTAACTACCGTTTATGTCTGTCATTACTTTGTTACTACCGGTAACAAAACAAATACTTCTGTTTTACAGTCCATGATAATACCGTTAGTGTTTTTTCTGTCCATGATGTTACTGTAAATGATATTTCTGTATATATTACTGTCGGTACTGCTGTGTCTGTCCATGATATAACCTTAACTGCTGTTTTTGTACATTATACTACTGTTACTGCTGTTTCTGTCCATGATACTACTGTTACTGCTGTTTCTGCCCATGGTACTACCGTTATTGCTGTTGATGTCTTGTAACTTCTAAAGTGTACATACTTAATACAATAATTGATGACTTAATTGTCATCCAGTATTATTACCAATATCTACTTAAGACGGTATTCTAAGCGTTGCCAAACTGGAGTTTCATACCGTAGACACACGATATATAATACCCACCCAGTCCCTTTATAATGACACTAGGTCGAACAGATTTAAAGCTATTCTCATAATGCTAAACGCCAAGCAAGGAAGATTCAAGCTACTAAAACAGTATATCTACTGCACTACCGCTCCGCTTAAAACCATATTTGATATATAATGGTACTACCACTACTGTGTATATCGGTCATTTATTCATTACCATAAACTACAACCGTAACGTAACACACATAAGCAAGACGAAAAGGTAATAACCACACAAACAGAAAAAAACCGATAATTATAGTATCAATATCACAGTTAACATAAAAAGTAACACCATTAGAAATATCAAAGATATACTAAGTATGTTCACTTGATCGAATACCGATTAAAGTGTGTGCACGGTGAACTTGTTTAGTGCACTTACGACAAGTTGTGTAAATAACATTGCTACCCTCGTTTATACAAAAAAAACACAACACATTCAGTCATATGATCTGTTGTATAAAAATACGCAACTTTATAACTAACAAAACACAAACGGGGGTTTCCCTACCTTCGTTTGACTCTAAAATTAAAATGCCTTCAGTTTAAAAAAGATGATATTAGAGAACTTCATAAAATGACGATTACAAATTGTGTTCCAATCAATACAAACTAGCATTTTTATATAAGAATGTGATCGTAATATATAAGCATTACCATATTAACCTTTAGAACGATGCACACTAGAACTCCGGTGTCTCTGCTTGTTTAATTACCAAGAAAATTAATACCGTAATACTTTGTTGTAATTATGTGTGCACGTATTTTACTTACCGGGTTAAATACAGAATATATATATAACACATGTATGCAGGCATAGCGTGCTTTGTCAATCAAGTATCTATTAAATCTACTTGGTTGACAACATTGCCGTCCATGTTTGCCGCAGTCAGAACGAAAACAAACACGTTTAGAAACCAATACTGCAATGTGTGGGTGTGTCGCACAATTATTAACTTAACTGCATATGTTATAATGGTTTTTCTAATGTAATGAGAGTATACGTATTTTGAATCGACCCAAGTTTTAACTGTTAAGAAAACAAAGACAACTGTTCTGCATTTACTTCGATAACGTGTCTTCCTGGTGTGTTTCGAATGTCCATGTTAGGTGAATATATCCAGACGAATAGAAGCACAACGTAAACAACTTACAGTAACGGAGTATTTCATTGACAGTGCAAATAGTGGATATCATTGCGTTCTCGAGTTAACTTAACTCTAACACAATATGTAAAAAACTGAAAGTATATTAGTCTGCATTAACCAATGTGTGCATGTGTTACCGAAAATGTCCAAAGTTAAGCCATAAGGTGCGTTAAAACAAACGGTTATAGCCCTAACATTATCATGTGCAATCCCGCCGGGTTATGTAACTTCGTATGTGAAATGTATGTATGAGGTATAACGATTTAGCTATACAGTTATGATATTTAAAGGTTTAAACACACTGTATAATAATGTTCTAAGTAGTGTGATATATAATACTCTGACTATTTTAAATGAGATGTGTAGGACTGTTTTTTGTATTTATCTTCAGTTTTAGACTAGTCCGCTAGATATAATTTATGCTTTTAGACTGATCCGTTACGTTCATGTATTGGTCTAAGATTTTAGAATGGTCCGTTAGGTATATGCATTTATCTTCAGTTGTAGACAGATTCGTTAGGTATATGCATTTATCTTCAGTTGTAGACACATTTGTTAGATATATGCATTTATCTTAAGTTGTAGACAGATTCGTTAGGTATATGCATTTATCTTTAGTTGTAGACAGATTCGTTAGGTATATGCATTTATCTTTAGTTGCAGACAGATTCGTTAGGTATATGCATTTATCTAAAGTTGTAGACTAATCCGTTAGGATTGCGCATTGATCCCGACTTATAGATGGATCCATCAATTTTATAGATTCATCTGATTTTGTAGACTGATCCGTTATAAACATATGTTTGCCTTCAGATGTTTTATTGTCCGTTAGGTATATATCTTAGGTGTAAACAGATCCATTAGATATAAGCATTCGTCTTTATATGCAGACTGATCCATTAGATTTATGACTTGATCTTAAGTTGTAGACTAGTCCGTTAGGTATACGCATTGATCTTTAGTTGTTGACTGATCCATTAGGTATATGCTTTGCTCTTATTTGTAGATTGATACGTTTGGTATACGCATTGCTCTTAAGTCGTATACTGGTTCGTTAGGCATATGAAATTCCGAATTTCATGAAATCGTTAAACGTGTTTATTTTTACAAAGACTGTTATGCAAATGTTTTCCTTGGATAACAAAATTGCACATGGATAAAACAAGTGATCCTTTACATTGCAACACGTTGCGTAACATTACAATCGGTTAGACATAGAAATCGCCCAGAATATGACCGACAAAGTGTGTTATCACACAGAAAACAATGCAGAGTTGTTAGATACATGCAAACAAAATAAATTCAGTGCAATATTATCGTGGGGTTTGACAGGAAGCGGAACTATATAATAATCATTTAATCGTCTATTACAGGAGACAATATATAGCACCATATAGAATGAAAATAAATATCCACAATAAAATGCAACAATAAAACAAACATTAATTTGTGAACAACCAGTCACACATCTACAGACCAGATAAGCTCGCCCAGCTGCAGTGTTCCTTGTTGAAACGAAACAAACGCAAACAAGAAAACTAGTCAAGTATAGATTTGCAGAGAACAAAGTTGCCCATTTTTGTTGTATATAACACTACTCATATCCAAATTAATGTCCGAATGATCAAATGCAGAGTAGCAACACTACATGGGTGTTCATTATCGAAACGACATTCAAGGAAATCACACAATTACAACTTTGCAGGGAGCAGACGTTCTCATTGTCATTGTATATTGCAATACGCATTGTTTTGCTATATCTGATCGTTCTCTACTCAGTTTGTAGATATGACATGATTAATTTTGTGAAATTATCCGTAACTAGTAACTAAAATACAGTAGTTAAATGTATATAACCTATGAAACCTTTAACTGGATTATTGGACTTTATTTCTGAACACTGATTCTGGTGCATACTATCAGGAAAAGGTGAAGTTGCAGAAACTATTAAAAGTAACAATACCCAACTGCAAGACATATTTTGTAAGACATCTGTGTAAATCAGAAATTCCACCTAATGAATGAGGAACACATTGTAAGAGCTCACAAGTCGGTTTGCAAATTACAATTGTCGCATTATATGTATTCTGAAACCTGAATAAATATGGTAAAAACTAACATTTTTGTAGTCAATATATGTATTGATTGAACGATATTTTAAAAACGCCAAGTACCATATTAGCATTGGCACAGAACGGCAACTTTTGAATACAATATATAAACGGTGAGCGCGTTACATCTAAAGAAACTATTTTGCATAAATGTGTTCTGTAGTTCACAGCCATAACTCGCCTTAGTAAAAAAATAGATTTATAAATTGTTAGAGACGTTAAGGAATTAAAGTTGTGAACGTTTATTTCACTATCCATTAGACTAAGAAACGTTCTTCGTAATAAAGTGCTAGATACATATATATATGAATATAATAAAATCTTAAACTTATATCTATAACAACGAACTCCGTTCCTACGTGTAAATAATAATCTACCTAATTGAACACAAAATTATAAGACATGATACGATACAGGTTTGGCAAATATTACCCGGATATGATAAAACAACAAATGATGAATTGTAAAATCGTGTCACATTCACTGGGAAATAGTTTATTTATGTTAAAAACACACTCAAAAATGACCTAAAGAAACGTTTGGATGGCATTGCTCTTTGTGCGTCTATGTTTCCCATCTGTATACCAATAAGGTAGTTAATGGCATTATAATGATGCTTATAAAAAGTATACTACAATAAAAAAAAAACAGGGCACGACACAAAAGTTCGATACACTTAAGTGAGTCGTCGTCTACAATGTCACACGTTTACAACGAAGAAGTGTATTCCTTGCATATGTGTAGGTCTCACCAAACAGTTGAATTTTTGTTCTTTGTTCTAGGATTTCAATGGTAGAAAAAGAATTCTACATAGAATTTTGTTTAAAGTATTTTGTTTTCATAGCAGGAATGTATACCCACATAAAATTGCACAATAACTGGTAGGTTGTCCACTTTGTTGCTTTTTTAAAGAGGGTGCAGTTGAAAAAAGAAGTCCTATAATGCTCATAAATACATGCATATGTTGAAATACTATAAAAGTCACTTTTTTAACACCAGTGATGTCTTATTGCAGTATATGCTATGCCAACATTTGCTCTACTCATCTGCAGCAAGAAATCACAACCACTATGAACCGTTTTGATAATAGTGCATATCCAAAGTACATAGGCCTTTTTTTAAGTGTAAGAATCTTGCTACCGTGGGAAAAAAGGGGTGTAACTATGTAATGAGACGTGTAAGTTATTTTTCATCAACTCGTTACCTGTGTTGATGTGTTAAAAAAGGTGAAAAAAACACATTAAGAATGTTATTAGTATTTCCATGCCATCAACGTTTAATATTGTATCTTAACACGATTTAACTCAATCACAAATTTAACACGATAAATTAATTCACACCAGGTCCTGTAACGGTCATAAAGTATATGACTCAACATAAACAAATCCAAAAATTGGCATACTGATACTAATCTAAACATGTATTAGAACAATCTCATGTACGAAGTCAGTTTTTTCTCGAGACGGTTATTACTTCTACTTTTGCTGCTGTTGCTTCTACTACTACAACTTTAGACTAAGATTTTCTGTATGTAATAAAAAAATCTTATACACGTATGTTTGCACCTGTTGTAATTTCAGAAAAAATGAAACAGTAACATAGTCTTTTTTTACCCAATGAATTTTAATATTATAATCGAGTTATACCCTCCTAACATAAAGTGAGTTAAACTTTGGTTTAAGTATAACATGCGCCATTGAAGTCCGTTAATAATAGCTTTAATATATTGGAAAGCAATAACATTATTATTCTGATAGTGGTTTAAACTATTCAAACAAACATCCAAATTGTAAATAAACAATCCCCATTCACCAAAAATACTCCATAATTCAAACGCAATATTAAAATTTTCATACAAAACCAATAACACAAAATGTGTTGATTATTTAACAGATATTATGCATGCTACCTAATATAGTTATATGAGCACAATGGCAGACACGGGTCGCAAACTAAACACATATAAATACACATATTAACATAGGTATACAGTACAAGGTAACAAATATGTTAAAAAAAAGGTATAAAAGCTTTTATAAAACACTGTTACATAGCCTACCTTATGTTGACAATTGACTTTTAAAGCTCCAATCGAATTTTCACAAAGATTAAATTTTGTCTAGCTTGGATATCCGCTTAATAGGAAGTCACGTTTCATTTTATAAGAACGTCATAGTTTTTACTTAGATGCGATTGGTCAAAAATTTGAATTCGTTTTAAAGCTATATATTTAATACTTTAAGAGTGCTCATTTTCAGAAAGTAGAATAATAAAGCTGGTAAAATTACCTTACTAGCTGCAAAATTAGATGTTCATGGGAGGCAGTCTTGTGAGTTTGATGATTCCATAAATAATAGATAAGTAGATACTGATATATTTGGAGAACTGTTGACAAATTGCGGTTATATTGACATTTTGAATATTTCGAAGGCTTTCTTAAATACGATAAATGTTAGATTTGCTCATGCATTTGGTTCCGTGATTTGGTTTCGGAAACTTTCACCATTTGAAGTGCTAACGAGCCCATGTTAATGGATAAATCTCTAAATTTGATCAATAAAATATTTGATTGAAATGAGTTTGTATGACCGTGGCCCAGTATTGAGTTGGTAACCATTTCTATATATCGAAATCTACAACCTTATTACACCAGTATCATTAAAAAACACAACACACATGTATATTAATATATGGATCATATAAAGTATAGTTGGGTGAGGTAAGATTGGTTTTGGTGGTAGAAATACCGATACTGTCGCCATTGATTTGATGTATCAATATCGGACCGTTATTCCTGTGTGTAAGTAGTGACAAATATTAATCTTGTTCGAAATAGCGCTTAAATTGCCTACCTTGAAATATGTATTTATCTGTGTGTCTACTGATGACATCTACAGGTAAAAATATGAAACATTGCTAAAAATGGCAGGCTTTAACATTTCAGTTGAATAAATAGTAAATAAAGTTATATGCAGATCCCATATAGTGTTATATATAAAACGCTGACTATAAATAGTAGTGCAGCGGTAAATCATTTTTCATCCTCAAGTGTCTTTGAACTGAATATTAGTCTGACTAAAACTTGCATATTGCACTGTTTATTACGGTGGACGTTTAGGGCCAAAAGCACAGGTACCGGTGATATCGGTGCACCGATATTTTTGTTTTAACTTTGCACCGATAAAATATACCGTTGCGCCGTTAAAATATATCGGTGAAACGTTAAAAGTGACGGTCCACCGTTACAATATATCGATGCACCGTTACAAACCGCTATATACCGCTATACAATATCGGTGCAAGTTAAGATAACGATTGTTAAATATTTTCACAGAATTAAAAAAAAAATAATGATGAATTGAAGTTTAAAAGAGTTTAAAATAGTTTTTAAAAATAGCAGTATACTGGTTTTGACTGTGTTTTTAACAGAATGCTAGACTTTTCATATTAAAAAGTTTTTATTGAAACTTTTACCGATCAGAGGTTCAAACTCTTACACAATCATGTAATAACTATACATATTTAATGTCTAAATAAGCAAAACTAAACATAAATTTAGAGAGTATACAGTTGTAAACTAGTTGGCTACGACAAGTTACCGAATGAAATTTGGCCGCATAGAGCAGGGCTTCCGCTGGGATTCGTCAATGTCGCCAAATGCGAAGGAACATTTAAATTTGCAAAAAATCTTCCTCTTTTCTGAAAGTGGTTGCGACAAGGAAATCAACTGTTATCGAATCTCGTATTTCGAATTTCCATACAAAAAACAAGCCGCTCTAACTGTAGAAAGTACCTTGGCTAATCCATTCAACTGTCCCCTCATCCCAATCAACAACCATGACAATTAACAGATTAACAGGCACCCAGATGTGATATCTCCCTCAGGCTATAGCACACATCTTCAACACATCTATAAGATTACCCTAAACTAAAAAAAGCAATATGCTAAAGATAGTCACGTGGTCGAGTAATGTCGAACAGCATATTCGTGTTTTATTATTATAAGCATATAGAAGTTTGACATGTTTTAAAATATGCTGAACATTTTGAGAAAATTGACAAAAATTGTTTATACCAATACACTGTCAACTATACTTTCATGGGCAACCCCAATTTTTCGTCAACAAACAGGTTGTTTCGAAATGGCGGCTTACGGGATAAAACAATTATATGATTTCAGCTTTTGTTAGAATTTAACTGTAAATTCATCTTCTTTATAATGTCAGCGACGACTGCTGGTTGTTCTATATTAATACCAAGGTTTCGCAATAAACAGATTTGTTTGACCTATATGCTGTGTTGTTATACTGTTAATATGGACTATATTAATAGCGGGTATGTTGTGACAAAGTTGGTGGTGTAATTAGGATTTTTAAAAATTGTTATGGAATGGGTAAGCCAACGGCAATTTCAATCAGTAAGCTAGGTGAGAAACATTGACAAAATCAAACAAGTACAGACATTATAAACTAAACAACATTTGGTTAACATTCAACATATTGTGTAATCACTAATTAAACAAAACATATCTCAAAACGTATACTGGGACCGTTTTGATTAAGGTATATGGGGTCGTTCTAGTTTGTGGCCGTTCTGTTCGTCCGTCAGTCCGCATGTCCGCATGCCCGCACCACCCAGCTGCCTGTCTGCCTGTCTGTCTGTCAACGAATATGTAACTATCGTTATTCTTGATCACCAGGTATATTATATACACTCAGGAGTAACCACACCATTGTAAGTTAGCGTGATATTGAAATGCCTATATACGGTACATTATCGTCAGTTATACCTGTTTATTTGTGACAATCTTTCTACTAAATGTGTAATATATATTCTGCATTAACTATCATACATTAAAGCGTTCTTGTCTCATATCGCTTCCATGGGCCAATATCACCAAGAGGAACACCACTCCCCATTAATATCCTCTTAATATTAAGAGATATTACAAATCTCAAAAATATTTTACACACAATGTAAATTATACCTTAAATTGTCGGTTGTTGAAATAACACAAGGAATAAGACACACACGGTGTTATTCAACAGATATGTAAAACGCAGTAGTGATATCTTACAATCATACTACACGTGTCTTATACAGGTTTATTAATTACCAAATCAATAAAATACAGTTTCGCTTGATAAATAATGACTTGAATGGGAGAATTTGTCGTTTGGCGAATATTAGATTAAAATCAACAAATCTATTTCTGACTTGTTAAATGTTGACAGTCTTAACAAATGCATTTTTAAAAGAGTGATGATTTGGTTTGAAACTACATATGGTTAAATAGTATAAAAATAATTCGGAATAGTAAATAAATATAAATGATACGAATGATTTATACGTTTATCCAAATATGAATAAATTCAGGAACAACGCTATGTTTTAGTTATATATGAAGGGATCTGATCGCAAATAAGTAAATCATGCAACGTATAACATGTAACCACAATATTAGTAGTGAAACGTGTAATCCGGTGGTAGAGGATCGACGGGTCGTAGGTTCGATCCTCCGCCAAGACTACGCGTAATGTCCAAAAACAAGATATTTTAATCGCATACGCGTAGTACTGGTTCCACCGAGGTAAAATAAGGAAGATTATATCAAAGTCACGACAGGTGTATTCCAAAAGAGTCTGTTATTAAAAGCTATATTATGTAGTGAAATGTTACATGTAACCTCCTAAGGTCTAAGGAAATATAATAAAGACAAACATAAGGCAAAGCGTCTCCTCAGTGGTGTCCCTTCCTTACATATATTCGAGGGTATCTCAATATGTTTATAATTGGATGTGCCTGCAACACCTAAACATCAATATTAACCTATGAAATAAAATTAAATAATAGAGCCTACGATGAACAAATTTTATTCAAATAGTGAGTATTAGTTCTTCCGTACATTTTTCGTGGTTGGCTTTGTCAAACATTTCATGTATCCCTTTATATTTGATGGGTTTACTTTTTCTTTCATTAAGAACTTATTTACTCAGAATTGTCTTTTTCTGAATACTTGAATCCTGCCATACTTCTATTGCCGCAACTGGCAGCTAATTCCATAATGACACAATTTATTGTGTATACTATTTAGGATAGATGTGTTTGGTTTATTGTTAGCCTTCTATTGCCGACTGAACATATTTCTTTAGCATATAGTATATACATTTTGTTTCCTTGAACATTATTTTATGACATGCATGTTTGCATTATGTTTGTGTAGGGATACCAAGAAAAGTATTTTATTATACTGCACTGTTTTGGTACAAATGTAGGCAACGATGAAACTCTTTTCCGATAGTATTCATATGCAAATGTTCCCTTACAGGGCACAACTACAACTCCTCCCTTGTTTTGAGAATATTGAATCCTTCGCTGATGTAATACTAACTAAATAAAATTGACTGATCGGTTTTTGTGAACAAGATTGACAGGTTTAAATTTCACAATATTGATCATTTCGGGGCATCATCTGGTCTTGATGTTGTTGTTTTTATTTTGGCTGATTTTGTATTCTTTGCTACCAAGCGAACCTTTTAACGTACATTATTATACGTATACAGGTACGGGTTGTTGTCAATGGTATATGTATATTAGGAAGTTAGGACTTCTTCAGTGGCCCTTATTTGAAAGTCTGTTAAAGGATATTTACTCGAGCAAGGTATTGTATGAACCCAGTCAGAGTTGCCTTTTCACTGAGAAAAAAAATCAATAAACTTGTACGTGGATTATATTACTTTTTACAGGTGTACTTTGTATTTGCTTATTTTTTGCAATAGTTATGTGCATTGGACTGGAATGGGGTAATGCATTCTATTGTATAGGAAGGGTAAAACATGTATTAAAAACGCGTCCTGAAGTGTATTATTTTGTTGTTCACATTATTCTTTAACTTAAATCAGTATATTGCGTAAATGCAATCTTAAAAGGTGAATTGAATAGATGAATATCAGGATTTATTCAGGGCCAATAAGTATCGACCCTGCCACCAAGCAGATGTTCAGTTATCACGAATAAACCCTTGCGATGGCAATTGTTGTTGTTGTTGTTGTTGTTGTTGTTGTTGTTGTATGGTGTTTAGCGGTCAACAATTTTTCAGTCATATCGCGACGGTGTTTACTTGAGACAGTACTCTGATCGCTGTTACACCGGAGTATCATGCCGCAGACACATGATATGATATCCCACCCAGTCACATTATACTGACACCGGCCGACCAGACTTAGAACTCTCCTCTAAATGCTGAGCGTTAAGCTAGGAAGCTTCCTTTACAATTTACAAAGTATTTGGTATGACCCGGTCGGGGATCGAGCCCACGACCTTCCGTATGCGAGGCAGACGCTCTACCACTAGACCACGCTGTGGTCTGCGATGACACGAACAGTCGTGACGGAAGTAGCACGGAGTTAATACAGGGCTGTAGTGCAGTAAATAGTGTTGACCTAATGACCTCTAAAGATAACACTTAGTATTACGTCTAACCAGGAAACATATAAACTATGAGCTTACTTCTTAATTTAGATAATATAAAATGGCATCATTAACACAAGTAACGATAGTAGTTTAAACTATAGTAGCACCAATATGAACAACAATTACGGTAGTATCATCTAAAATGCGTAGTCGAGTGGTAAAGCATCGTACCCAAAATTGAGGGTCATGGGTTCGAACTTCCGCCGCGGCTATGTGCAGAGTCCTTGACCAAGACATTTTTATCCGCATATGCTTTGTACCGGTTCTACCGCCGAAGTTGTAAAATGCATTACAATTGCAATTGACACAAGTTATATTCTGAAAGAAAATGGTTAATGAAATGGTGTACGAAAGGCAAACATATGTCATGAAAAAACGAAGGCATAGCTTTCAGAAAACATGTGGGAAAACACTCTTTCGCTTGTATCAATATGTAATTATACATATGAAAATACAAATTTAAACGTGGCACCATGGGCAACAACCTTAGAACAATCATTCACCCAACGCCACTGGAGAAATTAAACTGGTTTATGATGCTCCCCCGCTCTTTCCTCCGTTTTTTACAACCTATTGGGTTTAGAGCCTTATACAATATGGTAAGATATAAACATACGCATATGTCTCGCTGAATATGAAGCAATACTATAACTTAAGTAGTAAAACAGATTAAGATGACAAAAACATGGTGATAAAGACAAATACAACATTTAATACTAGCTCAGTCCAGGACACTGAAGTTTGCCATGATGTATATTCTCTGCATCAAGAAGTTGGCAGCATGTGTATTGCCTGCATCAAGACATTACCAGCATGTGTATTGTCTGTATTACGAAGTTTTCCAGAATATGTACTGTCTTCGCCCAAGATGTATTTTGTTCAGTTACAAATTAACATACTCGTTCGTATCTCCCTCAATATGTTGCTCATCATCTGAGACGTTACCCGCAATAATAACCATTTAGTGTAGTTACTTATTTATAAGACATTATTAAAAGTAGTTACTTTCTTACTTGCTTACTTTCTTACAAAATTACTTACTTACTTACTTACTTATTTACTTTCTTACTTGCTTACTAATTTACACTGCTTGATTACTTACTTTCCTACATTCAACTGTTTCTGTAATAAACTATAATAAACTATTGACTTACTGACTTACTTGTTTACTTGCTTACTTAATTACACACTTACTTACTTACTTACTTACTTACTTACTTACTTACTTACTTACTTACTTACTTACTTACTTACTTACTTACTTACTTACTTACTTATTAACCTGCATATTTTCTTTATTACTTACTTAATTATTTACCTGCTCGGTTTATTACTTACTTTCCTGTCTTCAACCGCCTACCTGTCTGCCTGACTGCATGCATGCCATACCCTGCTATAACCTGCCCTGCTCTACGTACCTTGCTTGCTTGCTTGCTTCCTCCCTTCTTTTTACTTCTTTCCTTACTTACTGAATCTACATTGTGCAATATGCTGTTTCTTATCACAGTTTATTTAAGACTTGTATTTTTAACAAGGGACATCACTCTTACGATGAATTGTTAATAAACATGATTGTAATAACTCCACATAGACTGTAACTGTTAAACAAATGTCACCATGCTATCACAACTATTACAGGATAGAACATATATTGACTTTGACAATACAGAATCATGTTTTTAATTGCGAATACTGATTAAACTGATTTATACTGTGCTTGACATTACGTGAATGTAAATAAACACAGGAATATAAAACACACAAAAGTTCACGCCCTCGCGTCCATACTCCACAGGTTCTCCTTTGTTTGAATGGTGTTTATCTCCATTGTCAACACATTTCGGGTTATATATCCAGCAGATCCAGTTATATTGGTGGAGGAAGACCTCAGGATGAATCTCAAGAGAACCACCGTCCTTCCGCCGGTAACTAACAAATTTTCTCAAATAATGTTTTTGGTGTGAACGACACTTAAACCTACTAATTTAGCGGTGAGAGGTGAGTCATTTTGAAACGGCATGTTAGACCACCCGGCCTGCGAAGACCCTTTCTACTTATAGTAAAAAATGTAACTTATAAGGAAAATCACTTTAACAATACTTATTTGATTATATATTAGTACTCCTTTTATATAGGCAGCGACGCGAGTCTAATATACATCTATTTACTGTGTAAGTTATACTGCTTGATTTTAGTATTTGTATTAGTTACCCTTAATTATAAATTTATTGATTGTAGTGTTCTAGCTATTACATAGTTATTTGTCCAATAGTGTGTCTTTATATCGGAGATACCTAATATTAAGTTTTAACTTTCCAGTAGAACTCCGTTGGCTTAAACACGTATGGCTCGAACACACAGATTACCCGAACAACTAGTCACTGCCGAATTACTTTTTATGTTTTATTTTCTACCTCTGATGGCTGAAACACTGATGGCTGGAACAGATGAACTAGACATCAGTTCAAGCCAACATACTTGTATGTATTATTCCACCTTAAATTCGAACTATTTTGTCCAGTCCCGTCGGGTTCGAGCCATTAAAGTTATATTGTATTTATGTTTTGATAATCTTTAAATATTTGGACTTTGTTCTATCATATAATACAACTCAGTAAATTAATATATGATTTGCACTTGCTGACTTAGATCTGCAAAGTATAATGTTTTCAATCATCTACAAGAGTTATCCACCTTTTCCAACACAGGAACCAAAAGTATTGTCTTAATATATACTCTAATTTCATATTTACATAATGAGTGTATATGCTTTTTCAGAAATAGCCTAAAGTGTAAATTACAGTTTGTCCCTTTAAATAACGTTAGTAACCTTATACATGTGAATGACTGATATATTACGCAGCAGTTTTATAAATATTTTTGTTTTGATTATACTGCAATTATCTAAAGTTTTATGCAATAGTAACAATTTAGTGTAGTTATGTATTTATAAGACATTA
The DNA here is from genome assembly GCA_029582155.1 of Panopea generosa. Lineage (NCBI taxonomy): Eukaryota > Metazoa > Mollusca > Bivalvia > Adapedonta > Hiatellidae > Panopea > Panopea generosa. The sequence goes on along the minus strand of CM055894.1, from coordinate 32,718,933 downwards.
ATAAAAGTTGATATTTAACAGGCCAGCATCAGAAATATAATAAATATTGCCACCAATTTCTTCGTTACTGATGCTGACATTAACGTCCCGCAATCAACATCAAGCGCCCTGGTGTTGCTGGGCTAATCATATAAACTAGGTCATGCGGAATGATTCGGATTTATTTATTGTGAACTACATAATGAATAAGGCGGGGTACCTACTGGCTTGTTTAACCAGTTAGACACTTGCTGGTGTTGCAATAATCATATAAATAGGTGACCTAATAAAGACGATTATATCAACATAATGAGTGAGATGTCGACTTTATGCGGTCCTGTTGTCGACGTAATGAAGTGACTATTCGACTACGAGACTGGCTGAACTATACCGCCAAAATATGATTCCATGTACCACTATGTACATGTACAGGGATGAATGACAGTAGTTAGGCGTATTATACCTCTTTTGTATTTGGCGACCGACTCACGATCACTAAAATGAAACACACATTTCCCTCACGTCTGACTGTCAGTTCAGTGGTCGTGAGTTCGAATCCTGCACAATCAATATATCTGTGATGATTGGTCATGAACATTACTGTACGGTCCATTTGAACTTTATCTCTAGATATGCCGATATTTATTCAGTAATTTACTGAGATAAGGCATTTCTAGTACCCTTTACCCGCCTGACGGATCTCTGGAACGATGACTATGCACACTGACATCCGTTACCTGACTGAAATACATTTTAAAAGGTATTAACGTACAATAATTTAATACAATTACCCATTTAATTTAGTTATTTTTAATAAAGTTAATGTTTGAATGGCCACCATCCTATGTGAAGCGTTTGTTATAGTACATGTACTGGATCCAGTATATGTGGATCATGCGTTCTTCCCGCCACCACAATCCTCTTTCTGTGACCTTTAGCATTACGTGTTATTGTACACGTTCTACCAAGGCAGATATCGATAAATAAATTTAAAACAACCATCTCTCCTAGGTTAATCTCATAGTTCAAAGGCGTTGTTTAAACTGAAGCAATACTGTGATCATTTACTTTATTTTTGCTAGTGTCCATTGTAGACGTTTTGTTTTATTTTTAAAAAAAAACATTCTTTAGATCTGAAGTCAATAGATGACGTTTACCTTAACACAATGTGTATTAGGTTAATATTAAGTATCAACATAGTAGCTTGGAAATACCCTACCTGCTCGACAAATGTCATATGTCCCACTGTCCTAAATTACCGACGACACTCGGGGGCATTTCAAAATGATTCTATAAAACATTAGCAATCGCATCAAACACACTATTTTGCTTATATTCCGTTTGGTTATTCATAGTCAGCGATTCATGAAAAAAAACAAATTATCGAAATTATATTTCCCTAAATAATATATTTAGACTGATGTTAGATCACATAATAATTTTACAACACCCCTAGATATACAGCAGTATTATTGCAGGCAACATTTCGGCGTTTCGAAAACTTTCCTATATGGTGTAGTAGTGCACATAGTTAGCTATAAATAGGCGGCAAGATACAGTCATACTAGTGTCATAGGGCTTAAACAATACAGTGTGCATATCCAATAATTTACCGGGTTATTGTTCATCAAGATAGAATTAAGTACATGAGTCATGAATCTCAAACGACTGAATCAATAATCATTTAAATTATAGTTTTTAATGTTTTAATATGAGTGCAGTGTATTTGTATCTGTATATGTATCTGTATTGTATCTGTATCTGCGTCTGTGTCTGTGTCTGTGTCTGTGTCTGTATATGTATCTGTATCTGTATTGTATTTGTATTTGTATTTGTATTTTGTATTTGTATTTGTATTGCATTGTATTATATTGTATTGTATTTTAACTGTATTGTAATTATAGTGTTTGTTGCATTGCATTGTATTGTATATGTATTGTATTTTCTGTATTGTATTGTATTTATCTGTAATGTGTTTATAATATTGTATTATATATGTATTGTATCCGTATTGTATTGTATCTGTATATGTATTATATATGTATTGTTTTTGTTTTGTATTATATTGTATTATTTTGTATTGTATTATATTGTATTATATTTAATCTGTTTTGTATTTTATTGTATTGTATTGTATTTTATCTGTATTGTATTTATATTATTTGTTGTATTGTATTGTATCTGTATTGTATTGTATTTATCGTATTGTATTGTATTTATTGCATATGTACTTATTTTATTGTAATATATATGTATTGTATCCGTATTGTATCTGTTTTGTATTAATTGTATTATTTTGTTTTGTTTTGTATTGTATCGTATTATAGTGTATTGTATCTCTATTGTATTGTATTTTATTGTATTTTATTGTTTAGTATGGTATAGTGTGGCTTCACACATATCATGATGACGTATACTCGATCGGTGCATCATGCCGCACACAAACTTATGGTTAAAAGGAACTTATTTAATTATTTGGTTGACTGCTCAGTGTAACTAAATATCAGTTGGTTGTTATTTTGGTGACGACAGAACATAAAATAGAATAATTGTTTTGAATTTTCTTGAATTACATAATATTAACTTTTTTTGTTACAGAAATAGATTATTTACAATTTATTGAGAAAGTTCAATAGTTTAGATGTTTAGACATATGAGTAAGAAAAAGTAATAAGTTGTGAACCAAGAGATCAATATGTTGTGGCCATGAGACAAATAAGTTCTGGCCATGAGATACATAAGTCGTGGTCACTCTTAACCATTTTTCAGAGTATGTATAAAATTGGGCTGTGGTGATTGGCATCTCCTTATTTATCATCTATTATTTAAAATATTGACTACTATCCTCCATTTTCTACTTTTTGAGCAATATGCTCATCTAAACAAACTGTCGAAAATGGATAAAATCCGAGTTTAACCAGTTGAGCTCGATTCTGATTGGTTAATATTGTTACCGGATATGAGGTCATACATTCATGCAGCAGTAAATAGTAATTTTATTTTCGTGTACTTTTCCAACTTACGGAAGTTACCTTCATTAGTACTATGTTGTGTTGAGTAGTTTTCGCGGATTATTTTGCCTGAGAGCGTAGCTCGAGCACTACTGCAACTCATAAGAAGAGAGTTAAGAAGGTACCTTCCATAGTTTGAGCTTAAAGAGTAGGGCATCTAAGGGTTAAGGCTATTGGGCACTCTTTAACATCATATACTCCATTTACTATTTTTAGCGCTCTTTTTCAAAAACGCGCGAAATTCTATCAACACAACATCACTATTAAGAAGGTAACTTCTATCATCTGGAAAGTACACCAACTTTTTAGCATTTTTTAACTCCAAAATATCGATCATTTTATAGTATTTTGAGGTTCTTATAATCAGCTTGTTTAAATCATGCTATCATTTATCGTTTTTTGAGGTTCTTCTAAACATCGTTTTTTAAGGTTTCATCAACTATAGCTACTAAAACCAGTTAATAAAAGTAGTTTTTATAAACACCGGAGGTGTTCTATAGGAACCGCAGGTTCTATAGCTATATTATATGAACCGAAGGTTCTATATATCATGGTTTATATCCATAGATTGAAACAAGTTTAGTTTCTTTAAAACATGTTTCTTATAGTTCCTCCAAAACATGTTTCTTTCAGTTCCTTCAAACCATGTTTTTATAGGTTTCTTCAGAACCTGTTTCTGATAGTTTCTTATCTATTCATTTATTTTAGTTTCTTATCAACTAGTTTATGATAGTTACTTAAAACATAGTTTTGTTATTTATATAATTTGGATATTGGAATCATAACAAGAATTAGTTTTAATAAACTATTTTATTTCTTATGATATTCTTTGCATTCTTTATGAAATGTATTATCATTACATAGTAACAAATACATATCATCTAACTGTTTACTTGAATATCTTTCTGAAGTGTTAAGCATTCCATGTTCATATCCAATGAAATCTACTAGATACATCCATTTTATGCTATACTTTTTTCTAAGTATGTGATCAATAGATCCATAATACTTTAAAAGTGTTATCATTGATTTGTAAATCATTTTCAAATTTCTACATCTGGTATAATGATTTCTTTTCATAGTTTTTCCTTTCTCATCTATGAATGTTTTAAGCACTTGTTGTTTTTCTTCTATGTTCTGTACAGTATGATCTTGTTTATAAAGTTCATATAACTCCTTCTGTAAAGGTTTATCTATTGGATATATCTTTGTTTTATCCAATCTATATTCATGAGTATCATCTGGTTTCTGAAAAGAAAATAAAACTGCACTCAATCCATGATTCTAATCTATCTTTTCCTTTCGAGTAGCATTACTGCTCCATTGCTTAAACTTATCTTCCAAATAAGTAAGAGAAGTTTGATAAGATAAATCGATCATGATCGATTCTATCAAGTTGATTTCTTGTAACCAAAGATATAGATTCATATCAAGATACCTAGCATCAGGATCTGTATCATCATATTCTTTCAACAGTTTGATCATACATTCGTATACTCTGATCAGTATAATATATCTGTAGAAATCTTTCTCATTCATAATGAATTCAAACTCATCTATATGATCTTCTACGAGTTTTTTTTTTGCTTCTGTATTCTTCATAGTATGATCTTGTAGATATAAACTATAAAGTTCTTGATTCAATGGAGTTTTTATACTACAAATAGTAGTATTATCTGTTCTTGTACTGATTACTTTGGGTTTCTGAAAAGAAAACAAAACTAGATTCAACTGTAACATTGGGTTAATTCCATTTATTTTTTTAAACACAACAGATGAACAAGTAATCGTTATTTATAGGTACTTTGAGTTTTAGTTCATAAGATGAGGATTGTTTTCTAGAAGATCTTCACACTCATCACCTGGATCCATACTGGTATTTAAACCAGGTTTTGTTTTGATTTCTACTTTAGGTTTAATGAACCTATATTTGTTTCTTGGAGGTAACTCAGGAGATTCTGTTTCCTTAAGATCCATTGATTCCATTTGAGATAATAGAAATCTTTTATAAACTGGATCTGAAGTAGCATGAAATTTTTGAACTAATTCTGCACTTGATCCATATCTGATCTTCGTAGAAGGAGTTTTTTCTACTATATCTACTGGATCATCTTCTTCATTATCTTCTAGATCTTCTTCTTTATCTTCTAGTTTTCTTTTCTTTCTTATTTCCAATTGATCCGTAAGTACATGCAATTTATCATTATGCTTTTCTTTCAAATAATCCATGGTATCTTTTACACTTTCTGCGAAGAACATTGATTTTTCTGATACTGTAGGTTTACATTCCATGTTCTCCTTATTATCTACTGATTCTGTTTCCATTTCTGAAGATTCTTGAGATGAGTTGATCAAGGTTAACATCATTTGATATCCTGATTCATCAGCAATGCTTACATTGGTATCTTCTAGATCTGTACTTTTGTGCATAGGTGCATATTCCATTGTATCTACTTTGTTTAACCATTGTTGCATGATCAAATTATTACAACTAAACAAAACATTGGTATTTTGCTTCAACAAATACAATGCATGATACATGTATTCAACCTTGTTCTTTTTAACACCAATGTTAAACTGCTTTTGAACTTGTTGTAACACATGTTTATAGTTTAGTTGTCGACAAATCGGCATATCTTTAGACTATAAAAGATTTTTGTACTTTTGGCCCACGATAACGAAATAGTTTTTGCAGAATGGATAACGTGAATAAACAGATTAAACGAGCGGACCTGTCTTAAATAATCACATTTCGATTAAAACCTTTTATTGTACATTGTGTCCATTACCGAATGTTTGTTTTATACTGTACCACTATGAAATTCTCTTCAATAGGATATTCTGAAAATGTAAAGTTAAATGAAAATTATTTCATCGAATAGAAAATATATTGAAAGCTATTGACTTCCTGGAATTTAAGATGATCCATCATTCTTTATACAGCTTGAACTGCGTCCAAAATTACATATGCCAGAAAACGGCATAAAAAATCGGTAGAATCTTGAAACGAAATACTTTTTTTCAAGTAAATACAATTTGCTAAATTATCCGTAGTGATAGACGTACGCGTCAAACTATGGTCGTACAATACTCAAAAGGTATATATATTTATATATATAATTCAATCTTCAGGGGATGAAAATTAAAATATCAATGATGGTAATATAAAGATGTCAAACGATTACGATGATAAAAACATGGAAGTATAAAACAATTACAATACAGAATTAATAGAATTGTGAATACGTTTATAGATTATGAAGTGCGCCTTTAGGCAGGTAAAATTAAACTGTGCTGAGTAAAATGTGAAACGCAAAGTTGTTATTAAAAAAAACTTCACTCTGACGTGACGCCACACAACGTCGTGTACTCTTTAGCGCTATGACATCGCAAGTATTTGCACAGCGACATTTATTTTAAAGGTCAAATATACAACTGCTATTTATTAAAAGGATTGCGCCGCATACACCAATAAGAGAAATGAAGTACAGTTTTATTGGAGCGTACGTATATAAAAGACAGTATATTCAAACATACCAAATTATGCGGAACCATCGCTTTTGTTAATTCCTTATGGATAAAGGTATTGAATATTCTAATCCAATAATTTTCACGATCTTTGCGTTGCTTGTCAGTCCAATCTGGATCATGATTAATGCAGTGTAATCTCTTGACTTATGTCATACTCCCTGTATAACTATATATATAGTTTGTCAATTACCTTGGCGTACTTACCGTAGTCTGATTTGTACAATTATATCTATTTTTCATGAACTGATAGCTTTATATGAGAAGGATCCGGTTAAGGATTCATGACTACTCACATTCTATATAAAAGAGAGAATTAAAAACCCATTTTATCATACAGTTACAGTATATATATATATATATAAAGATAATTATTTGTGAATAACCAAGACATAAATGTACAGACCATAATGTCTTGCTCAAAGACACTACAGATAGCCGTGGCTATAAATGCGAATAACAGTCTTGTTCAAGGACACTACATATAGCCGTGGCTATCAATGCGAATAACAGTCTTTCTCAATGACACTATAGATAGCCGTGGCTATCAGTGCGAATAAAGTCTTGCTCAAGGACACTACAGATAGCCGTGGATATAAGAGCGAATAACAGTCTTGCTCAAGGACACTACAGATAGCCGTGGATATAAGTGCAAATATCATTCTTGCTCAAAGACGCTACAGATAGCCTTGGCTATAAGTGCGAATAACAGTCTTGCTCAAGGACACTACAGATAGCCGTGGCTATTAGTGCGAATAACAGTCTAGCTCAAGGACACTACATATAGCCGTGGATATAAGTGCGAATACCATTATTGCTCAAGGACGCTACAAATAGCCGTGGCAATAAGTGCGAATACAAATCTTGCTCAAGAACGCTACAGATAGCCGTGGATATCAGAGCGAATATCATTCTTGCTCAAGGACGGTACAGATAGCCTTGGCTATAAGTGCAAAAAAACAGTCTTACCCAAGGACACTAAAGATAGCCGTGGCTATAAGTGCAAATAAAATTAAAAATCTTGCTCGAGGACGCTACAAATAGTTGTGGATATAAGTGCGAACATCATTCTTGCTCAGGGACACTACAGATAGCCGTGGCAATAAGTGCGAATAAAAATCTTGCTTAAAACCGCTACAGATAGCCGTGGCTATAACTGCGAATAACAGTCTTGCTCAAGGACACTACAGATAGCCGTGGCTATAAGTGCGAATATCATTCTTGCTCAGGGACACTACAGATAGCCGTGGCAATAAGTGCGAATAAAAATCTTGCTTAAGACCGCTACAGATAGCCGTGGCTATAACTGCGAATAACAGTCTTGCTCAAGGACACTACAGATAGCCGTGGATGAAAGTGCGAATAACAGTCTAGCTCAAGGACACTACATATAGCCGTGGATATAAGTGCAAATATCATTATTGCTCAAGGACGCTACAAATAGCCGTGGCAATAAGTACGAATACAAATCTTGCTCAAGGACGCTACAGATAGCCATGGATATCAGTGCGAATATCATTCTTGCTCAAGGACGGTACAGATAGCCTTGGCTATATGTGCAAAAAAACAGTCTTACCCAAGGACGCTAAAGATAGCTGTGGCTATAAGTGCAAATAAAAATCTTGCTCGAGGATGCTACAAATAGTTGTGGATATAAGTGCGAATATCATTCTTGCTCAAAGACGCTACATATAGCCGTGGCAATAAGTGCGAATAAAAATCTTGCTTAAGGACGGTACATATAGCCTTGGCTATTAGTGCGAATAATAGTCTTGCTCAAAGACACTAAAGATAGCCGTGGCTATAAGTGCAAATGAAAATCTTGCTCAAGGACGCTACATATAGCCGTGGCTATAAATGCGAATAAAAAATCTTGCGCAAGGGCACTACAGATAGCCTCGGCTATAAGTGAAAATAACAGACTTGCTCAAGGACGCTATAGATAGCCGTGGATATCAGTGCGAATATCATTCTTGCTTAAGGACGGTACAGATAGCCTTGGCTATAAGTGCGAATAACAATCTTGCTCAAGGACGCTAAAGATAGCCTTGGCTATAAGTTCAAATACAAATTTTGCTCAAGGACGCTACAGATAGCCGTGGCTATAAGTGCGAATAATATTTTTGCGCAAGGGCACTACAGATAGCCGTGGCTATAAGTGTGAATAACACACTTGCTCAAGGACAATACAAATAGCCGTGGCTATAAGTGCGAATATCAGTCTTGCTCAAGGACACTACAGATAGCCGTGGCTATAAGTGCGAATAATATACTTGCTCAAGGACACTACATATAACTTTGGCTATAAGTGCGAATAACAGTCTTGCTTAAGGACACTACAGATAGCCGTGGCTATAAGTGTGAATAACAGTCTTGCTCAAGGACACTACAGATAGCCGTAGCTATAAGTGCGAATACCAGTCTTTTTCTCCTCTGGTGTATGTGTCTTTGGTGCGTTTTAATGGCAATTTCAGAAATAATATTTTGTAAGAGAAAATTTCTCCTTGATATCATGTCGTGTTTGTACGTATCGAACAGATGCAAAAAGAAACTTCTCTTTTGTTGCTAGCGAGAATTTTCTTCTTTTCTTATGCAAACGAGACATTTCTCTTGTTCTGCATATTTTTTTTCCGATTGCAACGAGACTATCCTAGAAGAGAAATGTTCTCTTCTGGGAGGGCTTTGTTATTCTGAAGAGAAGTTTCTTCTTTTCTACTTGACAGTTTTGAAAGATTCATCTTTTCAAACGTATGCATTTGAACCAAATTTCATTAAGAGAAAATTTCTCTTGTAAAATATTGCATTTCAACAGCGTATATCTTAAAAATATGTCACTTTATTGGTCTCATTCGAACTTAAAGTTAAATTCAGCTCATTTGTAGAGGTAAAACACTCTTTCGATTTTTTCTTTATATTTTGGAGCGCATTCTTTGTCAACAACAATTCTTTGGTCACAATTTTCATATCATAAAACACTTCTCATTGTAAAATTTTTTTTCACTTTCTTCAGCACAGACTTCTTAAAGAAGCGTCCAGTGATTGTATGACTAGATGGACAAAAGCACTTGAACAATTGACCCGCTAGAATGAAAGAAAATGGCGTACATCATTTTCTTCGAACTGGTTGTTATTTTGGCAATATAAGGGCGTGCTTGATCTTTCCGTTTCCATTGCTTATTTCCAGTTCTCTATGGTAGACAATTTTCCAGCTTTAAAACCTTGAACCAACCTAAATACTGTTTACATAGAAATGGACTGAGGTCCATCTATATCACACAGTTCATCAAACATTTGCTTTGCATTTATTCCAAGCTTAATGTGGCATTTTATACAGCCACGAATTTCAGTCTTTCCGTCCATGTTACAAGGTGACTTGTAAAATGGTCAGTGTATATGACTGCACATATGTCAAACTTGAATATCTCGGTCATTTGGAAAGCAATTTGCACGAAACAAACGGGTATCGTTAGCTATTGAAATCAGGATTGACGTGCAAATAACCTGGGATAAAACTTCGGAATCGCATTAGTGACGAAACAGTTTGCAGAAAACCCTCGAACAACCATGTTCGTCATACATTAATTTTTACTTTATGTAGATATTTTACTTTGATTTTGAAAGATGAAGTATATTATTAAATACATATAGAACTAATAAATACACGTAGTATAGATTTCACATAGTTTTGTTCCATATATATCATAATGAGACACCATTATACAGTTCCCTCAATTACGTTATTAAGCTACGGCCTAATACTGAATAATAGCAAAATTGACTTTTTAAAATTAAATGTTGAGTTAAAACCTTGAAATTTTATTTTCGTCCATAAATATCATTTAGGTCGTTCAATAAAACTGTAGATATTGTATTTTGAAATTCATAAAATAATTTGCTTAATATATGTTTAGGTTGAAAACCACTAAAACTAGGGTTTATCGTTTTTGTCTGCTGCCAGTGCTATTGTCAATACTGTGTGATCATCACGATTTTAACTTCAATTTAAAAGAGTTGATCAATACATGTTATGTTATGATCTATTAGTTTAAACTTATTTATTTTACATCGATTCTGCAACAAGTTCTTACAAATAAGGCAAATCACGCTCGGAGGCTAGTACTAAGCATATGCGGATAAAGTGTCGTGCTCAAGGACACCACCCATAGCCGTGGCGGAGAATCGACCCACGACCCTCCGATCATGGGCTATGTGCTCTACAACTGGATCACGCGATCCACATTATTTCAATGTATATCAAAATGGATAAAGAAAGCGATTACGAAAAAAAAATATTACGATGCGTATCCTTGGTGCAAATATTTATCTTGTCAATAGACATGCACTTATACAGAATGGTGAAAATTTGTGATATGTAACGAGTGATGTTTACGTTACAGAACGTATGATATATGATAAGACAACCCTTAAATGAACTTATTTTGCACTCAAAATTTAACCTTGTCAATTTGTCATTATAAAAGAAAGATGTATCTTTTTTAAAACTTCGGGTTACGACGAAAACAGAAAGCCAGCTGAAATTGATTTTAAAAAAATCCCTCACTTTGAGCATAGTTTCCGAATAACGAATTCAGAGAATTGTAATTACGTTTACATCGTTAGGCTAGAGGTTAAATGTCGAAAACCCCTTGAATTTAAAGACTTGTTAACAAGAAAATGTATATTAATATAGATGAAGGAAAATATATTTAAGCATGCCATCTGAAAACGTTATATATGTGATACATACGAAAGGTTGCACATTAATGAGTAACCGTGATCAATGTAACTTAGACATCTGAGAAGCAGTTCAACTTTAAATTTTACTGTCCGTCCTTCTTTGGGTGAAACTGTTTTCCGTCAAGAAGACCTCAGAATTAATCTGAGTAAAACAACCGTCATTCTATAAGTAACTGGCAAACTGTCTTACATAAAGCTTTTTGAGCGAGAGGGACTCGAACCACCGAACATAACGCTGATAGGTGAGTGTTCTTGAGACGGCCCCTTTAGAGCACTGGTTAACAGAGGACCCATTAGCTAAACAAAGCTTTGTCAATAAAATATACAATCTGTAGTTGATGTCATTGACATTAAATATAAATGCATTTTATCTAATGTGAAACATTGTAATTAATTAAACATCTAAATAGCGTTCGGTCAGTGTTTAAACCGCTTTCCAGAAAAAAATATTTATGTTTGAAATTATGAAAATTGGTGTATTGATATATGGCCATATTTTTCAACAATCGCGCATGTTCTGTTGACGTGCTGGTTTGAATTTCAATGTTTTGATAAGGTTAAGACAACTTTTAGCGATTATTTCTTGATATATCTGTATATTGCGGTCAACATACGGTGGTATAGGTTGCTGAGTGTCGTAATAGGTTAAGTGTTATCCTGATATGGCATATTGCGGTTATCATGTTTTGAATGTATCATAACCGTACGTGCAAGCACGATGTCCCGCGATAAACACTGATAAATGTTATCAAAAGTATAAGAGTGAACACAAGTACAGAATACGATATTTTTAGAACAATGTGATATTGTATAATGAACAAAATTACAATATGAAGAATATGTGCTTTAAAGTTTATCTTTCAGTAGATCAGTATTTCGATCAATCATCAAACTAAACTGAATTATCTTGTTTGAAAACAAGTCCTGATTTGTAATATCAAAAAATGTTATATCAATTGAAACAAAATGACCATTATTTGTACTAACTCTTACCACATGGCTTGCAATCGGTCATGTGTCCATAAAATTAATGGTATTGACTCACTTTATCTAAAAAGTATCAAACTTATCTCATTAAAAGAATATTGTATAAAAAACACTCAAACTAATATCTCGATACTCACTATTACCACCACGCCCACCATTACCTATAATATCACGACAATCACTATTGCCACCACGCCCATCATTACCTATAATATCACGACACTCACTATTACCACCACGCCCACCATTACCTATAATATCACAAAAACAACTATTACCACCACGCCCACCATAACCTATGATATCACAGCAACCACTATTACCACAACTCCCACCATTACCTATGATATCACGACAACTATTATTACAACCACGCCCACCATTACCTATAATATCATGACAAATACTATTACAACCACGCCCACTATTACCTATAATATCCGACAACCACTGTTATCAACACGCCAACTATTACCTATACTATCACGACAACCACTTTTACCACCACGCCAACCATTACCTATAATATCACGACAACCACTATTACCATCACGCTCACCATTATCTAAAATATCACGACAACCACTATTACCACCACACACACCATTACCTATAATATCACGACAACCACTATTACCACAACGCCCACCATTACCTACGATATCACGACAACCATTTTTAACACCATGCCCACCATTATATATAGTATCACGAAAAGAACACTATTACCACCACGCCCACCATTACCTATGATATCACGACAGTCACTATTACCACCACGCCCACCATTACCTATTATATCACGACAACCATTTTTAACACCACGCCCACCATTATAGATAGTATCACGAAAAAAACACTATTACCACCACGCCCACCATTACCTATGATATCACGACAGTCACTATTACATGTACCACCACGCCCACCATTACCTATTATATCACGACAACCACTATTACCACCACGCCCACCATTACCTATGATATCACGACAATAACTATTACCACCATGCCCACCATTACCTATGATATCACAACAATCACTATTACCACCACGCCCACCATTACCTATAATATCACGACAACCACTATTACCACCACACTTACCATTACCTATAATATCACGACAACCACTATTATTACCACACTTACAATTACCTATAATATCACGGCAACCACTATTACCGACACGCCCACCATTACATACAATATCACGACAACCACTGTTACTACCACAACAACCATAGAATATAATATAATACCACGACACTCACTTTTGCCACCACGGCCACCATTACATATAATGCTATAACTTCTATTACTTCTGCTACTACTACTACTACTACTACTACTACTACTACTATTACCACTACTACTATTACTACTACTGCATATACTACTACTGCTGCTATTACTACTGCTGCTACAACTACTACCATTACTTCTACTACTAATAATATTAATAACAATAATTGCTGCTACTACTGCTATATCCACTACTACTTTTTATATTTATACTAATTCTACTATTAAGTGTAATAATAACTACTACACTTATTAACTACTTCTACTACTTACATTTACTTCTACTACTACTGCTTCTACCACTACTACTACTGCTTCTACCACTACTACTACTACTGCCACTACCACCACTACTACTAAGACGACGTTTGCACATACTATTATCACTACCACTTGTACTAGTTCTACTTATACTACTACTACTATTACTACTACTACTACTTCTACTACTACTACTACTACTACTACTACTACTACTACTAAAACAACAACTACTACTACTACTAATACTACTACTACTACTACTACTACTAGTACTACTACTACTACTACAGCTAATTCAACTACCACAACTACTACGACTACTACTACTACTACAACTACTACTACAACTTTTACTTCTATTTCTACTTCTACCGGTTATTTCTACAACCACGTACAACTACTACCACTACTACTACTACTACTACTGCTGCTACTACTACTACTACTGCTGTCAATACTTCTACTACTACTACTGCTGCTGCTACCACTACTACTTCATGTAGTAGTAGTAGTAGCAGCAGCAGTAAAAGTCTTCTACTACTATCACCACAAACAATATTGCTACACCAAACACCATATCCGCCTTTACTTCAATGATGATGCATCACGCGAATACCTTCAAGTAAGTGCATCTTGAACGTGAATATTATATAATATATGTTTTACGCCATGTATCAGTTGTAATTTATTATATAAAATTATTGTAGACCTGAAAAAAATTGAATGTAATTGAATCTTGTCGTTAAAGCATATTGCGATCACGTGCTTTTCAATCACCATATTGAAAGGAACATTATAAACTTTTTGTTTTAAACTTTCAATTAATTCAATATAATTCAAATATTAAGTGTGTTTTTTTCTTCTTTTATAAAAAAAATGCTCATAATTCTTAAGGTTGGTAGACAAAGTGTTGTACAAAGTGTATGTTACTTTTGAGCTACTGGCACCCTGCCGAGCTTTCATAATTCGCAAACAATACAGTCACACCATATGGTATTGAGAAATACCCTGCAACTATGTGCTGATTGTACCCCAATTTGTATAATTCATCCGAGGTGTTATGACCTCGGGGTTTATGGCAGGATGCTTGTTATATTACATTATGTTATGGCTGATTATTATTCAAACATTTTCAGTTATTTTGGCGTATGTCAGTGGTAATTATGTAACGTCCGTCAACTATTTTTGAAGTGACATTAAATATTCTACGTACAAAGTTTTGTTTCTTAAATTTAATGTGTATAAGAAATAATAACTGATATAACTTTGTGCAAATACCGTGTATATATGTATTTAATTACACAATTGATGTAACTTTGATAATAACTTCACAAGACATGTTGAAAATATTGTCAATTTTGTTAACTTTTTTTATCAATTATTCATATGTTAGTCTCACTTTGCTAACATAAACAACTTTATGACGTCGCGTACGGTAATGGTACTTGCGTAATAAAACATATACCCCAAATATATAAAACTGTTCTGTAATGATTGATCGTTTTTGGAATAATACTTACTACATATCAAAATAATGGTCTTGGAACGATATTCACAGTTGACGGATATAAACTATGCTATTGATATGATCTATATCTTTTAATTTAATAATAAGTCACATTTAACGTCATTTTCCCCGTGTCCCGGCGTAACATTTACCACGGGTCCCGGCATAAAATGTTATGTTTAAAAACGACACGAAAGAGCAAAGATCAGGTCTATTCACTGGAAAAAGTGACATAATTTCCGGTTACAGACATGTGTGTTTTATTACAACAAACTTAACGACCATTACGGAACACGCGGCTCATTAAGTATATGCTTAATGTCCCGAAAAACAAACGACTCGTCAATAAATTCATACTGAACAGTCAAGATGAAAAATAATGGTTAGTATCCGATACTATCGCATTAAAGATATGTATGTATATGTTCTTTGTTTTATTATATGGTACTTGATGACTATTGACTTTTGAAAACTATATTAACGTGTAAATTTAATTTCTGTTAGTGTCCCAAAATACTGAAAACAATGAAAAATTATCTATAACTCGTATCAAGCATTTCCGATGTCCTCTACCAAATATTTACAAGGTCAGTTTGACGTTCTTTTAATACGGCAAAAACCTATGGACGCCGCTAGTTATGTACATGGTATACTGTATTCTCATAGTTTACGTAGGTACAGTAATATCATTGGTTTTGATCCAGTAAATATCCGCAGATAATCATGAGTCCATTGCAGTAATTGATATTCCGATATTCGGCTATTTTCTTGTAAAATAAATGATACAAAAAAAAATGTAAAATTTATAAAAAAAAATATAGAACATATATGCAGGGAAGAACGGCGATACATATAACTTTTACATTTCAGTGTAAACATAGGCCAGTTTTTATTTACATTTTTATAATACCTATGGCAGCAGGTGAATATTTCATTATATTAATCTTCTTGAAAGAATATATACCAGAGGGAACAAACGTTACAGTTTTGTGTTATATAATTTTCTGTATACACAAATACACTATTTAAACAATAAAAAAAACAAAATCTGCTGTGGAATCACATACAATAGCAAAGCATCGAAAGGAAAATAAACTTTCATTTAGTACATTTGTATATAGTTATGAATAAATAAAGGAACAAAGGCTTTAATATATATATATATATATATATATATATATATATATTCCAATACGAAGTATTGGTATCATTCAAATGCCTGTTAAAGATTGACGACCAAGTTAACCGTGAATGTTTAAGGCCATTCAAGCCATTTTAAAATTAAAATAAAATCATAGCTTTTTTTCGAAAAACTACATTTAGTAATTTTAATATGTTATAAATATAATGGTTAGAATAAGACATTAATTAATGTATTTTTACTTTAATTATTTACTTATTTTTATTAAATAAAATTTGCCCATTTATTGTGTTCTTTTTATTTTTTCTCCAAATCATATTAGGTTAATCCCCGTGTTTTAATCTGGCGGAGAAGTGCGCTGACGCTTGTCAGTTTGGGAGCCTCCAATATAAATAAGCCACATATTTTAAACTCAGTTGAAACTATACTTTCCGAAAGAAGGGAGATTATTTTAAAGTAGAAATCAAAACATTTAATCACGATATGTTTCGATAAATTTACATTCTGAGTTCACACGCATATATAATATATGGAATATGAGCATTAACACATTGACTTAACAATAAATGCATTGATCTTTATCGAAGTGTCGATAAAATAGTAAGAGAATAATTAATATCTTATAAAAGTATCCATGTCAAATTCAGTAGAAAACTATAATTATTATTATATAGATACTGAGACTAATTAAAACAAATACAAATGAAATTTTACGTTTTTTTGTTTGCTCAACAAACCTTATAGGTAACTGGCAAGTACATGAAAACTATCACTATACACACGACTGTTAATGAGGATTAGTCCACACCCAATGGGATAAACCCGAAACATATAGACAAGCAATAAAGTCACTGCATTTATGACACGTGTTATGTTCTAAACACAATCAACTACCTTTGCGTTACTACACTTTATTGTAAATTAATAAACATTTCATTTAATCTAATCAGTCGACATGTCTATATTGGCAATACATATAAACATATGGGACTAAGTCACTGATAACCGTACTGTTTCAGCTACTATTAAATGTTTAAATGTCTCTGGTACAAACAAACACATCTTTGCATTTACGTATATCTGTTTTCAATTAATGTGTATACGATTAAACGTATATATTTAAACAATGCATCATTTCAAGACTTCCACTGTCTGTTCAGTATTTTACACAACCTTTTAAGTACATCTTAATGCAATTATTAGCGTTTAGTCCTCAGTTTTATTTAATATTTGATGTATTGTAAATAATTAGGACGCTGATATTTCTCCGTTCGACTTCCAATCTAGATTGTACTTCAAGAGTTATAGATGCGACTTTATCAAGATCCTATAATCAATGTAATATTTTGTAGTATTTACCGTTGTGATATAAACGTATGTGATAATATTATTATTGTACTATTTGTGAAAATAGTCTCTAATATTTGAATGGCCATGTACATTTGTGTATATGTATATTTTATTGTTTTTATATGTATGTATTTAGATAAGACTATAATAAAAGAATAAATCTAAATCTAAAAAAGTCTACTTTATGTGATAAACAGTGACTATTATTTCACTGGTTCAAGCGATTAGAAGTATACAATATATTTTAACAACGTATCATTTCAAGACATTATTGTTTAAGTATTACAGTCAGTAGAAGGTGACGAAACCTTTCCTGAGGTTCCTGGTAATGAAATGAATTTATTGTCCTCACTGATCTCCAAATAACTTATTCACACATAAATTATGTAAATGAATTACAACATGCAAGAAGCATATATCTATAATTTAAACTACAATCATGACATTACATTTTTTAAAGCCCGTTCACTGTTCAAAATAAGAGATAAATATTATAAACGATAAACTTACCGACAAAAAGATTATGAGAACAATATCGCTGTTTTTTAGACACTGGAAACGTATTGGCTGGTTTGTAAACTGTAATCCATTACGCGTGTAATTATCTTCTGGTCAGCGGGACACCGATTACGGTAATTGGTGAGGATCAATCCAATGAATTGAAGGTATCGTTCGTATTCACATCTAGTTGCATCATTTTAAACATAAAGTAAAATCTATTGAATAATTTAATAATTTTCAAAATAAATGCATCAGCGATAACACTATATGCTGTTATTCTTATTGGTAAGACTTAATTTAGATTAGAAATTGTTTTGTTTATTTGACTCCCGTGGTAAGATGAATTGACTCGTCTATTGATTACACGTTTATGGTGACATTACACGGGCATTTTAGTTGACAGACTAATTAGTGGCCAAGTGTTTCTGCAGCAGAAGATCGAGAGTTTAAGGCGTTTCTACAAATTGTAAGTAAATGTTTGTTTTCAATTTTTAATTTATGTTTCATAACTATAACCATTGCATTAATTACATGTTTATATGTCTCTTCAAAAACCTGTTTTAATATATAACCAAGACGTGCATCTCAAACTATGTAAATAATTTTATATTTTATAACTCCTACGTGTATGCTGCAATTTTTTTTCTAAACTGCATAGATGGGATACTTGTTTCTTTAAGATATTTTTTTTATATTGCGCAATGGTGTTATTTGTTTTTAGTATTTGGTTATTAATACATCGATTTGCAGTACTACACATGTTATGTGAATCAATATCTAATTATCTTTTGTTTTGTGTGATAGTCTCGTGTAATTTATATGTTTGAATGACTATGTACATGTACCATGTGATAGTGATTTTATTATTATTGCGTTGTACATAAATGAGACTGAGGTTAAGATATAACTATGTAGAATTGTCGATATCAAACCTTATAAATCAATATGACAAGCATTTGCTAATGCATATAATACTGATGGAAATAACTGAAGATGCCGATGAAATTGCAAATTGTTCTTATAAAAGCATCAACTGCTCGGTGATATAATAGAAATTAACCCTTATAAATCTAATGTATCAAAATGCTATGCAATCTCTCAGATGAAGATCTCTTTTCTATCTGCAAATGAAACTTTTATCGGGATGTGCGCCAAAAACAAATTTTATTGATAATAATAATAATAATTATATTTTCGGGACTATATGATACATTTTAATCATGTAATTATTCGTGTAAATCCTTGACAGCTAATCGTTATCTGTTTTAATATGATACTATAGAGTCATCTGTAACGCGATTCATAACTTAAACGTTACATATTTTAATCCAAAATATTATAGTTTCAGTCTTTCAAAAAATATGTTGAAATACAGAATCAACGTTAATGTCATTGTTATCATAACCGCTCCAGCGGGTAACATCTCGTATAGTACAATACTGTCATGGTTCTGTTCTTTCTCAACAAGTAAAGGGTTTGCTTATGCATTCGGAATGAAAAATAACGAAACTCTTAAAGAAAACTCTGTTGCTACTGTTGTTATCAATTATGATAATATTTGAAAAAAATACTCTGTTGCTGCTGTTAATTATGATACTTTTTGAACAGCTACTCTGTTGCTGATGCTATTTTTAATTAGGACACTACTTGAACAGCTACTATGTTTGCTGTTGCTGCTGCTGTTATCAATTATGATGATATTTGAACATGTTCCGTGTTTGCTGTTGCTGTTATAAATTAAGATGATAATTGAACAGCTACTCTGTTTGATGTTGCTGTTATAAATTATGATAATATTTGAACAGCTACTCTGTTGCTGCTGCCGTTATTAATTACGCAGATACTTGAATTGCTACTAATTTTGCTGTTGCATCTGCTGTTGTTAATTATGCTGATATTTGAGGAGCTACTCTCAGAGTCTGTTGCCTGTTGCTGCTGCTGTAATTAATAGTGATGTCATGATATTTGAAGAGGAACTTTGTTTGCTCTTGCTGCTGTTGTTAGAAATTGTGCTGATAATTAAAGAGGTACTCTGTTTGCTGTTGCTGCTGCTGTTATTAATTATGATGATATTTGAACAGTTGCTGTGTTTGCTGTTGTTGCTGTCGTTGTTAATTATGATGATATTTGAATAGCTGCTCTGTTTGCTGTTGTTTCTACTTTTATTAATTATGCTGATATTTGAGCAACTATTCCGCTGCTGCTGCTGTTATTAATTATGATTATATTTGAACAGCTTCTCTATTTGCAATTGCTGCTGCTGTTATTAATTATGATGATATTTGAATAGCTGCTCTGTTTGCTGTTGTTGCTACTTGTATTAACTATGATGATATTTGAACAGGTACTATGTTTGCTGTTATTGCTGTCGTTGTTAATTATGATAATATTTGAATAACTGCTATGTTTGCTGTTGTTGCTACTTTTATTAACTTTGATGATATTTGAACAGGTACTGTGTTTGCTGTTATTGCTGTCGTTGTTAATTATGATGATATTTGATTAGCTGCTATGTTTGCTGTTGTTGCTACTTTTATTAATCATGCTGATATTGATGCAACTACTCTTTTTGCTGCTGCTGCTATATATTATGATAATATTTGAACAGCTACTCTGTTTGCTGTTGCTGAAGCTGTTATTAATTATGCTGATATTTGAACAGCCGGTCTGTTTGTTGTTGCTGCTGTTATTAATTACGCTGATATTTGAACAGTTACTGTGTTTGCTGTTGTTGCTGTTGCTGTCGTTGTTAATTATGATGATATTTGAATAGCTGCTCTGTTTGCTGTTGTTTCTACTTTTATAAATTATGCTGATATTTGTGCAACTACTCTGTTTGCTGCTGCTGTTATTAATTATGATTATATTTGAACAGCTTCTCTGTTTGCAATTGCTGCTGTTGTTATTAATTATGATGATATTTGAATAGCTGCTCTGTTTGCTGTTGTTGCTACTTTTATTAACCATGATGATATTTGAACAGGTACTGTGTTTGCTGTTATTGCTGTCGTTGTTAATTATGATGATATTTAAATAGCTGCTATGTTTGCTATTATTGCTAATTGTATTAACTATGATGATATTTGAACAGGTACTGTGTTTGCTGTTATTGCTGTCTTTGTTAATTATGATGATATATGAATAGCTGCTATGTTTGCTGTTGTTGCTACTTTTATTAATCATGCTGATATTGATGCAACTACTCTGTTTGCTTCTGCTCTATTTATTATGATAATATTTGAACAGCTACTCTGTTTGCTGTTGCTGAAGCTGTTATTAATTATGCTGATATTTGAATAGCCGGTCTGTTTGCTGTTGCTGCTGTTATTAATTACGCTGATATTTTAACAGTTACTGTGTTTGCTGTTATTGCTGCCGTTGTTGATTTTGATGATATTTGAATAGCTGCTCTGTTTGCTGTTTTTATTAATAATGATAACATTTGAACAACTTCTCTGTTGCTGATGCTATTTTTAATTAGGACACTACTTGAACAGCTACTATGTTTGCTGTTGCTGCTGCTGTTATCAATTATGATGATATTTGAACATGTTCCGTGTTTGCTGTTGCTGTTATAAATTAAGATGATAATTGAACAGCTACTCTGTTTGATGTTGCTGTTATAAATTATGATAATATTTGAACAGCTACTCTGTTGCTGCTGCCGTTGTTAATTATGCAGATATGTGAACAGCTACTATTTTTGCTGTTGCATCTGCTGTTGTTAATTATGCTGATATTTGAAGAGCTTCTCTCAGAGTCTGTTGCCTGTTGCTGCTGCTGTTATTAATTATGATGATATTAGAAGAGGTACTCTTGCTGTTGCTGCTGTTATTATAAATGTTGCTGATATTTAGAATGGTACTCTGTTTGCTGTTGCTGCTGTAATTAATTATGATGATATTTGGAAAGGTATTGTGTTTGCTGTTGTTGCTGCCGTTGTTAATTATGATGATATTTAAATTGCTGCTCTGTTTGCTGTTGTTGCTACTTTTATTTATTATGCTGATATTTGAGCAACTACTCTGTTTGCTGCTGCTGTTATTAATTATGAGTATATTTGAACACCGACATCTCAATTCATCTGTAACTTGAGCCTCTGTTTAGCATACCTGAAATGTGTTGATTAGTTTCTTATTTTCATAATTCATATATTTTCTGTTTAATAGGAAAAACAGAACGCGACGGTGTATACATTTACTCAGAAGTATTGAAGACAGAACTCTGAAGTGACATAAACTCATTGTCCCTAACCAGTGATAGCTTGTAGCTATTTATTATCGTGTGCTACCTACCTACGTTCAACTATCAAAATTTGTTTTCCTGAATTAATCGCGTATGTTTAGTCAAGAGATTTTTATCTTAATTAGCTAGGGTAAAACAGTAAAGTTCAGTCAATATTATGTGTTCAAACTGCTTGTGACAGATATCATGTGACTTTGTTTACATGATGACGTCGCTGTTTAGTAGCCGATTCAACGACTGGCCAACATGTGGACGATTGTGATGTACAGTAGACAGGTATACTGCACTCAGCTGGTTGTTATTGTAGCGGACCACACGCGTTTTTGTTGGAGCGCATGATTATGTAGTCTCTTGATAATTTCATAACACTGACACAGACTGTATTGTTATCATTGCTTGTCAGTGTGTACTGGTTATTACTCACTGTATATAAGTTTGCAATATTGACATTCTTTGAAACAGGTATATATATATAATGCAGAAGATAATTAAAAATAGATAATGATGATAACGAGTGATGATGATGATGATGATGATGATGATGATGATGATTATGATGATGATGATGATGATGATGATGATGATGATGATGATTATATACTAGTTATTGATATTGATGATGGTTATGATAATACTGATATAATGATGGAAATGATGATGATGATTAAGATTATGATAATGTTGCAGATGATGATGAGGTTGATTTTGTTGAAATCTAAATATTATATGTTGATTTTGATAATAATGATTTTTAAGAAACTGATGATGATGATGATGATGATAATGTTGCTGCTGATGATGATATTGATGAAATATAAATATTATATATTAGTATTTATGATAATGATTTTGATGAAAATGATGATGATGATGATGACTATGATGTCATAATGTTATTGATAATAATGATGATTATAATAATAATGATATTGATGACAGGTTATTATGATTAAAGTGTTTTTGATAAAAGATTATGATAATGATAATGTTGCTGATGGTGATGACTTTGTTAAAATATAAATATTATAATTATGTTGATTTTGATAATAATGATTTTGATGAAAAGATAATGATAATGTTGCTGATGGTGATGAGGTTGATTTTGTTGAAATATAAATATTATATGTTGATGTTGATAATAATGATTTTGATGAAAATGATGTTGCAGCTGCTGCTGCTGATGATGATGATGATGATAATGATGATGATAATGTTGCTGCTGATGAAGATATTGATGAAATATAACTTTTTATGCTAATATTGATAATAATGATGTTGATGAAAATGATGATGATGGTGATGAGGCTGATTTTGTTGAAATATAAATATTATATGTTGATGTTGAATATAATGATTTTGATGAAAATGATGTTGCTGCTGCTGCTGCTGCTGCTGATGATGATGATGATAATGATGATGATAATGTTGCTGCTGATGAAGATATTGATGAAATATAACTTTTTATGCTAATATTGATAATAATGATGTTGATGAAAATGATGATGATGGTAATGAGGTTGATTTTGTATATACATGTAATTATGTTGATTTTGATAATAATGATTTTGATGAAAAGATAATGATAATGTTGCTGATGGTGATGAGGTTGATTTTGTTGAAATATAAATATTATATGTTGATTTTGATAATAATGATTTCGATGAAAATAATGATGCTGATGATGATGATGATGATGTTGCTGCTGATGATGATTTTGATGAAATATAAATATTATTATATGCTAGTATTGATAATAATTATTTTGATGAAAATGATGATGATGGTGATTATGATGTCATAATGTTATTGATTATAATGATGATTATTATAATAATGATATTGATGACAGGTAATTATGATTAAACTTTTATTGATAAAATATTGTGATAATGATGAAATGTAAAACTGATATAACTGTTAGATTATGTTAATGATGATAATATTAATATGATGATAATGATGATTTATAAAGAGGATTACGATAATGATAATGAGGAAAATAATGATGATTAAGATGATGATGATGATAATCAGTTATATAGAGGATTAATTGATGATGATGATAATAATGATGATTAAGATGATGATGATGATGATGATGATGATGATGATGATGATGATGATGATGATGATGATGATGATGATGATGATTAAGGTGATGATGATGATGATGAAATGTAAAGATGGTACTATTATTGATGGTGATGAGTTTAATGATTGTTGATGATGAGTTTAATGATGATATACTAGTTATTGATAATGATGATGGGTCACATCACTATATATCATCATAATTTGAGTGCATTTATTAATGTTGATTATGATGTTGATAATGATGATGATGATGATGATGATGATGATGATAATTATACTCATGATGCTAATGATCATGGTGGTTGATGATGACGATTTTGTGAAAGAAAGTGAATTACTCTTTTTGATGAATTGTTGATAGTAAAGTAAGCAGCTATATTCTATGACATCAACACTTGTTTATATATCTTATGTGTGATGTTAAGGTAATGTGTTTAGTAGTTTATCTTAAATAAATGATTCTTATATATATTTTTTTATAAAATGATAGTTGTTGAGTTCTGTCCTTAGATAGATATTTAGTAGGTTTTTTTTTTTCTGTATGTGTATATATATGTGTGTGTATATGTATGTATTTGTGTGTGTATGTGTATATGTGTATGTATGTAAGTATATGTATGTGTATGTATGTGTATATGTGTGTATATGTATCTTTTTACATTTTCCATTTTGCAGTAACAAAATTAACAATAGTTTTTCATGTTTTGTATTAAAATTATGTATCTCTGTTACTAAGGAGTCATGAGAACATAATAGAATATAAACCCCTATAAGTCTTCTAAATGTGATTAATATGTTGTAATTCGCCAAAATTTCACTACACATGTTACAGTTGACGCAAACGATAGCGTCAGTGTTTTTCCTATTTTTAACTCTTAATTTTCTCTATCATATTTTTCTTCTATCCTTCTCTCTTAACTTTACTTCAGCAATAGACACTTTGCAGATGGTTGTATTACGTTTTAGTCTGGTTTTAATTTTACTTTTACTAGATTCGGATGATATTAAAAATAATCCAGGCCCAGTTAGTTCTGAACATTGTCTATCAGTTTTGCATTGTAAAATTAGAAGTATTCGAAACAAAATGGAGTTATCAAAGACTTATTTTTTGATTTTGATTTGTTATGTTTTACGGAAACTTATCTTGATGCTCTAGTTACAAATGATGAGATTCTTCTTACAGATAACTACGATGTCCCATATAGAAAAGAAAGAACAAACCATGGTGGGGGTATTTTGATATATCTGTCGAAATTATTTATTCATAAAAGAATTCATCAATTAGAAGTATATTGCAGCGAATCTATTTGGGTTGAAAATAAATAAAAAAAATAAAATTTTCTAATAGGCACATTTTATAGCCCCAAAACAGCTGATGCAATTTTTTTTGATAAGCTAAATAATAATATTGAAAGAGCTTTTGAAATTACAAACATGTATTGATCATTGGTGATTTAAATGAAAATGTAATGAATTCGAATTATCACAATCTAAGAGAAGTGCTAAGCACAAACTCATTAATAAATACAGTAAATTAACCCACATGTATCAGTGCTATTTTAGATCCTATTTTAATTCCAGAGGACCTTCGTTATATCGAATCTGGTACGCTTCCAGTCCCACCTGACGTCAATGATCATAGTGCCACATATACGAGTATAACTTTGCCTTTTTTTTACAATTTACAGCCAACTTATACTCGCACAGTATGGCTATATAAAAAAGCCAATTTTAACTTATTGAATGATCTCTTATCAGACTATGACTGGAGCGATATTTTAAGTGAAACTGTAAATGATGCCTGTAATAGTTTTACAGATACCTTTTTAGTACTTGTCAAAAGATGCATACCATTCAAAACGGTTACTGTACGCCTCAATGATAAACCTTGGTATGACTCCACTATCCGAACATATTCAAAAATAAGAGATCGACTGAAATCCAAAGCATTAAGGTCAGGAAATTCAGGTGAAAATTTCTTTTACACCTTGGATCTTACTCTAACTGATTTGTAATTCAATGATAAAAGAGGTTTCTTGAAAGTTATAAGACGTTTTGTTAAAAATAATGACACCTCTAGTAATGTACCAGCATTATTTGGTGCCACAACAACAAGTGAAACTGAGTTATTTCTAAATGATCATGAAAAAGCTGACTGTTTGAATTCCTACTTTGCATCTATCTCTTGTATTAATGAAGATAATATTCATCTTCCCCCAATTTCGTTGAAAACTTATAATGTTCTTGATAACGTCATGGTAACAGAAACGGAAGTAGAAGATATAATTCTCTCATTAAATCCAAATAAGGCAAGTGGGCCGGATGTTATAAGTCATAAATTTTCCATCACATGAATAAACTAATAATGAAATAATTTTAAAAAACAAAATGTATGCTTTCTTTTTCGTTTCAGTATATATATATATGAATGTATGTTACAATTTGACTGATATATATATATTTGTACGGTTTGTTGAGGGATGGCCCACCCCGACCCTCACAGACCTATTACGGGGTGATTAAATGGATCACTTTTCAGTGATTGAAATTAAAACAAAAAAAAATGTTAAAAGGAGTTGCCAAATCAGTATCTAAACCGTTAACATTATTATTTAATCGCTCTCTGTCAGAAAGCATTGTTTCCAGATAGGTGGAAAACAGCAAATGTAATTCCTATATTTAAAAAAGGAGATAAATCCATGGTTTGTAATTATAGACCAGTGTCATTATTCAGCTGCACCGGAAAATTATTTGAAAGATAAGTGTTCAAATATATGTATACTTTTTTTAATTGGCAATAATTCATTACATAAATATCAATCGGGTTTTTTACCAAACAAATTTTCAATTCATTGATATATATCATCATATTTGCCAATCATTTGACAGTAAACAGCATTTCTGTATGATATTTTGTGATATTTCTTAAGCATTTGGTAGAGTCTGGCACAAAGGTTTATCATTTAAACTAAAATAAAAATGGGGTAAATGCCAATATGCTCAATTGGATTAATAACTATCTTAGTGATAGAAAACGAAAATGGTGATTCAAACGTGTAACTCTGATTTTTAATCTATATCGGCAGGTGTTCCTCAAGGCTCTGTACTTGGTCCTTTACTGTTTCTTATTTTCGTCAACGACATAACAGAATCATTATTAAGTTTAACACGATTGTATGAGGATGACAGTTCACTTTTCTGTTCAGCTGCAACTCTTCAAGATATAGAAGGGATAATAAATTATGATTTGAAAATGATCTCTAATTGGGCCAGTCAGTGGCTAGTTAAGTTAAATCCAGATAAAACTGAAGCTATGCTATTTACTTTTAATCAATATGAGGCTTTGCCTCAACTTATGTTTAATAGCACACCAGTCACTTTTATTAATTATCACAAATATCTTGGATTAACCTTAAATTACACTGGTAAATGGGGTACTCATATAGAAAATATTAAAAAATCAGCATCTAAAGTGTTAGGATTAATGAGAAAATTAAAATTTACCCTTAGTAGAAATGCCCTCAATCAAATTTACTTATCATATGTTAGACCCATTTTTGAATATTCATCAATTGTTTGGGATGGATGCCCAAATCATAAAGCTGAATCACTTGAAAAATTACAAAATGAAGTAGCAAGAAATGTAACAAGATCAGTTTCTTTACAAAATCTTTATACAGATTATGGATGAGTTTCTCTCAAAGAAAGGCGAAAGCAACAAAAAATTATGTTCATGTACAAAGCCACAAATAATATGGTCCCTTCCTATTTAGGCGATTTGATTCCTCCATTGATTCGCAACACTGCTGATTATCAATTAAGAAATTCGGACAATGTAGCAACTCCTTACTGCAGAACTGAAATAAGTAGGCAATCTTGTATACCTTCCTCGATAGCATTGTGGAACAAGTTAGACCCAGCAGTTAGAGCGATAGACTCAAGTATATCTGCCTTTAAACAATATAAGAATGTCACCTAAAAAACCTCCAAATTATTACTCGGAGGGAAACAGATACTTATCAACTCTGCATGCTAGAATCAGAAATAACTGCAGTAATTTGAATAGTGATATGTATTTAAACCATTTAAAAAATAATCCCGTCTGTACTTGTGGATATTTGACTGAAGATGATGGGCACTACTTTTTTAAATGTGACTTATATGTAGCTTCAAGAATGTATTTATTTAGCTCAATTAGAGCATTCCAACCAATAGGTTTAAGGTTAATATTATATGGCAATTCTAATCTTGTATACGATGATAATACTAAACTATTTAAAGCTGTATAACAATTTATTAAATCTTCAAAAAGATTTGAATCCGAGTACTAATTAAGAAATCCGTCATAAAAAGTATTGTTACATCCAATAAGAGACAAAAAAAAAAGCTTTCTATAACGATTGACAAACATTCATAATCAATATTGATAGATATCTAGAATATGTAAACAGTTACTTTAATGACAACAATGTAAATCATACTGGGTTAATCTTTTTTATTGTTGTGTTACAAGTCTGCATAGTGTCTAAATGCTTCTATTGCATTCCTATTCCTTTTCCAGTCTTTTATTATTTATTTTTTAACCTTATAAGAACTAAATCGAATTGATATTACTGATTTTTTAAGAAATATTTTTTCTCTTTTATTTCAATTGGTATTAACTGATGGATAATTGTGTACACACTGTGGTAAGTCTCTTTTCATTTTGTATTAACCCTTTATCATGTGTCATGCCATGTCATGTTTTTTCGTCTTCAATTATTTGTAATATTTTAGTGGAAGGGCCGTAACTAATGTTGTGAGAACTTATACAGTTTATGTATAACATTGACCCATATAAGTGTCTTCCATAATGTCCTTCAATACCAAACTTTTACATGCATCAGGTCAGCTAAATATCAAAATTCTTATACTTCCTTGTCTCCATCCCGGTATGAATAATATTGTTTCAGGTAAATTCATTATGTATTCAGCGCTTTGGAACAAATTCACATTCATATCCGAAAATGAGCTTTCTGAAATGTCACCACTACGAGTATTGATTTTATTTCCGTAGTTGGTTCTTCGACTTCGTTATGTACGAGCACTTCTGGTGGTTTAGAACAAAAAACAATATACTCTGCTGTGCTTTTCGATCGCTTCCTTGACAAAATTTACATTTCTGACATCTCGAAATGAAAATACTTCGCTTTGTAAATATCCTAATGCGACTCGACTTTTAATAAACCAAACGGCGACATTAGACCCCGAAACTGAAAGTAACAGAAAGGAATTATGCGCGTAGCGATGCGCAGTAACAACCCGCAGAAACGTCTTTAAACGAATCATCAGATATCTGAATAATGGCCAATGGCTGTTTCACATTACATATATATTTATTGTCGCATGATCGCAACGCCGAATAAATTGAGGGGAAATGAATGTTATCACCTGCGAACACACTTAAGTATATACATGTTTGTAATATTCAGCCCTATTCACTCGTATACTGACAGTGTACAATTGAAGGCGTAAGATATCACCCGAGACTGATATAAGTGTTTCTGAATATGTGTTGATAAACGGACGATATCTAAGTTAACAATACATTTAACTGACATGATTTATTGTATGTATTATAAAACATCGTCACGTGGTCAGAGGGTGGAGCGATAGTCGTTCTTGGATCAAGTCAATTTAAACAATAGTTTACATGTTTAAATATCCCCTTACTATCACCTTCCTCATTCACACTAATTGACATGGTTTATTACATATATTATAAAACATCGTCATATAGTCAGTGGGTGGAGCGAAAGTCGTTCTCGGGTCAGGTCAATTTAAACAATAGTTTACATGTTTAGATATCCCCTAACTATCACCTTACTCATTCACACTAATTAGAATATGTATTTACAATAGTTTACATGTTTAAATATCCCCTAACTATCACCTTACTCATACACACTGATTGGAATATATATTAATGATGGCAAACCTATGTGACCTTATCGTATGGAGTGGTGTAAAATCGACTTTTAGTTTATATATTACATATCCAGTTTTATGAGTGGATGAAGACTTCAGAGTTATTATGGGTAGGAACACGGTCATTCCGCAAGTAACTGGAACACTTTCTCGCTTAAAGTTTTGAGAGCGAACGGTTCTCGCACTTTAACGGTGAGAGATAAGTGCTCTTGAGACGGCGCTTAATAACACTCGGCCACGGAGGATACTGTGAACTCAGAACGGGAAAGTAGATTACATAATGGATAGGGATATACCCGGATGCATATTCTTGTTCCTTTCGATTTGAAAACCATGTAAGTAGAATACCACTGAAGATAGACATGTGAGCCATTTTCGTTTCAGTGAATATTGTTGAAATAAATCAAAACTATTTTCAGCCAAGATACATAATTACAATGGTTCCAGTACAGAATTAACCACAGAATGTTAGAAACAAATTATTTACTTAAAGAAATGAACACTTCCAACTCTGAAAAGTGTAGATTTTGTGATAAATCTGTAGAACACATTAAACATATTTTCTATGATTGTGAAATATCAGAGACTTTTTGGACAAACCTATCAATTTTCATCAAAAATAAATGTACTAATGTAATAACTAATTGGTCGGTTTCAGATATAATAATAGGGAATAAAAATATGATTTAATACTAAATAACATTTTGATACTCGAATAATACCACATATTCTATCATAAACAAATAAAGGTAGGACCGTCTTGTGCCAATTTTATAAATGACTTAAAATCAGTTTACAAAATTGAAAAATGTGTAGCCTTTGAACTAAACTAAAAAAAAATGCATTCATTACATAAGCATAATTTCTGAAACTCTCTAGTTGTACCAACATTCTACTATATTGACAAATATTATTATGTGGACTATTGTTACAATGATTTATCTGAGTATATCATTCGAATATATTTTGATACGAGTGTCTGTGATGCCTGTGATGCCCTTCCTTTTTACTTGTGTTGTTCATGTAAAAAGAAGTGTTGTTTTTGTGCATATAACAATATAATGTAAATAATATGTCATTTTTTCTACATACACCTTCTCAATATTTGCTTCACTAAACCATGAAACAAACACAGTTTAAATCATCATGAGGGTATGAAAATGCGTTTTACTATTCCGGACAACCATGTTTGTTTGTTTTTCTTGTTTATTACATATATCACATGTAGAGATAGTGTATATATAAAAATCCTCTCTCTCCTGTTTGTATGGTGACAGAAAAAAATGAGAAAAATACCTTCTAAAATTTGAGATAAAAACATCTGTAATCATTTTTAGAAATATTGCTTCCAAAGGAAAACATAAATGCAGAATGAATAGAGAAGAAAAACATATCCAATTTAGTTATGAATTGTTAAATAAAAAGTAAAAATGTTATAATACAATATTACTTTAAAAATTATATCTATGCCATATAATGTAATTTTGTAAGGTGTATAGAGGGATGGCCCAATCCTACCCTCATACACCTATAACGGAGTGATTAAATGGACCACCTTTTGGTGGTTGAAATTAGAAAATATATATAACATCAATAAATAAATAAGTGATTTTTTTCAATTGGAATATATTTAGTCATAGTAAAAATAACTATTAATGTATTTTGCTCAGATTTTGCTCATATTCGATCATAAAATACAGAGAGGAAAATAGTAATGCTGGTTTACTCTTTTTTGTTTACACATAGACTATACGTAATTTGTGTATTAACGAGTTCATTTATTCACGTAACGTTGTATTTACTTATTAAACGTTATATTTCAAGGTGTAACCACATTGTTATAGTGCATAAATTTCCATCTAAAATCTTTAAGCATGTATACATGTATATTGACGATATTGTTTGCAGGCAGACACATCGGATCCACAACCGTTTGGTCTTAATTGCATCGTTAATCAATGATATGCGTTGTTTGTTTAATCTGTATCACCTTAGTTATAGACATATACTATTGATAAAGTTATCGTGGTATTGAAATAAAATTTATTAGATAAATAGGTACAGTTATTAATAGTTGTTAGCGACTCGATCGTGGAGTCTATCGGCGTTCCATGTCTGGCTACCTATCTGCAAATGTCTATATGTCTATCTAACTGTCTGTCTTGTATCTCTTCCACATAATGCACAACATGCATTCTCTATTTCCTTGTGCGAACATATGTCGGCGCGTATCTATCTCTATTCTTCATGATGTCGTCTTATTAACGTTTATACTGTTCTATATGTTTTACTCAGATTCGTTGAATGAAGTACATATTCCTTGTACAAGTGACGCGGATAGAGAAATTCGACATTTGCCAGAAATTAGTAAGTTATTAAAATTATTGTGTCTGATTGTAAGGTCCATCTGCGGGAATGCATGATTGACTGTGCATCTACATATCTGCTTCAGATATAGATAAACAAAATATCAGACAACTGAATATTGGTTAATGTCTATTTCTCTGCATTGAAGAGTATGTCTCATAATACGGTGCATATATATATAGATTTAGCATATTAAACACAAGTTTTGACAAGTTTACCATACATTATCTGTGTCCTTGTGTGAACATATGCTGATGCGTATCTGTTTCTTGTTTACATGATGTTGCTCTTATAAGAGTTGATAGTGTTTTATATTTATTACTCATATCCGTTAGTTGAAGAATGTATGCCTTTTACAAATGAAGCGAATAAGGATATTGAACAAGAGATTGGAAGCAGTAAGTTATTTAAAATTTTTGTGTCTGAATGTCACGCCCATCTGCTGGCATGCATGCTTGACTGTGTATTTGCATATATGAATCAGATATAGCTGTTAGCGGCTCGATCGTGTAGTCTATCGGCGTTGCATGTCAGGCTGCAAAATTATGTACATTGATATAGCACTGATATTGATTTAGCATATTAAAGATAAGTATCGATGCATGTTCATCTTTGCAAATGCAATTAGATGACTGAAAGTCTATTTTATGTTTAGGACTGATCCTTGTCTGAGTCAATGTCATATTGATTTGTTTATGAAAGAAACGGCCTGTATTACATAATGAATATATATTGCATTGAAAGGTAAATATCATTTTCAATACTATAGTTTAGTATTGGTGCTTTACGCAAAACGGAAAAAAAGTTTATGTTAAGCAGCCCTTCTTGTATATATTATAAAACTGCTACATGTATTTGCTTTCAGTAGGTTCATTGATTATTAGTATTCCTCTTTGAGAATGAATACTGGAGTCAATGAATATAATAAGACTTCCTCGGGAATGACTTCTGACCCCAAAAAAAACCCACAACAGATGGGTCAGACAATTAAAGGTCATTACATTGGTATAGTTGATGTAACCATTACCATGATAAAGTAAAAATGGGTGTATTGTACAGGTATTGACACATTCAAACTGCCAAATTGCCATACAACAGCAAGATTCAGTGCTAATTATTAACTAAATATCGGTTGCTTTGCTGTGCGATAAACGAATCTCTATGCGTTACAAATGATTATATACATATAGAGTTAGCTAAATCAATCGCTTTGAGAGTATTTCCTGGAAATCAGAAACTATCGCAGAAAGTTATTTTTAAAAAACGAATTTCAAAAGGGGAGTTTTGTACCGTTAATAAAAACGCATCAAAACTAGTAATTGGAAAATATCACTGCAATATTTTTTTTTTATATACTACAAGGCGTACACACACATTGTGATATTGTTTAAATGTCCAACTAAAAACTTTAAGTATGTAAACATAGACAGTAGCTTTTGCAGGCAGACACATCGGATCCACAATCGTTCGGTCGTAATTTCGATCGCTAATCAATGATATGTGTTTTTTGTTTGATCTGTATCACCCTAGTTATATACATATATTATTAATGTAGTTGTCGTGAAGTTAAAATAAAATAATTTGACGAATTATTACAATTATACATAATACTTGTTTCTGTATGTATATGTATGTTGTTAGCGGCTCGTGCTCGGCGTATATCGGCGTTTCATGTCTGGCAGTCTATCTGCACATGTCTCTAAGTCTACTTGTCTATCTTGTAACTCTTATATACGCCCCACACAATGCTTTCCATGCATTATCTGTGTCCTTGTGTGTACATATGTCGGTGTGTATCTGCTTCTATTTTGCATCATGTTGTTCGTATAACTTTTTTATATTGTTTTATATCTATTACTTAGAATCGATAAATGAAAAACACAGTCCTATAATAAATGAAACGAAAGACGATATTCCTCAATGGATAAAAATTCATGGTAATTACACTGGAACAGCTGATGTTACCATTAACATGCTGAAGTAAAAATGTGGGTAGTGTACATATATCAACACATCCCAACTACCGTACAACAGCAAGGTTCAGTGCTAATCATTAAATATCGATTGCTTTACAATGCAATAATCAAATCTTTCTTCGCTCAAAATGATTATATACACATAAAGTTAGCTAATTCAATTGCAAGGAGAATATATCCTGGAAATCAGAAACTATTGCAGAAAGTCATTTTTAAAAATTCATCTTCTAACAGAAAGTTTTCAACCGTTAATAAAGAACGCGTCAAAAGTATTGATTGGAAAATAACACTGCAATAGTATTTAAATTACAAAGCGTACATACACAGTGTTATATTGTACAAATTTTCATCTAAAAACTTTTAGTATGTTTGTATAGACGGTAGCGTTTGCAGGCACACACATCGGATCTACATAGGTCGTTATTTCGACCGTTTTTTAATGAGATGTGTTGTTTGTTTAATCTGTATCACCTTACTTATATACATATATATATATGTATGTAGTTATCGTGGCGTTGAAATAGTATTAATTTGATAAACAGTTATTTACGAGGGGGTGGGGGGATTGGGGTTAGAAAGTTCGTATCCATTTGCTATAACAATTTTTTAACAATTATACAATGCACAATAGTGTTATTGTATTTGAAATAAATGCATATGGGACATATTTTGAAAATTACAGCACGATATGTCAACTATTCACAGCATATCAGTTAGATAGGCTGACGCAGACTGATGACAGTGTTATCAACAAAAAACGACGTCAATATTTTAAACAGGTGCTTTTGTATCAAATTTACTGAGTCACTCCATCTCCAAACACTCTCCTCATGGTCTATATGTTTTAGCCACCATTTGCACCATTTATTGAACTTCCGAAAGATGGTAAACTGGACACAAAATTTTGTAAAACATGCTTCAGTTCCAATATTTCTTCATAAACTTGCCATTTGCTTTTTTAAATAACTGATTCCCGACCATCTCAAAAACATTAGTTTTGTTACATTTCAACACTTGAAACATTAGATTAACCATACATATGTTTGTTTCTCTGTTTGAGCAGGTGTATTACCTAACATGGAGCAGAACTTTACGTTACTACGTTATTCTGCGTGCTAATCCATTTGCAAGTGCTCCGACGTCATTTTGTTTCAAACAGAAAGGCATACCGTAACACCATAATATTGACGTTATTTGGAAATGTGCATATTTTTTATTTAAAGAAACCGTTTTGACAACGCTACGCTAATTTGAATAATATAGGTATGAAAAAAACAAAAATTGACCTGACTTCGTAAACCGACGTTTCTATAGTTACTACAGACTATCAACTGATGATAAAAAAATATAATTTTTTTGCAAAATAACTACAAATATATAACGGTACAGGCTACCTGAAAATTCTTCAAATTGAATGATCAAAAAAAAAGTGATTTTACTGTATGTATGTGTATTGTTAGCAGCTCGATCGTGAAGTCTATCGGCGTTTAATATCTGGCTGTCTATACGCACACACACACACACACACACACACACACACACACACACACATATATATATGTTTATCTACTTGTCTGTCCTGTATCTCTTCCTTGTGTCCCGAATAATGCTCTACATACATTATCTGTGTCCTTGTGTGGACATATGTCAATGTGTATCTGTCTCTAGTTTACATGGTGTTGCTGTTATAACCGTTTATTGTGTTTTATATTTTTTTCTCAGATCCGTTGGATGAAGAACAAATGTCTTTTACAAACGAAGCGAAAAAAATACATTTGTCGAAAGATTGGAAGCAGTAAGTTATTGTGTCTGATTGTCACGCTCATCTGCAGGCATGCATGCTTAATTGTGCATTTGTATATATGATTAAGATAAAGTGAAACAAATTATCAGACATCTGAATAATGGTCAATGTCTATTTCCCTACATTTAAGAGTATGTCTCTAAAAGTTACGGTGCATATGTATTTTAATTGAAAAATTCTGTACATTTATATAGCATTAATATTGATTTAGCATATTAAAGAAAAATATCGATGCATGTGCATCTTTACAAATGCCATCAGATGTTTGAATGTCTAGTTTATGTTAAAAACTGACCTTTTTACTGGAATTGTCTGAGTCAATGTCCTATTGGATTGTTTATTAAAGAAATTGCCTTTATTACATCATGAATGTGTAGTGTTTTTTTTACATCGATAAAACATATTCTTAAGTAAACGATAATATAATTTTTCAATTATATGAAGTTCATTATTCTGGTGTCACTTTCACCGTTTGTTTGCAACAACTGTGATTTGGAAGGTTACTTCCACAAAGTTGTCTGAAATATGTTTCTACTATATGCTGTTATTTCTGCAATGTTGCCGAACCTGAAGTGGTAAATTTCTTCCATAAATTAGCCAACAGTTTATAAATATATGAAAAGCAAAGATTTGTCTGTTTAACCACTTCCTTTGCCTTCAGCTAATATACAACTAAACATGTTAGATATATTCTGTACAAAGACCTTTATCATTCTTTGCCCTTGCATTGTAACGACATTAGCAAGATCCTAATTAAATGGGACTCATATCTGAGTTGAACATCGATAGAAACATTAATGTATTGTAAGCAGTTCACCTTTGTTCTGTCTGCTAAATTATCAAATGATTTTATATTGGAAACATTCGAACAATGGTCCACGTTAAACAAAAAACATCAATTAATATACTTTATACTAAGTCCAGTTATTCACCTAGGGTAATTGTTACACTTCCATTATTTAACAATAATTCGAACTACGTTACATTCACATATTTCATACATTAAGACAGTGTACTGTTTTATTGTTATCCAATTAAGAAGCTACATGTTTCTTGGTTCAACATCGACACAAGTGTACACGCATAACAATAAGAGTTGGTGTAAAGCTTTGATACAAATACAAATCATTTTAAATATTCCAGAAATGTCCGGTATCTAGTTGTTTTATTTTACCTTTCACTCAAAATTATTATCATTTAAGTGTTTACACAATGTATTAATTCTGTTTGTAACGAAATGGTCTGTACGTATATACCAATTGTTTTCAAGTGACGGACCTTTAGGTTTTCTACACTCCCTTTAATTTTTAAAAAAAATCTAAATTTTCGAACTACGTAATATTCACATTTTTAATACCTTACATGTACAAAGTAGTTTAGAACTTTAATATATATAATTATATTTTTTATAATTTGTTCCGAAAATGTCGATTTGTTGCTGATTTGAGAATGTTTCACCAGATATGTAATATAGACGGGTTACAGAGGATATAACACGACACCAGTGGACTAAACATCTATTTAATATACTACATACATAACTATGGGGATACTGTTGCAGAATTTATTGAAAATAAATCAATGATATCACATGCACCAACGCATATATACATTGTCCATAATATAGCCTTTGATACTATAATAATAGTGTATAAATGAAGTCGTATCACAAGAGACTGAAAGAGTTTTTTTGTTTATATTACTTTCGTCTTAACGCTCACACACAAACATTACGGAATTTCACAAATACTCGCTGCATGCGCATATGTGCCTTCCGGTGATCAAGTTATCCTTTGTTACAACAATAGGCAATGCTCTAACTTTATGGCGGGTTATCTGCTATCAGTCTTGGTAACATTTTGTTGAATAAGGTTTCAAGTAACAGTAATGCAGTACAACAATACTGCCACAAAGTTACAGTATACCCGTTGATAATGAAGATATTTGAACAGTTACACTGCTGTTGGTGTGGCGACTGATGGAAGTAGCAATGATAACTTCTATAGTTTAACGACAATAAACCTAATACTGAGATGTAAATGAAGACCATACAGCAACACTAGTAATGATCTTAATACAAGACCAAATTCATTTACGGTCATAATTGTGATGTCGTGAAGAAAAGGCTTTGACTTTATACTTATGCAATATAAATATGAAACAGTACCTTGTGGTGTTAACCGGGTGCATTTTTGTGTTGAATGCTCATGAGATATGAACTTACATGTTACTAGGGAAGTGTTCTCGCTTTGCTCGTCTTACATGTATATTTGTTCACGTGAACTTGTGATCAATGAATTTCATGCCGTTAATGAAACGATTTAAAGATAAATAGTTCAAGCATAGGTGTAATATCATTGTTGTTTTTTGTTTTTTTTTATATTCTATTTTGCATACGATATAAATACACAGCATTGACATAAATGTTGCGTGATGAAATAATTAATCATATTTACTTTCTTGTCTTTGTTATATACGGTATTTCCATCTATCACAATGCATGAATATAAACACGGTTTGAGGTTATGGTAAGATCATTTAAGAGCAAAATAAGATAATAGGAGTGTTAAATTAAGAAAACCGGGGTTTGTTCGTGTGCTGTCATCTAGTCAGCCATGATTAATATATACCATTTTGTTAATATCTGTTCTAATTAATGTTTTATTTACGAATATGATTTTTTCTATCTCTTTCGCTATATTAATTATTTCCTAGTTCAAATAAATTTGAAATAGATGTAATGAATACATTTCACATAGGTGAAAAATACATAATCGTCTTTCTTATGCAATGTGGGTTTGCAAAATTTGAGTACATTAAAATAATTTGATTATATTTGATTGTTTAATTGTGAAAATTGTCATTTCATTTATTTCCAGGATTATATTTTTTGTTATTGTAATATTTTGTTTTCAAAAGAATACTAATTTATTATTATCAACACTTGATATTGATTTCATTGCCGTTTCAGACGATGCTAAAACAAGCAGTGAAACTAATTTATTGAATTCAAAACCGCTGTTTCCATGCAGCGATACAGGTCTTTTGAAGAGGAAGAGGAAGAAAAAAAGGAAAAGAGCACTTCATTCCATTTGACTTATTCGGTATCCATGTTTTATATCTAATGTATATTCTGTTTTATATTCAGTATTGAAGAGTTATAAATAGTACTTGTAATACAGTTAGAAACATTTCAACTAATATGATACTATCTTACTCACAAACACACGCGGAGGACTAGGATGGCCAATAGAGTGTAGGCCGCCCAAGCCAGACGTCGCGGGGTCGATTTGCCAAACACGACTCGCAAATGAAGTGTTAAAGTAGGTTAAAATATATTAATTACATTTGATCGTTTAAATGTAAAAAATATAATTTCATTTATTTCCAGGATTATATGTTTCGTTATTGTATTATTTGTTTTTAGCTGAATACGAATTTAATAATATTACAAAATGAGAAAAAGGTACGCCAGACGTCGCCGTGTTGATATCCAAGATACGACTCGGTGACCATTCAAGCATTAAACTCAGTGCTTGTTCTATCCAAGCATCATCCTAGAGAATGTTTAATATAGACACTAAGCTTGTGAATCTAGTTCGATGGATACAAAATAAATACAGGAAATAGAAAGTCGTGAATATAATTGAAAGAATAAACAACATTATGCTAGATAACCTTTATATATTATATTATATAAGGTATATAATAATAAATATTTTTGTCCATTCATATATTTGAATGAAACTTGATTCATGAGATTTTCTATTTAGTTGTCAATGAAAACTGACTAATAAAACCAGGCGCAACATTACAGAAGCAATGATTAACGTTAGAGTCGTAAAGTGAAACTGCTATTAATTTACAGCTATTGTGAGGAAAGCACCTGTGTTATTAACTAGCGACTTAAATATGTTCGTGGTAAATATATAGTTGTGTGTTTTTATTGCTCTGAAGAGCTGACATGATGACGATTGCGATTCGATGACAACCTTAGCATTTGTCAACCGGTGTTATGTGCTTATGTTACTCAAGATTGTCCTCTAGTATTGTTATGTTTGTTTGGTAAGAGACTTAGAATAAGTAAGCCAAATTTCAGTATTAAGGAGGAATATACCTTTTAAATTATTTTCGAAATCAGTGGAATATTTGGTATGTAATGAAACTATAAGTAATTTCCAATTTGAATATGCTTTTTTTTCTGGGGTAAATATAACACTTCTTTACCTATGACGTCGTAAACATGGCCATGTTTGGTCTTTTTGACGTCCCGATTTATAGCAGCAAAATCACGTATTTGTCGACTTCAGTCAAGTTATACCGAATGTACAGAATCGAAACACACATCACCACGTACACATTCAACGGATATATGCATTTACATATGCAATAATTACGACGAACGCCAAATTCTGAAAATATTAACGAAAAACGGAAATTATTATGTTCTCGATTTTTTCGAAAATAATGCTTCAAATCAAAATTACCAAAAAACAAACCGAGCGATTTTGGAATAATTTTTGTTTGATTTCTAACAACATGCTTCACAGTGATTGTGAGATTTTTAGAACAATTGACAAACTAGATTTTTTTTATTTAAAATTATTTAACCCCACCCTACGTCAATAAAGACGTCAACATATTGCATAATTCTACACGTTTTCCATAAGATTTTCGGCAGTTGATTAAGGTTAAATTATTTTTCTAAATCAGTGGTTCAATTAGTATATTATGAAACTAAAAGAAATTTCCAGTGTGAATATGTTTTTTATTGCAGCGGTCAATAGAATATATATTTATATGTGACGTCGTAAACATGGCCATGTTCAGCCTTTTTGACGTCCCAATGTATAGCAGCAAAATCGCGTATTTTTTCAACCTCAGTTGAGTTATTCCTAATACACAGAAAAGAAACATATATTACCATGTACACATTTGACGGATGTATGGATTTACAGATGCAAATATTATGACGAACGCCACATTTTAAAAATACTAGCGAAAAACGGAAATTATTTTTACTCTCGATATTTTGGTAAAAACGGTTTCAAATCAAAATTGCCAAAAATCAAATCAAGCGAATTTTGTATATTTTTTATATGTTTTCATACTATATATTGTACAATAATTGTGAATTTTTTAGAAAAAAATGTACGAACTAGATTTTTTATGATATTCAATTATTTATCCCTAGCCTACGTCAAAAACGCTTTAAAGCAAACGTCAACGTCGGTATAGCGCATGAGGTATACGTTTTGTGATAATTAAACAAGTTTGTTCTTACCATTATATTAGTATTTTGTGCACACTAGTTATATATACTTCTGCTGTTTAGTGGCAACTAATTTGTCTATAGCATTTATGATAGCGTGTCTGTTTGGTGCATGTACAAAACCGTCATTTTTTTTTCACTTACAGGGAACTGGATTCCAAAACAATATTCTCATTTCTGACTAGCTCCACGACTGCTAGTGAAATGTGGACATCACGGTTGTAAATTATTAGAACAACAGGTCTGGCCTTTCTAAATTCGGAGCGAATTTGGTATGTTTGAATATACAGTATTTTATATACATATTTTCCAATAAAACTGTACTTCATTTCTCTTATCGGTGTATTCGGCGCAAGCAATCTTTTTTCAATAATACCAGTTGTATTTTTGACGTTTAAAATAAATGTCGTCGTTCGATATACTTACGGCGCTAAAGAGTACACGACGTTGTGTGACGTCACGTCACAGTGACGTTTTCTTTAATAACAACTTTGAATTTTACCGGCGTATTTCACTGAAAACACGGTATTTTTCTTATAAATTTCACAATTTGCTTTATATTTGCGCTCATTCAAGCGCACATCATAATTTGTGAACGTTTTCACAATTTCATTAATTTTTATCAATACAGTTTAAAAAAAAAACCGTTAGTTAAAAGTTAATACCGACTTTTCGGCATATCGCCTTTATCATGATATAATAAATATATAAACACAGGAAGTAACGTCACATAACGTGACGTTAAAATAGCGGGAAAAACAAATGAGCCGCGTCGCGCGAAATTAGACTCAAATAATTATTCATCCAGGAGCCAAACACGCGACAAGACGGGGCTCATATAGAATATTATATGGGGGTTGTTTGTGTGTGTTTAATTTTATTAGAGGTATCTATAATGGAATGGTTTATAAACACAATGTTTGTGTGTTAATTGATTGTGTTTATTGAAAGCCAGGAGAAGACATTAAAAAATATCAAAAGAATCACCTATTTCTTAAATGCTATAAAACATGTGTTTTCAGGTTTTGGATTGGTTGAATATTAGTGTAATATATTTCTCATTTGCATATATTTCATGAATAAAAATAAGCAGATTTACATACAAATTAAAATATTATGTCAATTATACACATAAATAATAAGTAATAAACTTATATGTGAATTCAAGAGAAACAGGTGTGTATTGTAAGGATTTTTTTGTTGTTAAAAATCAAATATTGAAAAATAATAAAATGAAAAAAACAACTGTTTTGAAATAAACATGATTAAGAGTGTACATGTGTAAATACTATTTCCAAGCAGATATTTAAAGTTTAACAGAGTCCCTTATGATTATAATGATTCCATTTGTAACACAAAAAAATATAGGCTATACTATTGATGTAAACAGTAATTAAGATCTTATATTATTGCAAAATTTGCTTTCACAAATAAGATAAACACAAGTAAGAACACACGTGTGTTTTATGACCAGATGCAAAATTGTTATACAAACACTTTCCTTTTCTTTTAATGAGAAAAAAAACAGAAGTTGGATCATTATAAAATAATATATAAGTAGAGAAAGAATAAAACCAACAATAGAAAAAATCGAGGCAGCAGGAGATTTTCACTCAAGTACTTTCTCCACAAAATAAGCAAAGAGGCCATCCAGGAGGGCAAATTTTATCACTCATAAATCTGTGAAAATTGTAAAATTAATAGTCTTTATTTTTAAGGTATAAGGGGGATGTACAGGTTCCATAACAAATCAAATTTTTCCACCTCAATGTTATTTTTGGCAATACATCGTTCTGTTTCATACAACATTTTAAGATAGTGCTTGAATAGTTCAAAAATAGGAATATAGTTTTTCATTTTTTGACAGTAAATGAAGTGTTTAGCAGTATATTGCAGCCTATTCAAAACAGTTTCGAATTTCATACTGCCAAAGATTATGTCTGAAGATGACCAGTCTGTATTTATTTTATTGCACTCTTCATTCAGATAATGTTTAAATCTTTGAAAAAAAAAATGTTGCGTTACTATGCAATCAATAAATATATGATTAATAGTTTCAGTTTCTCTTTGACGAAAGGAACATACATCGGATTCTTTAATCTTTATTTTACAAGCAAAGAGTTTGTTATAAGAATTCTGTGATAAATTCTAAATTAGAACCAATGTAAATTTGTGTCTTTAGTGACATTGGAAGGGAGAGCGTAATACTTACTATATACCAGATTAATTCGAATATTTAAATCATTCTCCCATTTTGTTTTAGAAGTTGGAATAAAATCATTATTCATGAAATGTTGGTAAATTGTTATACAGCCCCTTTTATATTTCAGGATTGTTGACATTGTATATGGTATTGAAGGGTAAAGGCAAATGCATGATAAATGTTGAAAAGATAACTTATCTAAGTAGTGTCTAACTGATGCTACGAGTCCTTCAAATTCGATAAAGTTGGTGTTAACACTATATTTTTCAGTGAATTCTCTGTAGGCGAAGACATTGCTATTTGTATTCATGAGGTAATTTATAAATTAAATTCCTTTTTTAAACCAATGATTCAGTAAAATACTAGATTATCCGACCTTAACATGAGGATTGTGCCATAATGGAGTGGACTGAAAGTAATTCCAGTTTCTAGGTATGATATTTTTTGAAAATTGTTTATAAATATTAAATATATCGTTTCAGAAAGGTTATCTATTCTATTTACATGTCGAGAAATAAAATCTAATGCTATTGTTTTTATAAAGAATTGTTCAATAATGTTGTACTGT
This sequence comes from Panopea generosa, assembly GCA_029582155.1. Taxonomy (NCBI): domain Eukaryota; kingdom Metazoa; phylum Mollusca; class Bivalvia; order Adapedonta; family Hiatellidae; genus Panopea; species Panopea generosa. Next base: position 32,674,125 of record CM055894.1, on the reverse strand, counting down.
GAAATGGAAGTTTACTTTCCCACACAAAATCGTATATACATTTATTTATTAAATTAAGTCATTATGATATTTTGCAAATGAATGGTATGTAAATTATAATTGTAAACATACCTTTCATAACAAATAGATTGTTTATGTTCAGTTAGGTTGCTGTAGGTTTATTTATCCGTAAATGACTACGACGACAACCACAAAGTGTTTATAATACAAAGTTTCAAAAACTCTTATGGCAGTTGTAAGCCTGCAGAACATCATCGAACCCGCTGAGGGCTCTTGATTGAATGATACATCGAACATAGTTTTGTCCTTGCCAAAGTATGACATGTTTTAAAAGTTGACTTAACACAGATCAAACTGAAGTTATGTTGTTCATATCTAAATACAACCTCAAATTCGCTGAGGTTTGGTGAATCACTGATACAATCATCTGACTCTGTGAGAAATCTAGGTGCATTGATTACCCCAAGCATGGAGATGGAGCAGCATGTAAATTTGGTGTGCAGGTGTGCATATGCCCAACTTCGAAACATTGGTCGTAGTAGACGATTTCTTACAATCGACGCATTAAAATCTCTTGTGAACTATTTAGTAACCTTACGTTTGGATTACCGTAATTCCCTCCTCTTTGGTGTTTCGAATACTGTATTAAATAAACTTCAAAGGGTACAGAACACTGCTGCCTGCATCATCACCAGAACATCATGCTACGAGCATATCACTCCACTGTTAAAGAATCTTCACTGGTTACGTGTGTCACACAGGATCCAATACATACTATTGACTCATACATATAAAGTTCTGATGATCAGTCTCCACAGTACATATCTGACGTGATTCAAGTGTATAAGCCTAGTAGAGAATTAAGATCTCAAAATTCACTTACTTTAGTTAATCCAAGGTCTCACACTATGTATTGACAAAGAAGCTTCATGTGTGCCGTTCCTACTCTATGGAATGCCTTACCTAGCTACATTCGGGAAGCTACGACATTGTCTTCTTTTAAGAAACTTTTAAAAACATATTTTTTCGTACAGATTTATACGACTAAATTTTACTGAGTTTAAATATTTCTATAAATTACGCACAGCTATATCTATATTTAAACATGAACAGTATTATTTTATCTGTGCTAATATGTAACAAAATGTCAAGCCGATTTTACTGCATGCATTACTCTAATTTGCCACTTTTTAATACTAATGTCTGTATTATATTTTTTATTCAGCTTGTCTTTTTAGATTGTTATGTTGTTTTGTTGTGTTTTTTTTTGTCTTTTTATTGACTACTATGTATGTATGCTAATTGTTTGTATAAAAAAAAAATAATAATAATCAAAGTCAACGACGGTGTTTTGTTGTTTAAAACAACGGAGCACGCCGCACCACCCTAAACTCAATATTGGATTGAAATCCGCTATATTTTTACTGGAAAAGCGCGCCAGTTCCGGTTTTATATTGCGCCCCGTAAGTGCGCCCCCCTCTAAACTGAAAATCTTGGTCCGCCCCTGGCACGTAGCATTGACTGGAAAAGGGATCATATGGAATGACGAAAAATTCAAACAGACTTGCATTTACACTGGAGCTATAGATCGAACCCGCTATTTCTGTTATCCGCCACATCATGGAGCTAGAGATCTGACTAGCAATCTCTGCTATCCGCCACACTATGGAGCTGGAGATCCAACACACAATCTCTGCTATCCACCACACTGTGGACCTGGAGATCCATCCCACAATCTCTGCTATCCGCCACACTATGGAGCGGAGATCCAACCAACAATCTCTGCTATCCACCACTCTATGGACCTGGAGATCCATACCGCAATCTCTGCTATCCACCACACTATGGAGCTGGAGGTCGTACCCACACTCTGCAATCCGCCGCACTATGAGCTGGAGATCCTATCGCAATCTCTGCTATCCACCACACTATGGAGCTGGAGATCGTACCCACAATCTCTGCTATCTAAAACAGAGCTAAAGGTAATTGTTACATAGCATTGAAACGTAAAAATTACCATAGAAAAAACGTGATCATGAAAACTGCTCTCAATTTTGTGACGGCCTTAAGAGGCTAGTGGTAAGTAAAGATGAATTATGATATGTGTAAGTGGCTCATGGTATTGATATATCAATAGAGATTGCACCTGAATACGACGCGTATTCATATATCGCCCCGATAGTGTCAAATAATGCTATATGTACTACTTTCAGATACACAAAGCACGATTTATTTCAAAAGCAGTGTGCGATACTATATTATTATCCATGGATAGGAGTGTTATTATAATGGAAGGAAATTCAATTATAATTGTCTTCACAAATAAATGGCATAATTTAATAACAAAGAACAGAAATTGGTAGGTGGGTGGGGGGGGATTCTGAGCCGTCTTCTGCTCTCACATAATTTAAACATATTCTATTGCCAACTATATGCACTTATATACAAGTACATAGTTCAAGAATACAAGGAATGAGGAACATTTAAATAAATAAAGTAAAAGTGAACCTTAGAATATATACATGATTGCAAAATATGGAACATTCTGTTATGGCAATATGCTGTTCATCAAGGTGAAACAAGTTTAGATTATTGTACTTCAGTCTTTTTTTATTAACAATTTGCATAACTTAGCAATTAAAAAATGATTTAATTATGGGTATTGTTTTCACATATGTTTCATAATGTTCATCGAGGATAATTTATTAAATAAGCGGTTTAAAAATATATATCACGTGATTTGGAGGTGAGACAAATTAACCTTATGAAAATCAATGAATGTTCACATGCACTATATAATATTTCCCTCTTCCGTTTACATCCACTTTAAACGTTAAACACATATGCAACTGTGATTACCTAACTACACTCTACGATGTTGTAGAACTTGCAATTTACAGTCAACCTGTCTGAAGCAGCCAGCCAAAAGGAAGGAGTAAAAGTGGTCTTTTAAATTCAATATAACCACTGTGTACGTTTGGGGACTATCGGCAAAGTCTTTAAAAATCGAACAGTCCTAACAGTCCAGTTAGCCTCTATATATTCATACTTGTTTTTCTAGATCCATAAGGCCACTTCGATATCTTCACCGTCACTTCCGCTACGATTAAGGCGTATGTGTGATTCAGGTGAAGTGTATCCAGTACTGGCATGCAACAGGAGAAGAGAAACATGGTAACTTTCGTATAAAATCTGTGTCGTAGAAAGTGTATTCTGAATTGACTATTCGAACGTTTACTTGCAAAATGATATGTACGCTGTCAACATAGGGTGCTACGTTTAATATCATAAAAAGTAATTTTCAATGTATATACTGTAACAGTTACAATGGATGTATTGATAAAGTGTTTCGTTTGTCACACAACAATTATACTGCCATTCAATATTTAAAGAAACAGGAACTATTCTGATCGACATATGAATGACAATAGCTATGTTTTCAAAACGCATATTTATGGCTTGTTTTATTACCTAACGATGTTCTCATCAATTCAGTCGGGCTCTTGCTCTCAGATTGAGGTCACTCAATACCACTTCACAGCATGGCCGGATAAAGACATGCCGAATACATGCTTACCTCTCGTACAGTTGTGGAAGAAGGTGAAACACAGCAAGCAAGCACGTGTCACTCCATGGATTGTGCATTGCAGGTATAATATCAAGTCGATATACAATAGCATATACATTGTGATGCACAATTATGAAAATTTTACTTTAAACTCTATCTATTGAGGCAAGAACTTTATTTCAGAAAACAGTTGCAGGTTGGTCAAACCAAGCTACATGTTTTCTTAATTCCCACGTGTGCGTGAAATATAATTTTTATGTTGGCATATAAAATCAATTAATTGTATTCACAGCGCTGGTGTCGATAGAACCGGAACATTCATAGCCCTTGATTATCTGTATGATCAGGGGAAGAGCGAGGGTTCAATCAACGTACATGCGTGTGTGTCTGAGCTGAGAGATCAACGACTGCACATGGTCCAAACACGTGTAACTATATATTGGAGAAGAGCAACAATATTGTTCTTCTGTTCAGATTATTTTGAAAATGAGTAAATAAAACTGAAGGCGATACAACTGTCGAAAGAAAATCACATACACTGTATAACATTGCAATTGATATACCAATTGGTAAATGAGAGATATGATACATATGACGTTTCAATATCGATCTGTAACAATATCAGATATTTGTTCAGTATAATATATTGACGGCTGCTCATTGATTTATTTAATTACTTTCTTAAAATTGTTAATGAAAGGATAATTTTATAATATCGATTGGCTTTACCTGTAAACAAATCTCAAGCTCAGCTGTGTGTATATTGAGTTTGGGTATAGAATTATAATAAATAACTGGTATTTGAAATATATGAGAAATTGCATTGACAATTTGTTGAGGTTACCATACTAAACAGAGTAGTAAATTATTACTTTATATAGATGGTCCTTAATATCATTCATTTAATAAATGTTTTAAATTAATGTCAACATAAATTGCAAACATTTCCCTCATCCTGTCAGGTACAGTATGTTTTTCTTCACCAAACGGCTTTGGAGGTACTCTACCCGATCGCAAATGTGTGTAAATCAGAGAAGTACATAGACATGTTGAGGAATCTTCAAACAAAAAAACCAGGATGTAATGAAACAAAACTTCAAACTGAATACAAGGTTTATCTTTACAAATGTTCTTTTTTAGATTTAATTATTTCGTACGCAATCTATTTAACGCCCTGATTTTGACCAATAGCAGTAAGTTAACAGTGTACGGTCATGCTAGAACTTTGTAAGAACAATCAATTAATATTCAATATTCAAACAATATTATCTTATTTATGTGGAAAGCATTATTTTCCTTATCCAGCATATGTGAGTATCATTTTGTCCGATCATTAATGAATATACAGGTACCTGCAAATAATCCGGATCGACTACCACGCACTGTTGGAAAGTTGAATGTTAAGCTGTGTGGAGAGTAGTTTGTGAAAAGATATTTTATTTCAATTAAACAATCATTTTAAAATGTTGCTGTTTTTTCCTTACATTTGTGCTGCTTAAAACAAACATTAGGACATTATTAGTATAGTATATTTTCAATCAGACATACTATGTTATTGTTTATTGTATTTGCATGTATACAGAAAGAAAGAAAGATAAATAAACATTGTGAATAATAAATCGCATTATATAGATAAAATATAATTATTAATCAATAAGGATCATTCTGCAATTGATAAATCAGACTGTCCAGGTGCAGTTGGACTTTCAATAAAAAACTGAACGCTCGTTAAAATTGTTCTCATAACAATTGTTGTTTGGCGTAGATAATAGTATTGTACAAATCAAAACTTCAGATGCACATAATTGCATTTACTACTTTTTATAATATTTCACATACAATCTATAGCTAGTTTATAGCCTGTTTGCATGTTTACTATTAACTATTATCGTTGTTTTATCTTGTAGACTCAATCATGTAAGAGAAGTAACTGTAAAGTTATGCCAAATATTTAAAAAAAAATAATATCAATACTTTGTGAGTGACCCTTTGATACTATAAAGTCGAATAATGGGAATAAAACTGAATCTTTTGGACAAAACAGTGCAGAGTAATTTAAAAACAAAATAATCAGGAACATTATACTATTACGAAAGATTACTGCTCAGTTGAGCTTAAAACAAAGAACAAAGAACGAAATGTGTCAGCTCAACTATTAATTTAGTTATAATGCATCGTGCATGTATTGACTTTTTATTAAGTACTATTAGGTTATAATGTTCAATCAAAGGTGATAAAATGTTGACGGTAATAGACATATTCTTTGTGGAATTCTTTATATTAAAACTTGTTTGAAGTTCTATACTGAATGTTTATTAAGCTGTAATCCATTAAACAATGTTGGAATTGGTAGATATGTACGTGAACTCGTACCGTTCCACTTTATAATATACGACCGTAACTGATAGATAATCTGAACTATTTACCTACCTACTATGATGTTTAATAAATGTGGTAATTTTTGATATGCTATAATATTATTGAAACAACATAAATATACTCAGGTATATGTCATATCAAAAGATGGCAAAGTTTAACTGCTGTCATTGTTTGGCGTTGTTGTTCACTTTCAGGAACATAGTGTGTTGGTTTAAGTTACTGCCTTATAAATCTGGTACAAACGTACATTTATTGTAATTTTTTATATGTTTTCATTTCAATTCAGGAAATAACAATAGACGACAAATATGCTGTGGAGAATGACTCTGAAGATGTCGAAGGATTTGCAACAAGTGCAACACGGGACAAGTTCAGTGATTCGAAATTGCCAGAAAACCGAACAAAAACAAGAAATGGGAATATACTACCACGTACATGAAAAAATATTTATATTTAAAGTATAGAATGTATATTCAAATTTAACACAAAACTCGTTCAAACCTTAGTTAAGACAATAACACCCATCTTAATCAACCGTGATCGTACAGTTTTCATACTGATGATACCATTCCTTACAGTCATATATACACGTTTCTGTATTATCTTTGTTTATTTTTAGTTACCTTAATATCACGACTGCTTTACGTTTCAGCTGATGAATACAGACCAATGCTTCTTAATGATATTACTGACGATTATATCAATGCAGCCGTACTTTCGGTAAGAATTGTAAATTCATCGAAATAGAATATATTCAATATCCTCATGTTCAATATATTTAATAACGATTGATTAAAATGTTACTGTGATTACATAATCGGTCTAATGTGTAATAGTTCTAATTACAGACATACAGGAAGCCGGATTCGCTGATCATAACACAAGTTCAATTGAAAGATACAGTTGTTGACTTTGTAAGAATGGTACGGGATTATGAAGTATCTATAATTGTCCTAATGGACGATAACATACCACAGGTAAATACTTTTAATTGGAATTCGATACATATACATTATAGCATTTGCATATCTACATATGCCATAACTTACAATTAAATTACGACGTTTCATCCAGTTCAATTTCCGATATTCCCATAGTAAAGGAAACATACATAAATTATGTTCATTAACAATATACAATTCTTACATTGTTGACGTATATGTGCCGGTAAAAAGGCGACAATATATAGTATATTCAACAGAATACGTCTCATTCAAAATAAACAAGTATTACAGAAGCACAAACACTTTCAATAAATTTACTTATCTGAAGAAAACCTTTAAGCAAACTATTAAAAGAGCGTCTAACAAACATTGATTAGTTCCAAAGTAATATTAGTTATTTCTTTGATTGATATAAAAAATGGAAAAATATTTTTTTTTAATTCGACATATGACTTTACTATTGATTTGCAATGTCTAACATCAATTCTTCGTTATTTTGATTTTTTTTATTGTGCATTTGGACACATGAGTTAATCATCGTTTTTTGTTACATTTATCGCCATTCAAGTCTATGTAAAAACTTTCTGTTCCTGTATTGTCATTAAAGTAATCATAATAAATCAGTTTATGAAAATCATTAAACATTTAAACAGTTTTAAACATTATTTCAAGACTGCATATATTGGCCTTCGTCTCAAGATGCAATTTTGTCAGTAGGCCAGTTTTCCGTCAAACTCATACAAGAAGATGTGCTCAACAGTTATACATTGAGGACGATTAGATATTCGTTCAAATGGGTTAATGACCGGGTAAAGTAAACAAAGATTTTATATGACAAAAATCACGCAATTAATATGTATAATATAAAATTCAACGTTCAATATAGAACCCGTGGAAAATATAAACTTCATTAACTACCTACTATACATTATCAAACACGCATCAGGAGAGGGGAAAAATAAATTGAACGAAATGGATATTTAATCACATAATACAAATGAGTTGTTCGAGTCCTTTTAAGGGTCATACAATAATTTAAAGGGTTTTTCATAAATGGATTAATTAGTATACTTTTCTCATCTCTTTCCGATCAAAATAAAACTTCTTTCAGCTGTTCTAATCTGTTCATAGAGCTAATAATTTTAAATAGGATTGAGTGTATGAATAACTGGTAATGCTTACGAATGCTCCCAATTGTTTTCCTGAAATATTGTATGAAGAAACAGATGAAGATGTTTAAAGCAACACAATTACGTAGGAAAAAAACAATACAATTTTAATGTCATGTCATTTTGACACATGTGAGTATTGTTTAGTTGAAATGCGTTCAGCTCGTTATGGTTTGTATTGTTGAATGCGTGCTTTAACTCACTTGTAGTCATACCATAAAATATTACTTTTATAATTAAATTCATTAACTGATTTTTAGAAACGATACTGTACTGTCGAACGTTTGAAAATATTGTGGTTAACTGTATGCTGTTGTTGTTGTTCTAAAACTTTTTATATTTTTTTGCACAAAGTAATCAGTACTCTGTTTGATCTTAAACACTATTTTGTTTTATTTTGCTACTAGATAAATAACTAAGTTTACTTATTGTTCCTTTCAAAATTAAATCATAGTTACAATCCAGAGATATAAAACAGTTCCATTTCACATCATGGTATGGTGATATTCCACAAGTCAAAGGACACATGCTGCACCTGCTAGCAGATGTTGAAAAATTAGTTACAGATACTTCTGATCGAAGGCCAATCGTCGTGCAGTGCATGTAAGTATCTTGTTTGTTACTCAATTTGGTAATGTACTAACTAAAGAAATATGTTGTTTGATAATTAATTATATAATTATATATAATAAACTATATGATATGGTAAATAATGCTTTTTCTTTGGATTATAGTAATGTGCTAAAAATAGAGAACGAATATGTTTAACATCAATTATCTTTAACATGTAGTTCGATTTTGGTTACTTTCAATGTGTATGCAAATGTAACACCACATTTGTGTCATACATAGTTATCTAAGTCATTTATTTCAAGATTTTATTAAAGAGTTCATGAGTTATGAACTCGCTTGTACATGTACCACGTACTATGTAAATAAAGATTAACACGGTACAACTTATACTACGGTACAACTAATACTACGGTATAACTAATGCTACGGTACAACTTATTCTACGGTACAGCTAATACTACGGTATAACTAATGCTACGGTACAACTTATACTACGGTACAGCTAATACTACGGTACAGCTTACACTACGGTACAACTAATACTATGGTACAACTAATACTTCGGTACAACTAATACTACGGTGCAACTTATACTACAGCACAACTTATACTAGGGCACAACTTTATAAGTCAATTGCACATACTACTAACCATACTATTCTATTCAAACATATTTTGTTATTGTGTTCCTTCATGAAATATAATCTAATAATGATTGTATGCAAATCTACTTTAGCATTGAAACAATGGAAATCTTAAGGAGGTAAAATTGTAACGTACAGTCCATGTAATGCTTGCAAACTTTTAATGCATTGTCAAAAATATTAATTTAAATAAATACAAGGATTATGTTATCACAGTTACTGTTACTAACAAAATCATACACATTCCAATATTTCACAAACCTGAACGTATTCTGAAAATATGTTTTTTGTCATCGTTTTCAAGAGATTTTGATATTTCATATTTAATAACACTTTTCAAACAAATTATATTTGTGTTTATATCTTTAACTGCCCAATGCTATCCACATTAATGCAATAATAAATTATTAGATTTTAGAAACAACATTCCTTAAATTTCTAGCTTAAGGAATGTATACATTAGCAATGTAATTGTATTTATAAATTTCAGATTTAGTATTACATCGGAAGTCAGATATATCAAGCTAATTAAGTTATCACATTATTGTCCCGTTACGTTATATATTTTACAAATCCATATTTCCTATGATTTTGTTTATTCCCTGGCAATATTTCTCTATTCAAAATACAACGAAAATATGTTACAGAGAAGGAAACGAACAAACGCAATAACTTTAGTTTTAAATTCAATCTAAAGACAATACTCTTTAAACTTCAGCATACGATTATAATATTGGCATCACTTCAACACCATCATATGCATCGCAATGTTAATCACATTCATAGAAATTATAAGTCAATAGTATGTACATATTTTCATTGAATGTATTTCTCTTTAAATAGTCATGGTCTTCTTAAACAGGATCAAAAACACATATTGTAGTCAAAGAACTGACTTTATGTTTAAGGTAGGGTACATATTATACTGTTATATAACACTTTCGTTTTGTTTTATCATGATACCTATTTGGAAATACAAAACTCTTTTAAAAATAAAACCGCCAAAATTGATAAAACTCGTTTGTCACAAGGTAACAAATTAAATTCTAAATGTTTCTTTCACTTTGAAAGCTATTTTAGTTTTTATTGTTTATGTATAAATGTTTCATTATGAAGGGACGGGGCGTCTAGAAGTGGTATATTCTGCGTCATGTGGTCAGTTCTAGAACGGTTGAAGTGCGAACGAGAAGTTGAGTCGATCAGATTCATCAAAGCCAGAAGGAGGCAAATCATCCCGACATTTGTAGGTTTATATGCTTATTCGTATTTAGTTCTCAAATATAGTTACTGTAGTTCTTATAACATTAAGCTTAACACGTCGTTGACAAACCTGATAAATTGTGTAATATGGCATGTTCTGTATGTAATTGAAAAAATGCGATATGCATTGTCTTTTTATTTGTGTTATATAAATGCAAGTAGTGCGTTGATGTCACATTGATGATATGTCTGTTGAAGCACATACAAGCTTTAAGTTATATATAAGACGATGCACACACACACACACACACACACACACACACATATATATATATATATAGTTGTATTTTTTATCAAAAGTCAAACAATTGAACTTGTAAACTGTATATACTAATTTATAAATATCTATGTGTTTCAGGACCAGTACAAGTTTTGCTACGAATTCGTTCTCGAATACCTGGACAGTTGCTCAGTATACGCTAACGTAATGTAATTATCTACAATTAAGTGGTATACTGGCATTGTGACACCATGTTGTAGTACAAGAATTATTCATTGTTTTGCATGATTCTTATATCAAAAGACACTCATCATAGAGCTCTTACAATGTATGTTAAGTAGTAAACCATTGTTATATTATATAAACTACCCACACATAGCTGTGAAACACTTAACGGATACCATATACTTTTTACTTCAGTCATACGTATACATGCCATCTATGTTTAAAGTAAACTTAAGGTAATGCAGTAAAGTACACAGTACAATCACAATGACGATGGCTGTTCGAAATGTATTGTGTATTTGTCCCCTAACCATTAATAAGTAACTAAACTAATAGCTTTATTTAATACCCTCAAAGTACTCTCCCCGGTTAGAACTACAGAGTTTTTCAATTTTGGGAAAGAGAAAGTATTCAAATGAGGCAAAGTCTGTGGAGTAAAGCAGTGTGCAGTTCTGTAACTTTACCAGACTTAACCAAAACCGTTATAAGGATAGACGTGTGTGTTGGGGGCATTCTTGTGCAAGAAGCGAACATTTTTTAATTCAATGACTGGGCGACTTTTTCAGCTATAGTACCACATCACGACAGTACCTTCCAGTCACATTTTAACCCATGTTTACCATCACCTGTAATGCTAAACTTTCATCTGAGAAGAATATTGCATAAAAAAAATTATTCTCTACACTCAAGGTCTGTTTGGGAATGACTGGCCTTCTACCATGTTTGGAAGCCCATATTTTGTTTCCAACCGTTGGCCAAAATGTGCCTTTGGCTATATTCTTGGAACATTTTAAACATTTTTGTGGCAGTTTCAACACATGCATTCTTTTAATCGTTAGTCAACAACAATTTGCCTAACTTTCATGATTTTTTTCAGAACGAAATGAACTGAAGATAGTAAAACGCCTGCAATGTGTGCTATATCAAACACATTATATCGCGCATCATTTCGAACAATTTCTCTTATTTTAGACACGAATTTCTTACATGTTGATGTTTTTGGCAGAACAGATTTTGTTACATTTATAACAGGCTCTTACACAATATTCAATTTTATTTTTCAATCTACGAACTCTCTCATCAAAAACTTTCGTCAACATTTAAACCCGTGTAATTTCATCAAAAATATATTTTAGCAATATACAATACATTTTGAACACCCCTCGTATTTTACCTACTTCAATGTCTTTGTTAATATGCCAAGTAGAACACGTATAAAGTACATATGTTTCATCGCAATGGATTTTGTATGCCTTTTATTTTTATCTTAGATTTATTGTGCGATGATGACAAAGATTTAATTATAATAATGCGGACAAAATTAGAGTGATAATAATAATTTTTGCATTCCTAGTTTTATTGAATTTTGACCAAATCTTAGCTTTATTTTTCACTTTAAATGTTAATTCAATATTGAGAACTGTCTAACTTTGTTATAGTTGTTTGAGTCATATCACGAACATAATGACATATCCATTATTGTACAATGCACTAATAATGACACCAAATTTATCATAATTTTGATAAATACATAGTAGACATATAACTATCGGTTTTGTGCTGCATCAGATGTAATAGGTCGAGTATTTATTGAGTTATGACCTTTAAATAATCAAAATATTTTATTTTTATTTTTTTATTTATTTATTTGTGATAATATATATGTCATTTATACAGAGATACATCAAACACATTAACATACAATAATACAAAAGCAATAACATGTATTTAAAATAATATATTAAACTAGTTGATTATCTAATATACTATATATCAGATACCACAGATTGATATTTTATCTTGTTACACAATAATAATTTTGATAACATATATATTTCACAGGATAGCCCAGAAAGTTTTACAACTTATTTCCAATGGGGTCCTTTTTAAAAAATAATGTCCTGGATAAATATATTGGCATTTATTACAAAACTTATGAAATTATACTTTGTTATTCATCAAATATATTTAAAATATGTATCGCAGCTATAAATCTACATTAATAACAATAAAAAAAGATTTAAAAAAAAAGATAATAAAAAGTGAATTCACATTACTCTTCAAGCCTGCGTTTCGACCGATATAATATACATTCTAACTTTCCCAGATGCAATGACAGTTTGTTGTCTATTAACCATTTATTACAATTTTCTAGTTCATTGCCTAAAACTTCACTAATTACATCAGGATCATTATGTGAGAAAAGAATAGCACTATCATCGGCATAGAGAATAATTTTACATTTATAACTTATACTAATGCTCATATCATTTGCATAGCATAAAAACTGTAATAGCCCCAAAATACTTCCTTGAGGAACTCCACATACAATAATTTCAAAGTCGTACATGGTATTGTTAATATAAACACCTTGTGTTCTACCTGACAAGTACGATTGAAACCACTCGATTAACTCCGCGCCCATCATTTCTAACTTACGACATAAAATGTTGTGATCAACTGTATCGAATGTTTTTTGCTGATCAAGCATAATCATGCCAGTAAACAGGCCTTTTGCCTTTTGATTTTTTATGTGATCTGAGAGGTGAGTAAGGCAGGAGTAAGTCGAGTACTTCCCTCGTTACTTTGTTCGATATCTTATATCACAGGTGAAAGGATTAGAAACAATGTGCCCATTATGTATATTATCATCTTTTAAATAGCTCTCTATACAGAAACATCGTTTGGTGTTTGTTTTTATATTCTAACATCAGGTTATACATGTATGTGTATATCCTGAGTAGTTGTTATTGCTTGTTTCTATCGAATACATGTGTTACGTAATGGAATGTTAGTTGTTTAAATATTAACGTTTTGTAAGTTAGCTCATTTCGATTGATCGGCGAGTTTTATTTTTTTAAATAAATGCCTTATGGCGGTCAATTAACGTAGATGAAGCACTTGCTTTTTGTTTTTATGCCAGTTTATATTATAGCCACTTATCTTCTTATTACATTTAGCTTTAATATAACATATTTTTTAAATTATTTAATTTATAAGAGGATGAGTCAATATTACTGTACTTGCTTATTTCTTCTATTTTATCTAATATAAAACAAACCGTGTAAGACTCAGCTTAAATGTGTTTGTGCTGAATCTTATATAAGATTCAGACCTGAACGAAGGAATGTACTCTGACACTATTAGTGCAATGGTGTTAAATATTGACAGTATAAACAGTTATTTCTTTTAAGAATTATCATAAGAGAGGTCAGTAGGTGAGTACAATTAGTTAAAGGAAATGTTCTTATTGTAAGTCAGTTGCATACACCTAATGCGTTAATGCAGGACATATAATGTATATTTTGAAATGAAGACATTTGGCTACATTTAGGTATAAATGATATCAAAAAGAGACTTCATTTAGTTTAAACATTAATATATCGAAAGAAACTTCATTTAGGTTATAAATTAATACATCAAATGAATTTCACTTAAATCTGTGAATAAATCTTCTCTATCAGGTGCTTTGTAGACTATCTGCGCCCCATACAAATATAATTAAAAAACTTTTGTACTAGCCCTCATACCCTGTATAGTATTTGCAGTGATTTAATTATGTTTTGATATAGTTTTTTGTTCGATTTATTTTGTTTTTTAACTTAAAAGTATAACATTTCATATAAACAGATTTAACACATTTAAACCTCTAAGTGACAACATGTGAAGATGTCGGGTTCACATTTATAAGGTAAAACAGTTAACTTGCAGAAACATCATGAAACAAATCTTTAGTGAAAGTGATTTCCAAGATATATACTTGCAATATTTGCCAAGTCGAAGACAACGATTCGTTAAACGATATGTGTTGATATATATCTTTATATATTGCGCGTATGGATAAATAAGACATTGGTGCCAGCTATGGTAACAAGCCGAAGAGAATGTTATATAAATTTGCAAATTGTATATAGATATCTCGCCATTTCAAGAGAGTTGACTTTATAATTTACAATTTTTTTTGAAAATTGTACTGATGCAGATTTATGTTGTACTAACCAATTTCACAACATAACATTGAGATCAATAGTTCTACTCTGTTGTTATTAATTTACTCCAGCTGATGCAATATGGTAATGTATATGTAAATTATAATAAACGGAAGATTTAACCATATGCCATTTTGTGTATTTTCTCAAACAGCATCAAACCAATTTCCTTTGGACCTGAATATACTAAATACTATTTATGATAAGAATGACCAAGATTGTATTGTTTAATTTACAAGAAATGAGAATAGTTTCAAAATTATTGAAATTGGTAGTCAAATTCACACGATAGTTCGAACACAGTTATGGTAAAAACAAAAGTGGTGGGTTACCTGATCGATTCAGTATCTACGAGGGTTATCCAGAAATTCGTGGACACATTTTAATAAAATTCATATTTATGAAAGAACATCGCGTTATTTTGCGCTATTGAATGTAAAGTATTTTAGTGCATTTATTATGTCAATAATAACGTTATGGTATCCAAAGTATCATGCATACATGGTTAGTGCCGCAGCTCAAAATGTTGAACCATTTATAGTTATGTTAAGTATTTGTAGTGCGTTCAGTAGTCTTAATAGGCACAACTAATACAGTAAGGAACGAGAAATAATTGCTGTGGCCGCCTTGTCCCAACATCACGTTAACGTGATAAAACTTTCCTCAATAAGGATCGCCATAATACAATTTACGAACTAAAATGCGAACTAAGTATAGGTTACAGTACGGTGCACATAATAATTGATAATGAATGGCATGGAAGTCATTTGAGTGCTCGCATTGTTCCTCGATTGCTAAAAGAGTAAGCGGAGCGATGAGCAAGAGTAGGAAAATGAGTGCTGAAATAAACTGACGTCGCGACTTCTGGATTACTCCTCATATGTAACGTAATGATTCATAATAATGTGGAAACTGATCAGAGTAATAATGTTAATTGGAAATAGAAGAACTTGGGTAAATACTAATGTTTATATGTGTAGTAAATACTAGATCTAATGTTTTACTATTATAAAGATTAAAAAAAGCATCATTGCTTATTTTGTGGAGACAGTACTTTAGTGAAAATCTCCTGCTGCCTCGATTTTTTCTATTGTTCTTTTTGTTTTTATCTTTTTTATACTTGTATATTATTTTATAATGATCTAACTTCTGTTTTATTTTTTTCATGAAAAGAAAAGGAAAGTGTTAATATAACAATTTTACATCTGGTCACAGAACACATGTGTATTCAAACTAGAGTTTATCTTATTTGTGAAAGCAAATTTTGCAATAATATAAGATCTTAATTACTGTTTACATCAATAGTATAGCCTATATTTTTTGTGTCACAAATGGTCTCTCTTAAATTTACATATAAGTTTGTAACTTATTCTTTCTGTACATTTATATATAAAATTGACATAATATTTGAGTTTGTATGTGAATCTGCTTAATTTTTCATAAAATATTAGCAAATGAGAAATATATTACACTAATATTCAACCAATCCAATAACTGAAAACACATGTTTTATAAAATTTAAGAAATAGGTGATTTTTTTGTGTTTTCTGATTCTCAAATATAGTTAAATTTTACTAGAAAAAATATAAAATGATCCAAGGTATCTTTGAATTTTTTTTAATGTCTTCTTCTGGCTTTCAATAAACACCATAAATTAACACACAAAAAAATGTGTTTATAAACCATTCCAATTATAGATACCTCTAATAAATATAAACACACAAAAACAACCTCAATATTATAAAATTCATGTAATTATTGCCACTATATCTTTTCTGTAAAAAGGGATACACCAAAATACATATTTAATATTTAGTAAGGTCCTACACCAAGCCAGCCACTGTAGACTTAAGACAGAAAAGTCATTAGACAACATAATTTTCTTAAACTATCATCTGCTGTGTCAAATTATATTTTATTTCTGTTTGATTTTTGTTTTAGCTCGAGCTACAGTCTATAATTTGTTGAGACTGGTGTGTCCCTTAAAAATTAATGTATATATGTGTATTCGATGAAAGGAAAAAGAAAGTATACATACCTATAAACGTCGACAGGTCAAGGAACAATAAATGTATTGCATATAAATTCTGTATATTTATATTTCATCATACTGTTGAATAAAAAAACAAACACTTAATTCATTTCAAAGCAAAACAATAAGAAAAAATCAGTTCATTTTTCCATCACATGGATAAACTCAGTCAATAAGGAAATAATTTTAAAAACCAAAATGTATGCTTTCTATTTCCTTTCAGTGTATATATATATATGAATGTATGCTACAACTTGACTGATATATATATTTGTACGGTTTGTTGAGGGATGGCCCTCCCCGACCCTCACATACCTATTACGGGGTTATAAAATGGATCACTTTTCAGTGATTGAAATTAAAAAAAAAAAAATTATAAAGATTAAAAAAAGCATCTTTAATTTATTCATGTGTGTACTCCATGTCTTTAAATATAAAACGTTCTTTAATAAATCACCCAGACGTTGTTGTATGTTATATTATTAAACGCTTGGTCATCTTATTGAATCTCTTTGTTACGTTTTAATTTTGTCCTTGACACTTATTGTCGTTACACCTGTAGATCTATGCAACGAACATTATTAATAATTTGAATATTGATTAATGTTTAATTTATTTATTTCACTTACAATTGTTTACATGTATTTAATATTGATGGAAGGGTTAAATATGTGTATGTATTCAACTGAACACAATTATTGCATGTATATACATTCAATTACACTATGTATTGATAATTCAAACCTCCTGTCCTATCACACAATACATAATATATATCATACGTGATTTGGACATTTAGTAAGTAACATTACATTAATGCGATGCCATGAATGATGTAGGACATTATATATATTAAGATTTGAGAAAGTAGCGTCCTTTGATGGTAGCATATAAAAGAACAACATGTATATGACATATCATTATACTATCCGTATTCACAGTGATGTTTGATATGTTTCGTTGACATGATGTAGTGGGCATAATAGCTATCTATAACAATAGTTGCCTGATAAAAGCGCGCTTAAATTGTGTGTGATTGTCTCAAATTAACAGTTCTGATGACTGAACATGAAATAATCATTCCAAAACACTAAAGATATGATAAGTAGAAAGAGGTCAATAATTTGTCCTCTAGCACAATTATCCGACGTATGTTCTTATGGCAGATATTTGAAATGTTTTTATAAATATATGACTAGTAGTTACCGATTAACAAAAGTGAATACGTATTCAATATCATATTATATAATTGACCAGGTGTGTATATCTGTTTATGTCTATGTTACTACCATTACTAGAGGTCCTGTCAATGATAGTAGTGTTACAGCTACTGCTGTTTCTGTCAATGCTACTACCTTTACCGCTGTGTCTGTCTGTGATACTACTTTACAGTAAATGCTGTTTCTGTTCATAGTCATGATATTACTGCCGTTACAGCTGTTGTCTGTCCATGTTACTACGGTTGTTACGATTTCTGTGATGGAACAACGATAACTGATGTTTATGTTTCTGCTACTGTCGTTTTTATTGGTCCTGTCCATTACAGGACCGTTTATATTGTTTCTGTCCATGAAACTAACGTTACTGCTGTTTCTGTCCGTGTTGCTACCATTACGCTAGTTTTGCCCCTGTCACTACCGTTACTGATCTTTCTGTCAATGTTACTATCGTTAATGTTGTTTTTCGTAGATGTTGCTACGGTTTCTGATGTTTATAGCCATGTTACTACAGTTACTGATGTGTATATCTATGTTACTACCGTTACTATAAGTCTTGTCCATGACAAAACCGTTACTGCTGTTTTTGTCTATGTTTTACTAATTTTTATGCCATGTTTCTACCTTTACTTATGTTTTTGTCCATGATATTACCGTTACCACTGATAACGTGTTAGTACTACCGTTACTGTTTATGTCCAAGGTAACACCCTTACTAATGTTTATGCCATGTTTTTACCGTTATTGCTGTTTTTGTCCATGATATTACTGTTACCGCTGATAAAGTGTTGGTACTACCGTTACTGTTTCTGTCCAAGGTAACACCCTTACTAATGTTTATGCCATGTTTTTACCGTTACTGCTGTTTTTGTTCATGATATTACCGTTATCACTGATAAAGTGTTGTTACTACCGATACAGTTTATGTCCAAGGTAGCACCCTTAATAATGTTTACGCCATGTTTCTACCGTTACTGCTGATTTTATCTATGATATCACCGTTACAACTAATTACGTGTTGGTACTATCGTTACTATTTGTGTCCAAGGTAACACCTTTACTGATTGGTATGCCATGTTTCTACCATTACTGCTGTTTCTGTCAATGATATTACCGTTACTACTGATTACGTGTTGGTACTACCGTAGCTGTTTATGACCAAGGTAACACAATTACTGATGTTTGTGCCCAAGTTACTACTGTAATTGCTGTTCATGTCCATGATACTACCATGACTGTTTTTTTTAAGTTCATTATACTACCGTTATTGTTGATAGTAGTTGTTAGTACTATCAGATACAGTATTATATGTCCATGATATTACTATTACTACTGTTGCTGTGATGGTACTACCTTCTTTGCTGTATCTGATACTACCATAACGAATGTTTTGTTGATACTATATTGATGTAACTATTGTTATTGTTGTTACCGATAATGTTATACGTTACTGCTGTTATTGATGAAGATGCTATAGTTATAATGTTTATAGTAATGTTATTTACTGTCATTGCTGTTGACGATATTATTGTAATTGCTGTTTCTTTAATGTTACTGGTAATGTTTTTCTGATATTGTGGATGATATTATTGTTACTATAGTAAGTGTCAATAATACTACTGTTACAACCGTTACTGTAATCGATATAACATATATTTAGGTAAATAATACTACCATTACTGTACGTTCTGTCAGTGTTACTATCGTTTCTGCTGTTGCTGTCAAATGTACTCCCGATACTGATGTCTATGTCCATGATCTACTGTTTCTGTTATTTACGTGATGATACCGCTGTAACTTCTGTTTTTGTATATGGTAATGTCCTTACTGATGTTTCGGTCCATATAACTACTGTTACTGCTGTTACTGTCCATGATACTATTGTTACTGCTGTTATATCCGTGATACTACCGTTACTACTGTTAATGCCCTTAACACTACTGTTACTGCTTTTTCTTGCTATGTTACTATTGTTACTGATTTTTATATCAATGTTACTAACGTTACTGCTGTTTCAGTCAATGCTACTCCCGTTACTGCTGTTTCTGTATATGTGCATATAACTACCGTTACTGATGTTAATGTCGTTGTTACTAACGTTACTGTTATTCATGTCCATGTACATGTAATTACCGTTACTGATGTTTATATCCATATTGCTACTGTTACTGCTGTTTCAGTCTATGCTCCTCCCGTTACTGCTGTTTCTGTATATGTACATATAACTACCGTTACTGATGTTAATGTCGTTGTTACTAAAGTTACTGTTATTCATTTCCATGTACATGCAATTACTGTTCCTGATGTTTATACCCACGTTACTAACGTTACTGCTGTTTCAGTCTATGCTCCTCCCGTTACTGCTTTTTCTGTATATGTGCATATAACTACCGTTACTGATGTTAATGTCCGTGTTACTAACGCTACTGCTTTCTTTGTCCATGTACATGTACTTACCGTTACTGATGTTTATATCCATGCTACTCTCATTAATGTTGCTCCTGTCCGTTATACTACCGTTACTGCTGTTCATGTCCTTAATACTACCGTTACTGCCTTTTCTTGCCATATTAATACCGTAACTGATGTTTGTATCCATGTTACTAACGTTAGTGCATTTTTTGTTCATGCTACTTCTGTTCCTGCTGTTTCTGTATATGTGCATGATATGACCGTTACTGATGTTAAAGTCCGTGTTACTTACGTTCTGTTTTTTCCATGTACATGTAATTACTGTTACTGATGTTATTACCGTTATTGCTATTTATGTCCATGTTACTCTTATTAATGTTGCTCCTATCCGTTATATTACCGTTACTGCTATTCATGTCCTTTATACTACTGTTAATGCCTTTTCTTGCCATATTAATACCGTAACTGATGTTTTTATCCATGTTACTAACGTTAGTGCATTTTCTGTTCATGCTACTTCCTTTCCTGTTGTTTCTGTCCATGTGCATGTAATTACCGTTACTGAGGTTAAAGTCCATGTTACTTACGTTACTGTTTTTTTTTTTGTCCATGTACATGAAATTACCGTTACTGATGTGTATATATACTACTGTTACTGCTATTTCTGGCGATGCTACTCCCAGTACTGTTGTTTTGTCCATGTACACATAACTACTGTTACTGATGTTTATATAACTGTTACTACCGTTATTGCTGTCTCTGTCCACTTAATTACCGTTACAGCTGTTTATGTTCATGTTTCTAACGCTTTTGTTGTTTATGTCCATCTTGCTACCGTAACTGCTGTCTCTGTCAGTGTTTCTGCCGTTACTGCTGTTTTTATCCATATTAATACCGTCACTGTTGTTTCTTTACGTGTTACTACCGTTGCTGCAGTTTCTGTCCATGCTTCTCCCGTTACTCCCGTTTCTACACATGCTACTCCTATTACTGGTGTTTATGTCCATGTTACTACCGTTTCTGATATTTATGCCCATGTTACTACTGTTACTGCTTTTCGTGTCAATGTTACTACCGTTACTGCTATCTTTGTCCATGTTACTTTGCTACTGATGTTTATGTCCATATTGGTACCGTTACTGATATAAATGTTCATGTCACTACCGTTACTGATATTTGTGTCCATGTTACTACCGTTACTCATATTTATGTCCATGTTACTACCGTAACTGCTTTTTTTGTCAATGTTACTACCGTTAATGCTATATTTTTTCATGTTACTCAGTTCCTAATTTTTATGTTCATATTAGTACCGTTACTGATGTTAATGTCTATGTTACTATCGTTTTTACTGATTCTGTACTTGTTACTACCGTTGCTGCTGTTTCTGAACCTACTACTTCCGTTACTGATGTTTATGTCCATATTACTACTTTTAGTCCTGTTGATATCTATGTTATTATCGATACTTGCTGTTTATGTTCATGCTATTACGGTAACCGTTATTTCTGTTTTCGTGATGGTACTGCCTTTATTGCTGTTTATGCCAAACTCGTATATGAACGTGTGACGTTTGGCGTGATCGGCCAGCACTTTATTAATTTTACTTCACCCTTCCTTTTTTTGCTGTTACAACCGTTCCAGCTATTTCTGCTCACGCGAATTCTGTAATTGCTGATACAGAAGGAAGATGTAGCATTATACAGTTAGATACACTTGTTGTCACAAATGTTTTTTTTTATTTTCATTGATAGAATTGTTACAGGTGATTCTATTAATATTATTGCTGATATAACTGCTGTTCTTGTTACTGCTGTTTCTGTTGACACTACATGTACTTATGGTAGTGATGTAAGTATCTGTGGTTATTACAAAAAAAGTTTGATTTTCATCGAGTCATTTCTCCTTTTATCATTTTAACTTTGCAATATGGTAAGACTGTTGATAACAAAGGAAGACACTAGGTTGTACGTTTGAATAGAATATATTAATTTTCATAGTTGCGCGTACTTATACAATATAACGTATTATCCACCCCACCCCATTCCAGTCAAATGCACATAACTATTTTAAAAAAGCAAATCTTAAGTTAATCGGTACTATGTTATATAGTCCGTGTAAAACATATTGACTTTTAAGATCAATACAACTCTGACTAGGTAATGAATATAGTTTGTAATATTAAGTTGTTTAATATTCAATAACAAATAAGAACTTCTAGTTAAAATGCTTGCTTTTACTATTACCGAATAATAATAAAGGATGTAGATAAAAATGTAACAAGAAAAATTAACCATGTTTCTGTTTAAATATTTATTTATTTGTGTTATAATTTAATGCTTTGCGTTACCCTATATCTTAAGAACAACCATCAATAATTGATTTAAGAAGACTATGCGATGGCCCTAAATCGCTTATTTGTGGGAGGATACGATGCCAAAATAAAACGATTTTGATATTTTGAGTATTAAAACCCAGCTTATTATAATCTAATTAGACCTGTTCAAATCGTTATCTAAGACTTTATCAAGTAATTACTGTGTATGTTCTAAGATAAATACAGCTGCTGAAGTGTACATAATAATTACAATAACTGACGATTTATCCGATGCCGCAGGAAGATTAGTGTCGCTTTAACCAACATTTCCGTCATATTACGACGGTTTCTACATAAGACAGTATTCTAAGCGTGGCCATACGTGAGTATCATACCGAAGACACGTGATATGATATAACCCATCCAGCCACATTTTACTGACACTAGGCCGACCAGACTTACAACTATCCTCTAAACACCAAGCAAAGAAGAGTATAGTATATTGTCTTTGGTATGGCTGGCCGGAGATCGAAAACTGAATTATTCCGCTTACGAGGCGTACGCTCACTCAATGTACAACTTTGGTCATTTACGAATAAACTTTTCTCTAGGTAAAGTTATATATATATGTTTTGTTTGAGCGAAATCCAACATAAAGTGCGGTTACTACAGAACAAACAATGCTAAATAACAGTTTGTTTACGATCACATGTCACAACTCGGACATGAAGTTTCCGAGTTGGCCAGTTCAATGACTTGTCACGTATAGTGTGATTGTGTATCTTCTGATAAGAGAAAAAAGAAAACTCCACGTACAAAGCTACAAACAAGTACACGGGCACTCTTTTAACGAACCAACGAACCAAGGGTAACCATTTCCACAGCTATCATTCAATTTGTTCAGTTTAATTTACTAGGATTTAATTATTTAGTTGATATTGATTCATTTTTATTCAATGATGAAGAAAGTTCAGAACTTAAATGGATTGTTCTCCAGAATCAATTATCAATGTTGTTTTTGAGAGTCCACCGTGACGAGGTGGTATTGCGATCGGCAAAAAAAAGGTATCAACTGTACTACCTCTCCGCTTAAAACGGCTTTTGAGTTATAATGGTAATATACCTGCTGCAGCTCAACTGATAACACTGTAATGTTAAGATACAGTGTAATTGGCTATTCATAAAAAAAAACACGTTTAATTTAGAAAGTAAGATTTGATGAACTGAGACAAACAGACCTTTAAACACGAAATCGTAGGAGATGACCAAGAATACTGCATTGTAAAATAAAGTGTAGAATACATAATGTATCCGATTTGATGGTACCCTGTGCCATTATACGTTGTATTGACAAGTTTTATTTTGAACAGAGTACCTAACAGGAAATCAAAACCTATCTTTACACTTAGGCAAGCCAAAATCACAAATTTGTGTCACACAATTATTGATTTAACAATATATGCAATAATGGTGACTCAAGAGAAATGACAATATACGTTTTGAATCGACCTACAAGTTTAGAAAACAGAGACGACGATTTTACATTTACTTCGTTATCGTGTCTTCCTGGTGTGTTTTGAATGGCCATGCCAGGTGTCCCAGTATCTAGACGAAGTCAGACATAAACAACTTACAGCAAATTTAATTGACATTGCACACGGTGTATAGTATTGCAATCTCGAGAGTTAACACAATCTTACGTTTTTAAGGAACTATTAAAATGAATATATATCAGACTGTCTTTACAAATGTGTAAATGTGTTGGAAGTGTAGCTCAAACAACATCAATTTATAACCAGTTCTAAACCTAACAGTCTTATGTCCGATCTGCTATGTCTATACATAGATCTTAAGATGTAAACTGCTCCGTTAAGTATTACAGACCCATTGCTCATCGCTACTTATTATTGAGTTGCAAATCATTTTACATGTAAACATTTAAATACGAAAACCAGATTACAGTTAATAAATTAATATGTGTATTTTTTGCAGTTAAATGACTGTATTCTGCGAAAAAGATACATTAAACTATGTCTTCATTCCTGCATTCAAGAGAAAGTTTTCATTAAAACGTTGATGTGCTCATAAAATATTAATAATGGTAGTAGAATGGACGTTGGCCGCTCACACTAGAGGCCGTAGGTTTAAGTACCAGCTTGGCCCGATGGCATCTCAAAAACAAAGTTCAGTACTGGTTCTACCCAGATAATGGACTCTAATGCATTTCATATATTAAGCTCTGAGCTTATTTCGCAATTGAGCTAAGCTCAATTTCTATATTAAGCTATTTAGAGGATCCATTAAAAAAATCTAAGACTTAAATTTTGATACTCGCTGAACAGACCAGATGCCAGCTTTATGTTTTATAATGTAATTTTAATCTTGCTACTATACCAACTAAACCTTTATGTTATTTTTTCTTCATAAAATGTGTCATAACACGACGCTCAGTATCAGCAGTGTTTTCCAACCGAAAGCTGCCAAATAATTAATTTAAAAACTAAAACCATTAACATAATATTTTGAGTGTAGAATGAATTGTTTAACATACAATGTGATAACAGAGGAAACAAAGTGATTTTGCAATTTCGAAAACTTCTAATGAATGTAAAATAATATAATATATACTTTAAACCTGTAACAATCAAATTGAAAATCAGACAATGCCATGTATATAACAGCAAAATATTTGTAAGCAGATATTATAGGAATAAGGAACAGTACGATACTGTAGAGAACGTGTTCTAGGTCTGATCGGCACAATATCAGTATAATGTGACTGGATGTCTGCGAAATGATACTTCAGTTAGACAGCGATTCTAGTATACCGTTTCAAGTAGACGCCGTTGTGATATGACTGAATAATTGTTGAAAGCGACGCTAATCATCATAGACATCTGTTTAATAATTTCGGAGAGCACTCGAGTCATAATATATTGCAATTATTAATGCGCACTATAGCAATTATATTTATCTCAGAACACACAGAATGGTTACTAAATACCATAATGTCCCAGACAATGGTTTGATAATAAATCTTGGTTGTAACTCTTGAAATATCAAAAACAGCCTATTACCTCGTTACAAAGCCACATTTGATCGATTAAGGGTGCTCTTAGGTTTACTTAAAACAATAACTATTATATGTACATTGCACATGTTATGCCATTGTTTTAAGGTTAAACTGACTAATACATTAATTTATTTTATACTAATTTTAGCTCGATTGCGATGAAAGCTCAGAGCTTATATAAACCGTTCTCGAGTCCGCTTCCTGGTTAGAACCAGTAATGAGTGTGTTTTATGAGAGGCATCAGGTCGTGCTGGAGATCGAACCCGCAACCTCTGGCGTAAACGGCCAACACTCTATCCATTAGACTACCGCCCCGCTAACACATTAGTTGTTCTTTTTAACAAAACAGGTAAAAGTATAATCCAAAACAATCCGTTATTAAAAGTTATACTATGCAGTAAAATGTTTACCTTCTAAGGTCTAAGGACAGATAATAAAGACAAACATAAGACAAATCGTCTCATGAATGGAATCCCTTCCGTATATGTGTTCGAGGTTTACCCAGTATGTTTCTATTTGGATGTGCCTGCAACACATTAACATTTATATTAAACATTGAAATAAAATTAATTGATAGAGTTAAGAAATGTTGTTTAAATAGTGAGCATTAGTTCTACCATATTTTATTCGTAGTTGGCTTAATGTACCCCTTAATAGTTGATTTTATTTTATTTTTCTTTCAGTTAAAACTCAGAATATTCCTTTTGTAAATGTTTAAATCCAGTCATACGTCTATGATAACAAATTCCATAATGGCAAAATTTATTTTGTAAACTGTTTAAGTTCATTTATATTTGATTGGTTGATTGTCAGCCTTCTTTTGCCGATTTAACTATATCTTTAACAGAGAGTGTATTATTTTTGTTTCCTAAATTTGGATTACGACATGCATTTTTTGCATTATGTATGTGTATGGATACTACGAAACCTGTTTTATTTACTTAGCTATGATCCCCAAAATACTTTTCAAACTGCACTGTTCTGGTACAAATGAATGCAACGACGAAACTGCTCTCACTTCCAATAGTATTCCTATGTAATTTTGCCCTTACAGGTCACCACTACACCACACACCCTTGGTTTTAGAATTTTTAATCCTTGCTGATGTCAAAATAACTTGATATTATATCAATAAAGTTGACTGATCGGTCCTTTTGAACAAAATTGTTAAAATTTCACAATTTAAATCATTTTGGGGTATCTTCTGGTCCTTTCATAGATATCAATCTTTCTTATTGAACTAGATCAAATTTGTGTGACAAATCACAGCTTCAGACATACTATAGAACAAATGGATAAGGATATGACAATTATTCGTTTTCCTATAATCCTCATATGTAAATCCCTTCAAATGCCATCTATATACTCAAGTACATGGAATTGTGGAAACTTCAACTTCCCACGCATAGGGATAATCATAGCAATTATGAACAAATGTTTCTGACTGTTTGTGGAATACAAGATTTTTGAAAAGTCGTTATGTTTCTTTTTTCTGGCCTCCCTAGTCACTTAGAGAAAATGTATTCTCCCTGTTGAACCAAAACTAATTTAGACAATGATTTAAATATCAAATAAAATATTATTTTTGCACAAATAAATGTTCAAATTAGAATTTTCCATTTTCACAGAGTATTGCTATATTTAACTTTAAGACCACTTACAGGGCCTTATACATCACAGCCAATTGATTTACTAATTTAAAAATCCAAACTCATAGCGAAGATCTGTATCAAACGAATCAGATTTGACATTATTTTTTATTGGGAGTAGATTTTGAAAGTTTTCAATTTAAACTATTTTTGAACCCCATGGAAATCCAATCCACATATTGGAGTGAATCGTAATAGTCATGACTAAATAATGCTTTAAAAATATCAAACTCAGATAAAGTTTAAAAAAATCAAATGTTTACCCTTTTAAGACCCGCTTAGTCCTTTCTG
Source organism: Panopea generosa (assembly GCA_029582155.1). Classification (NCBI taxonomy): domain Eukaryota; kingdom Metazoa; phylum Mollusca; class Bivalvia; order Adapedonta; family Hiatellidae; genus Panopea; species Panopea generosa. Next base: position 32,646,163 of record CM055894.1, on the reverse strand, counting down.
GAAATATAAATATTCCTGTTTAACCAAAACTAATTTAACCAAAGCTCTAAATCTCAAATAGAACATCATATTTGCACTAATAAATTTGCAAAGCGAAATTTTCCATTATTCCTATACAAAATTCAAGACCTTTTACAGGGCCATATACATCCTAGCACCTTGATTTACTCTATTCCAAGCCAATACCCATAGAGAAATTTTGTAGACTTTTTTTTTTGGAGTAGATTAAAAAAAATTTAAATTTTAACCATATTTGGACCCCATCTAACCCCTAATGGAATTCAATCCACCCTATTGCAGCAAATCTTAAAAGTCATGACCAAATGATACTTTTAAAAGATTTCAAATTGAGATTTAAGTTTGCCCAAATGGATAAAAATTGATGATTTTTTTTTTCATGTTCCATAGAGAAACTCGAAGTCGCCTACCAGGGTACATATCAATACTTGTTCCTTAATGCATTCCAATCCCCTACCAATAGGCTGTATTTATGCCAAAAATATATAAATCATGCGGAACGGTTCTTAAGGAGTAAATGAAAAGTAAGCTTGAGATGTATAGTCAATCAGTCTTATAGAATATAAAAGGGACAACAAGTGTACAAACTATAAACACAATGTAAACATCTCTGTTATTTGTTCATTTGTTCATATAAGTCCTTGATCTTTATATACTGAATTTCAATTTGTATAATTTTTTATAAATAGTTATGTTGTTAAATGTTAGATGGCATAGATAAGATATGTACAGATATAGTGCACGTTTTAATTCGGGGTTTAATTCGTTTCAAGTCAATACATTTTATAACATATTCGCTTGAGCTCTCCCCCATCCAATATTAAAACACATTCAATTTTTTGCACAATATATAATTGACCAAAAATGCAATTTTTCGTAAAGTTTGTTTTTCTTATATCTGTATAGATATCTGCAGGCTATGTTAGAATCAATGTGGTTGTTTGGTGTTTAGCGTCGCTTTCAACAATTTAAAAATATCGTTAAGGTGTCTAGTTGATACAGTATTCTAAGCGTTGCCACACTGGAGAATCATGCAGCAGACATATGGTATAAAACCCCATCTAGTCACATTATACTGACACCACGCCGACCAAATCTAGAACTATCCTCTAAATGTCGAGCGTCTAGCGAGAAACCTTCTTGTACCATTCTTCAAGTCTTTGGTATGACCCAGCCTTGGATCGAACCCACAAGCTCCCGCATTCGAGGCGGACGCTCTGCATCAAGAATTACGAAGTTTGCCAGAATATGTACTGTCTTCGCCTAAGTTGTTTTTTGTTCAGTTGTAAATTAATATACTTGTTCGTATCTCCGTCAATGTGTTGCTCATCATCCGAGACGTTAACCGCAATAATTACCATTTACCGTAGTTACTTATTGATAAGACATTAATAAAAGTAGTTACTTTATTACTTGCTTTCTTATTTACAAACTTACTGACTGACTGACTTTTTTACTTGCTATCTTATTTACACACTTACTTACTTAATTACTTATATATCTGCCCTGCTTGATTATTTACTTACTTTCCTGCCTTCAACTGCCTGCCTGTCTACCTGCCGGCCTGCATGCATGCATGCTTGCCCTGCCCTGCTATAATCTGCCCTGCCCTATTTACATTGCTTGCTTGCCTGCTTCCTTCCTTCTTCTTGCTAATTTCCTTACTTACTTACTGACCACATCTGAATTTACATTGTGCTATATAGCGTTTCTTATTAGAGTTTATTTTAGTAGACTGTTGTTTTTAACAAGGGACATCACTCTTACGATATATTGTTCATAAACATGATTGTTTTATCTCCACATAGACTGTAACTGTTAAACAAATAACACCATCATATATTTTGTTAAGAGTAAAACTATCACAGCACAGAACATATATTGACTTTGACAATACAGTTTCATATTTTTAAACGCGAATAACTGTTTACTTAACCTGTGCATAGCATTACATGGATGTAAATAAACACAGGAATATAAAACACACAAAATCTTTAGCTCTCGCGTCCATACGCCACAGGATCTACATTGTTCGAATGGTGTTTAACGCCATTTTCAACACATTTCGGGTTATATATCCAGCAGATCCAGTTGTATTGGTGGAGTAAGACCTCAGGATGAATCTGAAAAGAACCACCGACCTTCCGCAGGTAACTAACAAACTTTATCACATAAAGTGTTTGGAGTGAACGGCACTGAAACCTATTTCCTTAGCGGTGAGAGGTGAGTCGTTTTGAAACGGCATGTTAGACCACTCGGCCTGCGAGGTCCCTCTCTACTTTTAGTAATAAATGTAATTAATAAAGATAATCACTATAACAATACTTATTTGATTATATATTAGTACTCCTTTTATATAAGCTGCAACGAGAGTCTAATATACATTTATTTACTATGTAAGTTATACTGCTTGTTTTAAGTATTTGTATTAATTAATTACTGATTAATTAAGTGTAGTGTTCTAAATATTTAACATGTTTTATAACCTGGTTAATTGTCAAATAGTGTGTCTTTATATCGGAGACACCTAATATTTAGTTTAAGTATTGACATAGACTGTCACATATAAAATAAGTTTAAGTTTAAACTTTCCAGTAGAACTCCGTTGGCTCAAACTCGAATGGCTCGAAGACACAGTGTTATATCCTCGACATATCACAATGTTGTGCCCCATATCATATTTCAGTGTTGTGTCCTAGACATATAGCGGTGTTTTGCTATCGACATATGACAATGTTGTACCCCATATCATATGACAGTGTTGTGTCCTCAACATATGACAGTGTCGTGATTTAGACATATGGCAGTGTTGTGCCCTCGACATATGACAATGTTGTGACCAATATCATATGACAGTGTTGTGTCCTTGACATATGACAATGTTGTGTCCCATATCATATGACAGTGTTGTGCTCCATATAATATGACAATGTTGTGTCCTAGACATATGGCAGTGGTATGTCCTAGACATATGGCAGTTTTGTGACTCAAACATATGACAATGTTGTGTTCCAACTCATACGACAGTGTTATGTCCTAGACATATGGCAGTAATGTGTCCTAGACGAATGACAATGTTGTTCCCCATATCATATGACAGTGTTGTGTCCTCGACATATGACAATGTTGTCCCCCATATTATATCACAGTGCTGTGTCCTCGACATATGGTAGTGTTGTGTCCTCAACATATGGCAGTGTTATGTCAAATACATATGGCAATGTTGTATTATCGACATACGACAATGTTGTGTCCCATACATTATGACAGTATCATGTCCTCGACATATGACAATGTTGTGCCCCACATCATATGACAGTGTTGTGTCCTAGACATATGACAGTGTTGTGCCATCAACATATGGCACTGTTGTGCCCCAAATCATATGACAGTGTTGTGTCCTCGACATATGGCAGTGTTGTGTCTTAGACATATGGCAGTGTTGTGTCTTAGACATATTGCAGTGTTGTGTCCTCGACATATGGCTATGTTGTGTCCTAAACATTTGACAGTGTTATTTCCTAGACATATGGCAGTGTTGTGTCATCGACATAATTATGACAATGTTGTGTCCTATATTCTATGACAGTGTTATGTCCTAGACAAATGGCAGTGTTGTGTCCTACACCATATGATAGTGTTGTGCCCTAGACACATGACAGTGTTGCGCTAAGACTGTGACAGTGTTGTGTCCTTGACCATGACAGCGTTGTACTCTGGATCATGACAATATTATGCCTTAGACCATATGAGAATGTTACACTTTGCCACATTTGTTGCCATTATCAGGGTTATGCTGTACCATTTCAAAAAGCGCGACTAAGGCAACTGTTTTTAATAGAGAGGATGTTACTTAAGTCATCGTTGCCTAAACCACAGCCTTTATTTACCACAGCACATATTCTGGGAGAGTATGTGCACATAAAAGAACAATTAAGAATTTGAGTGCTTCATGTGCCACATTTCTAACACACATATTAAATAACCAGTGTAACATGGTAAGTAATCAACGATATGTTATATACACTGTAAAAGTTGTGTTTCTAGACCATAGAACAGCATAATGTCCTTGATAATATAACAGCATTATGACCTAGGCCACGTGATAGATTTATACCAATAAACATATGACAGTATTATGCCCTACACCGTATGACCTACAATCTTCGTATATCACACCAGTACAATTATCATTCTGTCCTTTGGGAAACATAACATGGTAAGAGCTCTATGGATATTCAAGGAAACAATGTGGTACTAATTCGAGAGCATACACAAATTCTTTTTTTCCAGCTAAGCTATTGGCTACTCGGCAAACTCAACGAACTGTTGTCATATGATACAATATTGACATAAACACTGCAACACGTAAGACATCATCTTACGTAAAGAATACCTCAGCTCTTGAACAGTCATCCTTTCACACCACAAATATTCCAGTTCAGATAAGTTTTTTATACATAATGCATCAACTAACAAACCGATTGTCAAACCGAAAAATGCTATTCAGATTTCTGAACTTCAGTATGAGGAAACAATTTACAATATCACTAAGCCAACTACTTTAAAAAAGCTGGCAAAAATCTCAAGTTGTGTTAAATTTGGCATAGATGCAAGAGGTTCAAATGTGTCGTGCAAAACAGCTGACAAACTTATGTAGGAAAAAACATAGTGGGTAGACATTTATACGAAATCTGATCAAATATACCTGATAACGCTCAAGGCCTAGTGCATTTGGAAAATATTTTTTTAAATTTTCACTATATAAATAATATGTAATACTTGATCCCTGTGAGCGGTGTCAAATTCGACCCCAATGTCATGGTATGAACAAAATTTTTAAGAAGCCGATAATGTGAGGATTCGTGTATACGCAAAATAACTAACTCTAGTACTTTCGGAGATGTCGTTTTTCCTACAAATTTGTATATTGAAACTGATGAACACCAAGGGCAGGGCGGGGCCAAATTTGACCGCAGGGTAATGGTTTTTTTTGTTTTTTTTAATGGGGTTTAACGCCATTTTCAACACATTTCAGGTTATATATGGCATATCCAGTTTTACTGGTGGAGGAAGACCTCAGACTGAGTCAGACTGAGTAGAACCACCGTCCTTCCGCAAGTAACTGGAAACTTTCTCACATAAAGTTTTTGGAGCGAGCGGGACTCGAACCTACGACCATAGCGGTGAGAGGTAAGTGATCTTGAGACGGCGCCTTAGACCACTCGGCCACGGAGGACCCGATTGTAATGTTTTGAAAGAACCTGAGATAGTATCATGTACAGGTGCTTTAAACTAAAATGAGTGAAAATTGATTAAACGGTTTCAAAAATGTTGTTTGAAGAAAACAATTTAATTACTGCATACAGGCGGATGAACAGACGACGGATAAAATCAAATCAGAATTACTCAATATGAGCCTTTGGCTCAGGTGACATAAAACCTTAAATCACAAACGGCCAATTTTTTTCAAGATAATTACACAGGATTCATTACAGTTTAAATATAGCCTATGTGGAAATCATTTTTTAAAAACATCTAAAATTCGCTTTAACAATTCATTTCTTTCTTTTTCTCTTTCATCATGTTTTTGCTCTTTGACTTCATTTTCTTTCTTACGTATCTCATCTCTTTATTTAAGAATCGAAGTAGCTGCTAACCAATGTCTTACGATGATGACATTTCTTATCGTCTTGTGCCTTCTCTGTTTGGCTGACTTGGTTTGTAACAATCCAGTATCCGATGTTGACGAACTGTTGTTATTTTTTCCTGCATTTCTTTAGTACGGAACTTTGAGGATGGCGATTGTTCACAACCTGTTCCTTCCAGGAATGTGGGATTTACATCGTGCCTTTTGGCAACGATGTCCTCAATCTCACGATAGTATTGGAAAGTTTTGTGCTTTTACCCAACTTAGAGTTTGCATTTCTGACATATGTATGAGACTGACCAAGCGATCTCCATTTGCTCTCAACCTGATTCTGGGTAAAGCTACTCCACTGTGTCAGTTATTAACTTCCACGTATCCTTCTCCTTCTTTTTCGGATCCTCCAAATCGTCCTGATGGTCTTTGTAGAGGCTAATGATCAGCTTTATAAACTGCAAACTCCAGAATGTGTACGATCGCTGATTGTTATTTTCAATATCACCTGCAAAATCACCAGTATACATCAATATACGTATTTCGAAACGAAATCAGTCATGGACGGACAACACCCAGAGCAAGACAGACAGAACCTGTAACGATGTTTATACTAAGCTCAGAAATTATATGAACTGCTCTCGTGTTTGCTTTCCGGGTATATCCAGTACTGAGTATTGTTTTTGTTAGGCATCATGCTAAGCTGGAGATCAAACCTGCAACCTCAAGCGAGAGGGGCTAACACTTTATCCACTGCACTACTGCAGGTTTTTCCATGTCCCTCAAAGTTTGAATTTTTGCCACACTTTTCAATCAAATGACTCTTTAAATGGCTTTATATTCCCATTATAGGGGAGAACAAATGTCTCCAAACCACTGCTACCGTAAATATGTTGGGGTACTAACTTTCCAGCTAGTTAAGAAAGTGTAAATGTGTTTCGTCTGGATCCATCTTGAAATTTAAAAATAGACATGTAGTTATCCCCCCCCCCCCCCACACACACACACATTTTCTATATACCTGAGCAGCAAGATAACTAAAAGTAGTAAAAGGCAACTTCACAAATAGGTTGATATAACTACAGTGTATTGTGATATCAAAATAATTGGTTAGGAGTTCTGCTCTTGTACTGGACACACAAAAGAAGGATGACCATCAAAACAAGACGGAAATAATCTGTACTCTTAGGTACAGGTGTTTTAACTATTCAGGTGGTCAAGAAAATGTCAATATATTTCATCTTACTCAATCTTTAAATTTGAAAACAATTATACATTTTAATTTATCTATTAAGAGCTAATACTCACTATTGTCTGACGGATTGTTTTCAAACTCTTAAACGTTAGTAGACATAACATTCTGTTGTATCTTT